>MU219240.1:180034-202895 GCA_018584345.1 Thuja plicata
TTGAATGGTAGAAACTCTAATAGCATATACAGGTAGTAAGGTTCTTAAGATTTTACTTACCACTGTCTCCTCTTCAAGTGCACCTCCAACTCCTCATATAGAATTGACTCCTTTTATTCTTGTGTTGTACTATGTGATGTTTTCTCCTTCTTTCATTCTGAGATCATCAAATTTTCCTCTAAGGCTTTTTGCCTTAGCTCTTGGAACATTTGTATCACCTCCATATACAAGCTTTAGTTTGTCCCACAGCTTCTTTGCAGTTTTGCAATCTTTGACATCTTCAAATTCAGCATCAGAGAGTGAGGAAGAAATATCTATGAACATGCAGTTGTGCTCATTCTTCTCTCTCAATTGATCTACTGTTAATGATCCTATGGGCAACACATATTCAGTATCTAGGAATTGAGTAACATCATTACCAATACCTGATAAGTGGAGTCTTATCCTTCTTTTCCGTGAAGCAAAATTTTCTTTGTTTAGCTTGGGCACTTCTCGTCTATTCATCTTGTGATATTGACTTAGGTCTTCAAACCTTCCTTTCTAAAAACACAAGCTCTGATACCAATTGTTAGTAATAACTAAGAGGGTGGGGGGTGAATTGGTGGCCTCAAAAATTTATCCTTTCAAAATTCAACCTCTAATCAATAAACCTCAGATTATTATGTCCCTACAAGATGCATGCCATGAAATACTAGTAATGATTTAACTATTTGTTAGTTTTCCTTGTCTGTCCTTATTCTCCTTGATTACCGATAAGTAGTATAACTATTTACTAAAACTTAGTAAATAAGCACAGTATACCATTCAACCCAGTGTTAACTATGTCAGATACAAAACAATAAAGAAATGAATCATACACACATAACACATGAATTTTTAATGTGGAAACCCTGTTAAGGGAAAAAACCACTGGGATTGGTACCCCAAATTTTCACTCTTTTGAAGTGAGCCCTATTAGGAGCCAACCCTATTAAAGGTTACAAACACACTATAAAGTGAGACCTTGTTAGAGGATTTTATACATAGAGGTTGTCACTATTGTAATTACAATAATCGGAAAGCAAGATATTGAGAGGGGGGATGAATCAGATCTTCAAATTTTAAACACTTAAAACAAACTGATCCACATTCATACATATATGAATCTAATGTAATCTCAGATAGTATCCACACAATGAAATAAATAACACATAACACAATAACTTGGTAACCTAGAAATCCAAATAGGTAAAACTGGGGTGGGGATGACACCCACAAAATTCTTCACTACTACAGTAATAAAGTGTACCTGTTAAGGTTACAAATGTTTATTACAAAATGTAATCTACCCTGTTAAAGGTCTGCCCAATTAAGAGCTTAAGATCATTATAATCTACCCTGTTAAAGGATTTCAGCTTATAATAAAGTAAGCACTCTGTTAGGAGATAAAGAAAGGTCTACTAGAACCACTTTGTTAACAAATTTTCACCTAATACAATGATTAGAATGTCTCAAGTATTGATCCTTCATTATGCACTCTGATGCTGATGATAGATCTCCTCTTTCTAGTACCTTCTATGATCTCACAATCTAATATAACTTTACTCTGTTGTTCACTGTGTTCTTACTCTGCTTGATCTCTGCTTCTTAACAAAATAACCCTCTGTGCATTTCACTTCAAAATGCAGTCACTAGAAAATTCGTCTACTCTCTCCTTGCACACATACAAAATAGGGTTTAGAAGCAATCTAATATACTTGTTCAGATCTGATAGCGAGATCTAGATCAATGATCAAGATCTAATACCCATACCTTGATGGTATTACAATTAATGTTTACAATAGATCATGCATAGGATAAAACAATTAAATTCTTAACTAACTCCATAGAAGAATATTAAATGCATACATAAGTTAGCCCAAAAAGCATATACAAGTTGGCCATATTAGTTATCCTTGAAGTTTGTATCATTCCTAATATGTATACAAAAATTGTTCTACTTGGCACTTAACATCTCTATGACCTATTCGGCATGACAATGTAACTCGGCTTGGCAATGTAACTAGGCAAACTAAAAACTGCTCGACAATGTTGCTTGTCCTTGCATAGTTTTAGCTCGGCCTTAGTGATAGCCAACTAAAAATGCCTAAGTGAATGACTAAGTGTTGGTCACTAATCATCAACAGAACTTAGAGATTAACAATCTCCCCCTTTGATATTAGTGGAAAAAACACTTATCATTACTTCCATTAATTCCATCAAAATATTGCCTAAGTACACTAAGTACTACCCCTAGGAATATACTCATAGTTTACATGCCTTCAAATTATATACAAATGTAATTGTACTATACTGATGTATCATGTTGTATCATTTCCAATTTCCTTACCATCTTCCCCCTTGTTTTTTTCACTAATTGTTTGTTGGGGTTAAGTTTTACTTATCCAAAAATTGTTTATGAAGCTACAAGGTGGATTCAAATGTAGTATCCCAGCTTTCCTTAGCAATCTTCATAACTTCTAATTTAATTTCTAGCTCGGCAGCTAGACTCACTAAATTTTCTGCAGTCGATAGATTTGCACTGCTCTATGATAACTCCATTGCAATTGAAAGTTCCTTCTGTATTACCTCCAAGTGAGGCAACAGGCTTGTTTGAATAGTTATCAATTTGGCCCTTATTCAACCATCTTCAGCCATAAGCTCGACTATTCTCCGTTGTGCATTTATCAACTTATTAAGATGTAAAGAACTAGAAGTAGTATCTTTACCCAAAGTAGTGCTAGTTGATCTCAAATCTAACTGTAGCTTCTCAACAAGCTGTAGATTATCCTTTGTGAAAAATTCAACATCACATAGTTTCCTATACAAAGAATAAACATTGGCTATAACTTTCTCTAAAGTTTCTACAAGAATAGAAAGTTCAACATGTTTTATGGCAATCTCTTCTGAGATTTTCTCTAGAACTTTGCTCTCAAATCTTCTCCTGGACCATTGTAGAAGCTTTTCATTGTTGTCTATGTCCTCATCAGTTACTTTCTATACAATGTTGACTAGATGATCAATGATTGGAGCTTGAGGCATTTCATCATCTAAGTCAAAAGCCTTTGCAAATATGTCTTTGATGTCATGCAACACCTACTTTTTCTTTTGTTCTATCTTGATCTCTTCTTGTCTCTTCTTCCTCTTAATTAATTCTTGAAGAGTCCCTATTTGTTCAAAAGATAACTCATTGGGATGCCATTATGGAATCACAATCACTTCATCTAATGTTACATCTAGAATCTGAGACTTCTTCTTCAAGATTTTCTTCTTCTTCAACTCTAGAGAACTTATGCTTGGTAGCATAATATCTTTTCCTTTGATAGTGTCAACGTCCAATGCCTTCTTTAATTCTGTCAATATTTTATGTGGATTAGGCATACCACCATTTTTAGGACATGTAGGAGTGGATGATGCAGAGTATGGTAGATTAACCAACACTTGCATTGCTTATTCTTCTTTAGGCTCATCAACAGTATCCTTCATCCCTACTCCACTATCAAAAACTATTTTCACAACCTCTAAAATAGGTGGATTTTGTGAAGTTACCTCTTGTTCATTTGTTTGTGGGTTCTCTTCACTTTTCTGATCATTGACAACTTCAATTATTTCATCAGATGTTGTGGTCTTCCCTTCTTCAGTATCATTTGCCTTAATAGGTGAATCATTGTCTTTACCACTCGGCATCGCTTGTTCCTCGGCATTCAAATTGCTTGGATCATCAAATATAAAATCCATAGGACTATCTACAGTCAGATCAATAGATTTAGTTGCATCTAATGCATTTTTTTTTTGTCCTGTTCTATGGAAATTTGATCTTTTGTTATCTTTGGTTCAGGGGTAGTCTTTACTTCAACTTCTTTTGTCTTTTGCTCAGATGTCCCTTCACCAGGTTTCTTATCTTTTGGAATGGCCAGTCCAAAGATTTCCTTCCAGATCCTTGTGCTTTGTTGTACTACACCTTCAATATCATTTTTCAGAACAACATAGCCTCTGAGTTTAGGAACAAACCTACTCTTGTAATCCTCAAGGAATTTGGCTCTTTGTTTTGAGGTTAACTCAGGTATTACCTAGGCTAGAGTTCCTTCCTTGATCTATCTTTCTATGGCAAGTACAAATTCCCATTTTATTGACAAAAAATCATAAAGTTCATTGGGCACATGATTTCCTATCTCTGTAGGAGTTAATTTGAAAGTACTCATCATGTCCAAGAGTGCTTCCTGTACTTTGTGCCTATCTGCAATTTTCAACTTTTCATACTTAATGAACTTAAAAGTTGCTAACCCTAGTGAATTCCTCAAAGTGTCACATACCTCATCAATTCTTGCTGGTTTCTTAAATTTTGTTGTAGGTATGTTGTTGGGTTCGTCAGTTTCTATCTTTAACTCATCACCATCTGTCCCCAAATTTAATCTCCTTCTTGGTCTTTTTGTTGGCTTACTCAGCTCGGCCTTAGGGGCAACCTTTGCTTCCTTTCCAGAACTACTTTCTCCAACTTTCCTCTTACCATATACTTTTGTTTTTACTTCTACTGGGGAAGTAACAATAGACGCTCTAGTCCTTGGATGATTAGTTGCAGGAGGTGTAACCTTGGGTTTGGCTTTGCTTGGCTTGGTTACTATGACAATTGATGGTCTTTTTCCCTTAGCTTTCTTAGTAACCTCTTTTGATGCACTTACTTCCTCCTCTGTAGAAATATCCTCACCTTGTCTAGTGGTCAGGCCTAAAGGTGCATCCTTAGGTTCTTCATCACTACCTAAGCCAACCATTTTCTTCAGGTTTTTCACAATCTTCTTTCTTTTCCTCTCCATAGTTCCCTCATTCAAACTTCTAGAAATTTTAGCCTTGGCTTCATCAAAATTTCCAAATCTCTCTATTGTAGTATCAATTACCTCAGCTAGGAGTGTAATGATGGCAGCTGATGCTTCATCAATGTTGATTTCATATGGAAATGGTTCTAAGCATGTTATCCTAGGTGTCACTGCCTAGATATAAGTTTTATCTGTATCAACTAGAAAATAGATTTCTTCATAGTGCTTCTCCACTAGTGATAATAATTCTAGTCCTTAATCTCATTTTCTTCTTGAATTCTACAAAATATCTCCCCATAATGCTATTGAAATTACTTCCTAGTTTCTCAATACATTCACTAATCTGAACTGTTATGGGCCTATCCTTTTTCCAAACAATATTTCCCAGTGAAGGAAATGTATCCTGAATGTAGAAAAATATACAGACTAGTAAAGAACCAAAATTACATGATGAGGTCTTAGCCTTTCTAATTGATGCTAGGTTCTTGGCTAATTGTGTTTTCTATAGCTTGGCAAGATCATATGTATGATTCTTCTTAACAATTTTCCATGCCTGATCAACGGCTGTACAAGGAACACTATCCAATCTACTCGATTGATAGAACTTATGTGCTATTACTCTTACTCCAAAATCAAGTTCTAGGTCTATAATTGTAGAGATAGTCATACCTTTTTTGTTCCATATGGCTCCAGTGTTCAACATAATTTCTTCTTTTTTGTTATCCCTCATGGTCTATTTCCCGTTCACTATAGGATATCCAGTCACTTGATGAATCATGCTTTTGGTGATCTTGACTAGTCCATTATCTAACCACATACACATGCCATGAACTCGGCTAAGGATAACCTTAATCCATTCATCTTTGAAACCTTGTGGAAAATCTAGGGCATGAGTTAGCCCTTTATCAGCTAAATGTTTGAATTCTGCCTTCAGAACTCCATTATCACACAATTTGTTGTAGGATTTCCTTATTTCACTATCACCTACTTCACCAATCTTAACCATATAACATGATCAAACATCATGAATCATGAGTACCTTGGGTGAAATGGATAAGAGGGCTCCCATTAAATCACTCTGAATCACACTTTTAGGAATGGCTTGAAAGTTGAGAGGTTCACATTCATCACTACGTACTAACTAAATTTGCTCTGGTTCTGCCTCCATACTCTTAGCTAGTGTGGAAGAACTTGCAGCCATAATTTTGAAATTAGGGTTCGAGAGATGAAAAAATAGAGTACCTCGGCAAATAGCTCTTCACACTATTCACCTTAGGATTTCCGATGGCATGCTGGTGAAATCTTCGATGCTAACTCCATTAAGATCAATTCTGCAAATTACTTCAATCACTCTGTAAATAGTTAAAATTGCAAGGTAAAAATGAAGTGTCAACTATTCATCCTTTATAGACTTTGAAAGGTCAAGGTAGGTAAGCAATGAATGTTCTGCCCATTGAGTTAGTGCAAGCTAGCTATCCTTGGCTTTAACACAACTTGCATCCCACTAAGCTTACTACACTCGGCCTTCACAAAATTTTACTCGGCCAACAAAAATTGACACACACTAAAGAACTCAGCCTTAGTGTCCATGATTTGTGCTTGGCACCTATTAGTGTAATTGGCTCATCTCAGCATTTTGTCTTCAAAAAATATGTCCTGGTGCATCTTAATATATGCAAATATGGACTTTTGTACATTTCATGTTAGGAACTAATGTAAGATAATAATTTTAGATACAGTTCCTTACATACCTAATTTTCCTTAGTTGGAGATGATGTGATCACCTGATCCATTAGATTGGGTGACCTCGACTTCATTAGCTTCACTTCTGCATGGTTTAGACTTCTTAACCCTTGTCTTGTTCATCTGTGCTCTAATTTATTCAACTATAGGAGCAGGTACCCTAGTCTTGCAATCTTTCCTTGTATGTCCAATTTTCAGACAACTGTGACAAACTAGGCTTCCATTCAACCAACTTTTAGACTTACCTCTAAAATGTGTCCTTATGTAGTTTTTTGGAACATGTCCATACTCACCACAGTAATGAAAACTATGCCATGTATTGTAATCCCAATTGTAAGTACTGCCTTTTCTTGGTGATTTCTCTTGTACCTTAGATGTCCACTTTTGTTTACCTTTAGATTTTCAATCTTGTGCTCTATGACCATATTTGTGATAGTTATAGCAATTACCATTGAGTCTATGTTTTTTTCTCACCTTTGCCTTACATTCACATGCTTGATGTCCAAACTTATTACAGTTAAAGCAATAACCATTAAAGTTAGTTTTTGGATTCGACTTACTGTTCTTGCTTTGGAAAATGTTTGTTGTATGACCTGGTTTCCCACAGTGGTGACAAAAAGGTTTGTTTTTCTTGGCTTAGCATGCCTTATTTCACCTGTCTTAGATGATTCTTCATCTTCAGTGGTTGTATGTTGTTTAGTGTGACCTAACCCAGAAGAATCTTTAGGTCTTCTTGATGCTTCCACTAGTTGTTAAAATTAGCTCATAACTGCACTCAGGTCATTCACTTTGTTATTAAGCTCTTTCTCAGATCTCAATTCATCTTTCAATTGAATTTTTTCAGATCTAAGATTTACAATCTCCAAGTCTTTCCTATTGATCTCCTGATTCACAAGTAGTAGTTGATTTTCCATGTCCACTTGATTGACTGTCATTATTTGTACATGATGTGTTCTTTCATCAAGTCTAGTAGTCATCATTCTCTTGTCTTCTTCTGCCATAGCCTTGTCATCTTCGGATTTCTTCTTCTGTTCAATAACTTCACACATTCTTATTGATTGGGCTTCTTGTTCCTTTTTCAAGTTTTTGACTTCTTCACATAGTGCATTGTTCTTTTCTAGTAGAGCTGCTATTTTTGCATCACTCTTAGTAGAATCTCCATTCTAAAATAGATTTGTGGTGTCTGCTTCCTGATAATGAGTGTCATTCATTAGTTTGGCCAGATCTTTCCTTGCAATCAAGGACTTCTTTAATTGTTGTCTAGCAGTCTCAAGATGTTGTAGTACTAGCTGGATATCAATCTTTTGATTCTCAATGACTTTACCCATCTTGTAGATCTCCATCTCAAGATCCAAATTCTCAAGCTGATTATGACCTTTTTAGAGAACTAAGCTTTGATACCAATTGTTGGAAATACAATAATGGGAAAGAAAGATACTGAGAGGGGGGTGAATCAGATCTTCAAATCTTAAACACTTAAAACAAACTGATCCACATTCATACATATATGAAAGTAATGTAATCTCAGATAGCATCCACACAATGAAATAAATAACACATAACACAATAACTTGGTAACCCAGAAACCCAAATAGGTAAAACTGGGGTGGGGATGACACCCACAAAATTCTTCACTACTGCAATAATAAAGTGTACCTATTAAGGTTACAAATGTTGATTACAAAATGTAATCTACCCTGTTAAAGGTTTTCCCGGTTAAGAGCTTAAGATCATTACAATCTACCCTGTTAAAGGATTTCAACTTACAACAAAGGAAGCACTCTGTTAGGAGATAAAGAAAGGTCTGATAGAACCACTTTGTTAAGAGATTTTTGCCTGATACAATGGTTAGAATGTCTCAAGTATTGATCCTTTGTTATGCACTTTGATGATGATGATAGATCTCCTCTTTCAAGTACCTTCTATGATCTCACAATCTAATATAACTTTACTTTGTTGTTCACTGTGTTCTTACTCTTCTTGATCTCTACTTCTTAACAAAATAACCCTTTGTTTATTTCACTTCAAAATGTAGTCTCTAGACAATTTGTCTACTCTCTCCTTGCACACATACAAAATAGGGTTTAGAAGAAATCTAATATACCTGTTCCAATCCGATAGCGAGATCTAGATCAATGATCAAGATCTAATACCCATACCTTGGTGGTATTAAAATTAATGTTTACAATAGATCATGCATAGGATAAAACAATTAAATGCTTAACTAACTCCGTAGAAGAATATTAAATGCATACATAAGTCAGCCCAAAAAGCTTATGCAAATTGGCCAGATCACTTATCCTTGAAGTTTGTATCATTCTTGATATGTATACAAAAGATATTCTGCTCAGCACTTAACATCTCTGTGACCTACTCAGTTCGGCAATGTAACTCGGCTTGGCAATGTAACTAGGCAAACTGAAAACTGCTTGGCAATGTTTCTCGGCCTTACATAGTTTTAGCTCGGCCACAGTGATAGCCAACTAAAACTGCCTAAGTGAATGACTAAGTGTTGGTCACTAATCATCAACAAAACTTAGAGATTAACAATCACTTAGTATCGAGCATCTATTTCTACCATACTTTAATCATCCTCCTTCTTAGACTATCAATAGGTATCGGGCAAGTCAAACGCTACTTTCATGAATCAACCTTTTTCACACTCCTTGGGATGTACCTCAATATATAGAAGACTGTTAAGTCCTACTCTATTAAGAGACTTGATGCTTCAATGGTTAAACTGAAACACAATGACTTGTTCATGATGCAACTTTGAATTGCAGATTTTCAGATCTATTTAAGAATATTAACTCTTTGATCAATGTATCAATTCAATTCTTTGTGCTCTACACTTTCTCTTGTGATGATGTGGTTCACTATTTGTCGGTGTCTGCAGAATTCTTTAGCTCTCCTTTAGCTTGATTGATCAGGACTATATGAATATATTCTTCATCAGCTTCTCTTCAGCATCCTCTTTCTATTCACTCCCCTTAATCCCCTTTTTTAAATGAATTAAGCTTGTCTCTTATATAGACATGATATTCACTGTTTCTTGATTCTTGATTCTTTATTCTTGGCATGAAAAACAATCTAGCAAATTTGATTTAAAGCATAACTTTTGATTCATCTCATAGTTATCTTCTTTTCAATTGTACAAATCTTCCTTAAATCAATCACTTAACTCTGGTCGAATAAAAAAAAGAAAACAACTAGTTAAGTCTATCTTTAGCTCTTGCTAGCTAGATATTTTATCATTTTATGAACTCTCTATTCTGTCGGTCAACTCTGCAGTTATTCATTGATTTTTCTTTGTCAGGAAACACTGTCTTCTGCTTGTTGGGTATCACTGTGAATTTTCTTCTTTTCCTTTACCGATGGTGTGCACTCCATCGGTGTTGTCTGTCACTTACTGAATACTTGACTTTTATGCATTGTTGAAAGCATAACCTTTGTTCTATTGATTCTCTGAATTCTTTGGCATTATGTTCATGACCTTACAGATGATATCAAGTTGACATCAATGACAATAAAAACCATTAACTAATTTAATGCCTTGCATTATCTTCAACTTAACATTATAAAACATTCAATTAGTTACATGTTATTAGTAGGAATTTCAATTATCTCATCCAGTGTGACTAGATTCTTATTCTTTTTCTTCTTCTTCTTTGAAAGTGTTGTGGAGGAACCTATATGCATTACCATACAAATTTCATTTGCTTGGTCTGATGTGCTAGATGAAGGCTTTGGAGGTGTTGTGCCTTTTACCTGTTTCTCGGTGTCTACTTGTCAATTGGGAGTGGACGTGTCCACATCAACCTTAGATTTATCTACAACATCTCCTTTAGTATCCTTAGGAGTGGCATCATCTTGCTTCTCTTCTTCACCTTTATCTTTTTTCTCTCCATCTGTTTCTTTTTGTTCTCCATCAGTTACATTTTCTTCATCAGTTATGTTTTCCTTCTCCTCTTCACCCTTATCCTCGGGCATGCATGCATCAAGCTTGATATTGATAGCTTGTATCATAAATGGCATTTGGCCTGGTATGTTAACATGTCTAGCATCATTTTTTATGTCTTGTTGCTTGGATTTCTTGGAGATAATAGTAACATCTTCATCTAGCTTTACTTCATCAACAAGATCTTTAGTGATATCTATTATTGTCACATCTTAGATTGTGACATCGGGTGTGTCTCCTAAAGACTGTTGGGGCTTGTGTCCTCTTTGGGTACATCAAGTATTTTCCTCCAAGCATCCTCACTTTCCTTGTCAAGCTCAATTAAACTTCCCTTTAGCACTTTGTAAGCTATCAATTTTGGGGAGAACCTCTTTGAATGTAACTTCATCATTTCTTCAATTTCTTCCATTTTGGACTCAGGTGACATAACAGAAACTGGGGATCTTTCCCTTTTCTTTTTTTCAGAATTCAATGCAAATTTCCACCTTGATGAAAGTTTGTCTAGAAGTTCTTGTGGCATCATCTTATCAAACTATATATGGATATACTTGAATGTGATCATTTCTTGAATGATGGCTTCTTCAATTTTATTATGATCCTTGGGATGTAGAGTTATCCTTTGTCTTACCTTAGGATGTGATATGACACCTTTGTTAGGAATTGATGTAGCAATTTCATCAATTGACTAAGAAACTTTGTTGTTTGCAGGTTGGGTTGCTTTTTTAGTTTCATCTTGCTCAGTGTCTTCTTTATCTTCCTTGTTTCAGATAAGTCTCATTCTCCTCTTGGGTTCTAAATTTTTCCCAGTTTGAGGCTTTGACCTCTTGTAAGTCCTCACCTGTCATTTCTTGATCGGTGGTGAGTCTGATTTTGCAGTTTGACTCCTTGTCTGTGATGCAGCAGTAGTTTTTGGATTCTTTGGGGGTGGTGCATCAGACTCTATTTATTCAAAGTCACTCACTTGTTCATCTTCACTGATGGGTGACTATCCCTCAGTTTCATTAGTTTGTTTTGTTTCTTCTTCATTGACCGACAACTTCTTCTCAAGTGTTTTGATCATTTTGGTCTTCTTCCTGTCGATCTTCTTTACAAATAGGTCCGTCTTTATTCTTTCCTTAGCCTCTTCATAGATTTCAAACCTTAGTAATGATTTGTCTAATGGTTCATTTAATAATGTTTAAATAGCATTGGTGGCTTGATCTATGTTGATCTCATAGTCAAGTGGGGCTAACCATGATGTCCTCGGTATAGCTAGTTTGATCAAGGTGGTATTGGTGTCCACCATAAAACAAATATCATCTTTAAATTTATCTACTAGTTGTTCTGGTATCCTCATCTTTTCTGCATTCTATCCTTAAATCTAGTGATGTATTCATCCATAATTGATGTAAAGTTATCCCCTAGTGATTTAATGAATTCACTGATCTGAATTGTTACTGGTTGGGTAGTGTTCCAATTGACATTACTGATAGATGGGAAAAAGTCTTGAAAGTGGAAAAATATGTGCATTAGGAGTGAACCAAACTTACATGAGTTAGAATTTGTAGACCTAATTTTCCTTATGTTATCCTTTAACTGCTTCATTAGAAGTTCTATTAGATCCAACTATAATCCTTTCTTTACAATCTTGTGTGTAGTGTCTACTGCTCTGGATGTAATACTATTCATCTTGCTGGCTTGTAATATCTTGTATCCTAGCACACAAGTACGAAATTTTAGTTTTGGATCTTTCATGGAATTTACCTTCAATCCTCTCCCATCCCATTATGCACCTATCATCTTCTCAATCTCAGGATGAGAAGGGTGTTTAAGTGCCTTGGCCTTGTCGGTTATAGGATAACCGGTCACTATGTGTATCACATCCCTAGTGATCTATTTGGCTCATCTAGCCACATCTTTCGGCCATGTACTCTACTCAGCACTATCCTAATCCATTTGGTCTTAAACTCCTTCAGGAATATTAAGGAATTTGTTAGCCCTTTGACCTCTATGTGTTTATGCTCATCTTTGATGGTTCTGTCTATGCAAAGATTCTTGTAAGCTTTCTCCACCTAAAGATCTTCTATCTCAGTGATCTTGCAATGTACGTATGCCCTGACATCCCCTATGAGAAAAAACCTAGGTGGTATGCTTGAGAATGCTCTAGCATCGTTGGGTTGTGAGGCAACCACTAGACAAAACTTGAAATGTGGCTCCTCGTAGGTGGAGTTCTTGATCAGTTTGACCATGTGTTCCTTGACATTCTTGATCTTGGATGCACAGGATGTGGTTGCCATAGTTTCTAAAAATTTGGTATTTTTTGTAAAACAAACAGTGAGCTCGGTGATTCTAGTTATTTACCTAACCTGATGTAGTTGCTAATGATCTATCTGAATGCCATGAATATGTGTGTGAGTCTCTCTACAATCTTGTTTCTCTATGCTCTGTTTCTTTTCTCTTAATTGCATGGTGAATGAAATGAGGTCTTAGTCATCCTTTTATAGATGGTGCCCTAAGTGGCATATTTAATTCTTTACCCACTTCTCAGTGTTTGAAGATGGATTCACTCAGATATCACACAAAATTTATTCTCGGTGAGAACATGATGCTTAGGGAAAATGCCAACTCATTTGACCTTTCAAATGTTTACTAACAGATCTCAGTATATGGCAAAGACAAAATTGTCTTTTTACATGATTACCGATGACGCTCATTTTAAACTAGCAACTAAGCTTTTGTATGTTAGCTGAAAATTCTCGGTAAGTATTGACAACCTAGCTTTGTATGTACACTGATGATTTTTGGTATGCATTGACCAACGTGATTGGATTCACAAATTTATAACAAGTAATACCATAGTGCATCTTTATTCATGCTAGTTTGGCATTTTATCAATGTATAATGGAACTGATGTAAGATATAACTTGGTATAGTGCAACTCCATCCTTACTTGAACTGCTTAGGTGGGGGTGGTGATGTCACCAAATCCATTGGATAAGGTGTCACCAATTGTATTGCTTAGTGTAGCATCATCAGTGTTTGTAGCTTTCCTCCACATTTTGTTTCTCATCTTCGTGATATCTTCAATGGTGTTTCCATTGGCAAAAGTGCTTGTCTCTGTCACTTGTTCTTTGCATTCTTTTCTTACATGACCAACCATATGATAGTGTAAGCATGCCATTCTAGGGTTAGTCCATCTTCTGGACCTTCTTGTCCATTTCCTTATGCAGTTTTCAGCTATTTGACCAAATCTACCACATGGTGTGCAATTTTCCCATGTGTTGTAATCCCAAACATATGAGTTACCAACTCTTTTTGGTTGATAAACATTTTCTTGTTCTTTTGGATTCCATGCTTTATTTTTCTTTTGCTCACATTCAAGGGATGTGTTCGCATGCATTTTGTGAGAATGATAGTAGCTTTCCATGTAGGTTTCCTTCTTTGGTTGTATCATCTTAGATTTACATTCATATTCTTTATGTCCTTTCTTGTAACAATTATAACAATTTCTTATGAATGTAGATGTGGATTTAGGAATACCTTTCATTTTTCTCCTGAAAACATTTGATGTGTGGCCTAGTTTTCACAAGTGATTGCATGACTTCTTCCTTGGTCTTGGATTTGTGTATAAATATTCGTGATCATCTTGGTATGGTGATTCTCCATGCTCGGTATACCCTAGTCTGGTATTGTTTTTTACTCTTCTTTGTCCATCTTGAAAATCATCCATCCTTTTGGCACTTTCTTCAGCTCTCTTAATCATATCATTGTGTTGTTTCTGAATTCTTACTTCATGCTTTAGTCCTTTTTCTTCTCATATCTAACTAATAGCTTCTAATTTCCCATTGAGTTTTGTGTTCAGTCAGTTTTCCTCCTGACTCATAAGAATAATCTGATTGGTGATATCATGATGATGTTCAGTAAGTCTTTGTATTTATGACTCTTTCCCTTGTAGCTTTTCAGTGATCTTCCTCCTATCATCAATATATAATGTTCTTTCTTGTTTAGCTTGTGTAGCATTTTTCATGACATCAATCATTCCTACCATCTATGTCTCTTGACCAATTTGTAATATCTTTACTTTCTCTATTAGATGTTGATTTCTTTCATTTAGACTTGTGATGTTTCCTTCAGATTTGTCTGATATATTTATAGATGTAGATCTTGATGACTCAAATAAATCAGGTATCTCTTCTTCATGATAGTCTGTTTCATTACAGTGAGATGCCATAGCTTTTCTTTCATCCACTAGCTCTCTCATCTTGATTCTTGTTTCTTTTTATTTCTCATAGAAGATCTGTATCTCTAACTTCTGATTCTCAATACCTTTGTCTAGCTTATACCTTTCCTTTGTATGATCTTTTCTCTCAAGTAATTTAAACTTTTGAAATAAGAGATCTAGCTCTGATACCAATTGTTGGAAAAAATGGAATGGTGTGTACTGAGAGTGGAGGGTTGAATCGGTACCCTTAAAACTTTTTGTCAATTAACCTTTATCCTTTAGTAATCAATTTCTTGCATTACCGACCATGTCTATTATTCTATCTTTGTGTATGTAATATCAATCCATAAACTTAATTTGAATGTAAACATTCATGAAATTTAATGACACATGACATAAGATTTGGTAATGGAGAAAACCCCTGTTAGAAGGTAAAAACTGCGGTGGGGATGAAAACCACAAAAGTTCACTATCTGCAGAATTGAAGGGGCCAGTTAAGGCTTACAAGTTTGATCACTTTTGATGATCTTACCCTGTAAGGAGTAACATTTTTATACTACTTAAGTTTTACTCTGTTAAGAGCTTTAGCAACACTATTTAGTGTGTACTTAGTTAAGAGGTTTACAAAAGGATTGTTTTTTATTATAAAAAGAAGTCAAAACTGGGGGCTGACCTGAGAAAAAACCAACACAAGGAGTGCTAATAACCAGCAAAGCACACACACAGCANAGTGCTAATAACCAGAAAAGCACACACACAGCAAACCCTCAGCCTATGCCAATTTTAAAAACCAAAAACCAAGAAAGAAAATCAATAGACCCCAGCTCCAACATGGAGCTGGTAACCAGCCTGGAAGTACTAACAGGCCCCAACCTCACCATGAGGTTGGTAACCAGCCTATGGTAGTAATTAACAGTAGAGTTAGCATTAACTGTAACAAACAACAGATTACAAAAACTAGAGATTAACCAAAGATCTAACGGGCCCACCTCTCCCAACCAAAAAGTCCAAGCAAAAAAGTTAACCATAAACAGAGGAAAAGGAAGCTACTTGGGGTTACCTTCCCCACCTTTCAACAGGAGCTTAAGCCAATCGTCCACAAGGAACTGGTATAGTTCTTCATCCTTTCGCTCACCTCCTAGGTTCATTTTCTCCATATGAAGGAGTTGGAGCGTAGTGGCAGCCGCATGCATGACCTTCACAGCAAAGTATGCAATCCTATTAAAGCTTTCCCTGAGATTTTTAATTTCCACCCTCATTTCCTTTAGCTCCACCTTAGGGTCAGACAGCAATAGCGGCTCTTGAGGACTAGCAGTAACAATGGGGGTGTCACTCACAGCATCAGGAATTTTCTCCTCTATTTTTTTAGGGTCCTCTGGGGTAATATTTATAACCACCTGGGGGCTAGGGGACTATGAATTTAGGAGCGGTGAGTTTTCTTTCATCTCCTCAAAGATTTTTTTCTTCAAATGGTCAAAGGCAGGGAGACCAAAACTGGCAGAGACATGAGATTCATGGATTTTCACTGACCCCTCCACAATAGGGCTTTTCTTCTTTTTTTCCCTTTCTTTCTCCTCAACCTTAACTTTCTTCCCCACTTTAGCTTTCCCCCTAGTGACCTACTTGATATCTTCTTCCTCCTCTAAATCTTCTTCCTCTTCATCCTCTTCAGTGCACCTCTTTCTCACGGCTTTTTTGTTGTATCTGGTTTTGGTAGCGATTCTATTATATCTCCGTCTACTATCATTCTCCTCCTCCTCTCCTTTAGATTCAATGGTGATTTGGTCACCATCGGCCAAACTCAACTTATTCTTCTTGGAAACAGGGGTTTTGGAAGAAGTCATGGGGTTAGAGAGAGTGACTTGAAGCTCATTAGGATTCTCAAGATACAACATAAATTTATGGACAGAAAAATTCCTAGGAGGGCAGAGGGATAAGTGGAAATTGTAAAGGCATAGCATTAAGCCTTGATGGAGAATACAATAATTCTGCCTAGATTTCATTTTTTCTCTGACTTCCAAAACAGAAGCTTCCATCGAATGGAGCAAAAAAAATGGAAAGGAGATGGAATCGTTGTACCTGAAGTGGTTAAGGAGAGGGAAATGGTAGTTGTAACAGGTGTCAAAGTGGACTTCCAGAGTGATATAATTCATCAAAATGATGCACATTTCATTCCATGGGTTAGGCAGCGTCATTCTGTTGAAGCCTCCCCTAAAACATTCAGGAATCTCCATTTTTTTGAAGAATCTTTTCATATGGGTGTCATCTTGGCTCTTGGTGATCTTCTTCCATTTTTTCCCCTTTATGGAGAGACCTATGGCCTATCCAATAACCTCCTCATTAATCTCAAATGTTATTCCATTTATCATGACTTTACGCTCATCCCAAGTTTTTACCAACTATAGAGAGACTAGTTCATCACTGCCGCCCATAGCCTTCATGAACGGGAAGAAACTGCCCTCCTTAAGGTAGTTGAGAACGCACAGATTTTTGATTAATTCATCCTCGATCCTAGTAGGTTCCACCCGCACCATATCTCTGCCCATCTCTGAGCTGTATTCAGGCAAGTCTTCCTCCTTGGTCTCAACCGGCATAAATCGACCTTCTCAAAGAATTTATTCTATTTGCTACACTTGTTAGAATGTAGTCAAAAATACTTATTGACCTAAGTATATGCAATCTAGAATTGCTAAATACTGATGCATTAAAGTTCACATGTATATCTATCACTGATTGATAAATACCTTTGTTCTGCTCGGTAGCCTTGAATCTGGTTCTTGATAACCTATTTCATCTTTTTTTGTCCTTCTACTTGAAACTCTTTCTTTGATCCATAGATTCTACTCGGCTACAATCATCATTACATCATCTTTTTTTGATTAATTACACATGTATTTATACATTAGATTGACCTATTTTTGTTTCACGCTTTACAAAGATAACTCTATGATCAAAGGTTTACAACTTGACCTTGATCTCCTAGTTTGCATGTTTAGAATCAGTTAGACTGATTAAAAAAATTACAATTACATTGCTTGTCCCTCAAGAAATGGTTTTAAAGATATTATTTAAATATAAATATAAAACTTAAGTGGTTTATCTAACGTGTAAGTCAGATCCACATTTATCAGAATATAACTGTCTCTCGGTAGAGTGGTGCTTGGGTTGCTCTTTAGTCTACTTGTTGGTGTTCACTGTAAACTTGTCTGTCGGGTTCCTTTGTTGTCTACTCTGTCAGTTTACATTGTAGACTTCTCTATTGGGTGACACTGTAAACTTTTTTTGGGATCCTCTGTGAAGTATTTTGTCAGTTTACACAGTGATCTATCTTGTCAGGTTTCTCTATACTTAAAATTTTTGGTGACCTCTCTTTACTGATGTGTCGGGTTGCACTGAAATCCTATCTTTCAGTGATCAAGTATCAGTGGTTCAAAACAAAATTCCTTTGCATACTAATGGAAAAATATGTTGTCATTTTTATCTTCTTCATCAACCCATAATTCTCTTGATCTTTGTTTCCAAAAATATCCTCTTTTTCCAGTATCTCCTCATACCACTGAAGAAGTCCCTTCTCTTTTTCATATGCTTACTGGTCCATTCCTTCTATGATGACCTTTTCATTGAGTTTCTCCATATTAGCTTCCAATTTTTTCTTTGATTCAAAAATGTTGCTAAAGTGTTCCTTATTCCATTGGATAAGGTTGTATTTTATAAGTTTTTGTTTAGACAAGAAAATAAATTCTTTTGACCCTTTAAAGGTTGCTCCTTTCCACCATACCTCAATGTTCTTGAGACATTCATCATCCAATAACGACATCTTCTCAAACTTGAAGGGGTTCCTTTCTGGTTGTCTCACCTCCTCAAAAACTAATTTGTTTGAGAAGTGATATAATCCAAAGGTTGTCATAATGTGAGCATTCACATTATGGGAGAAGTTAGCAATATTTCCCACAAAAAGGAATCTATCTATCTTTTTTTCTATATGTTATCGACCAGATCTTCTGTTGGTCTGGGTAAAGTTCTCATTATCCATAGGTATTTCTATACTATTTAGTCTTTGTAACCAAGAGTTGAATTCCCTTGTTAGTGTTTCCCTGGCGGATCCCCCAACTTTCTCTTTAACATTAATTATCACATTAAAGTCCCCTCATAAGATGAAGTTTTCATTTGGGTAAATATGAACTAGATTATCTATTTCTTCCCTTACTACTCTTTTTTTATGTAGGAATTTTAGTCCATACACATTAACAAAAATGGAATTTAAAATACTACTGAGAATTTTAACCAGTTATTACTATTAGGAAAAATGTTGAGCGTAATTTTCCTGGGGTTCCAAGAGATCCCAACTCCATGTGAGGTCACTTCTGAGGGAACTCCAATAATTTCCCGTTGTCCAAATTTCCTATTCAGATTCTCATACTCCTTTTTTCAGTTTTTTTCCTATATTATTATTATTTATGTCTCAAAGGAGGATAAACATCTTTTTAAGAGGTGTTGTCTATTAGGGGCATTTAAAAACCTAACATTCCAAGATACAAGCTTCATGGATAATTGGGAAGGAAATTCCCCTTTCCTGCATTTAGTAGCATCGTAATCTTAGCCTATCTTGAGGTCATTCCATCTATCTTCCTTAACTCATTAATTGATTTTCTTCCCCATTTTCTTGCCATATTATCACCTTCAGGTGAGGATCTTCCTGCATGAGTTTTACATAACCCCAAAGTAGCTAAGAAAGTTTTAATATCCTTGGTATAATTATTTTTAATCATATGTTGGTCTTCCTTATCAATAGCTTCTAGTAGGTTTAAGATTAGATTTCCCTCATGTTCAAGAAATCTTTTTGAATGGTTGGAAATATCTAATCCTAAGAAATCATTAATGGGCTCAGGATTTTTATGCTCCTCATTAGTATCTATCTTGTTTATTTCTAAATCCTCCTAAAATGTGTTATCAGGGGTATCTGAGTTCAAAGCCCAATGCATATTGATAGCATCTTTTTCAATATAGTTCAGTTCTTGGCTAACAATTCTTCTCATTTCCTCTGTTTGTTTTTATCTTGGAGAGACTTTATATTCCTCCACTTCAATATCATTCTAGGCACACATATATCTCTCATATTTATTTATTTTTTTGCTCATCACTGATTCATCTTGTCTTGGTGATATTA
Organism: Thuja plicata; assembly: GCA_018584345.1. Taxonomy (NCBI): domain Eukaryota; kingdom Viridiplantae; phylum Streptophyta; class Pinopsida; order Cupressales; family Cupressaceae; genus Thuja; species Thuja plicata. The sequence goes on from MU219240.1 coordinate 199,933, forward strand.
TCTACCACGTTCTTCCAGGCTTCAGATAACATGTTAGTATTGTCCAATAGGGTTGTGTTTTCATGATCTTCTACTATTTCCCCTTATTCTGGACCTTGTATATGGTCTGTGGTTGTGTCTTCTACTATAAAGCCTCCCTGATCTTTACTGAATTTGATACTCACTCCCTGAAGCCCTAAAGGGGGCATTGCAAACCCTATCTCAAAACTGCCTTAGAAACCCCTAAATTTTCTTCAACCAGCTCTGGGTAGATTTTAAACGAATAATTTTTACCAATAATAGGTATCGGTCCTAGATATTTCATATTAATATTCATTTTTACTATTATTATATAGTTTGAATTAGATAGATATATGTCCTCTATAGTTACAAAATTTGCCAAATGATTTCCAATCTTGCGTAGAATTTCTTTATTAAGCAATTCAATAGGTAAATTTGGTAGAAAAGTATTTCTATCTACTACAAAATTGTACATATTGCTCGGGTTAAAGTTTCATTTCCATTCAAAGAAATAAAAACCTAGGCCTCTCAATACTGGAGAATCTCCTGTTAAAAAATTAATTTTCAGATCTACTTTACTGTAATCCACATAAAAGAATTTTTTTGAAAGTAAATCAATACCTACTTGCCCAGAAAAGGTGTTGCAAAACCAATCAGAAAATTGGTTCACCGGAATCCCTAATTCATGCCATCTTGCAGAAATACTGAATTTATTACACATGTCTTGTGTTTTCTATCAAACCATTATTTAATACAATTATTCCATTAGAGGCTTCCCTCTAGCGCTCTAGATTAGGGTTTCGTTGATCAAGAAGATTCATCTCATTACCACTTAGCAGTTCTAGAGCATAATGGTTCATATTCTTGTTATGGATTTGCTAAAATTGTGGCCAGGAAGATAGTTTGGAAGACCCGTTATCCACCTTATTTAAACATTGTAATTTATTACACAGCTTTGGGTAGTTATTTGTATTTGTCATTAATGGTAGGTGCGTAGGGTATGTATTCTAGAAACTCATTATACCCTTGTTTTTTACCCTAAAATATTTGCTCATGATTTAACCAATTTCCAACCTGTTTCAGATCCAGTTCGTGGAGGGTGAATCTAGATTTTACAGAATGTGTTTGCAACCCCCTTACTATCATATTTGGTTCTTCCATAGAAGGTCATTTGGTTCCTAATAATCGTTGAATCACATGAGAAGAGCAGAGCTATTTTTTCCTAACTTTATCAAATAATTATAATACATAAAAAATTCAAATATAATAAACCACATCAAAATAAATTAATATACTCTAACCTTTTATTTCATTTATCAATTTCAATATGGAGAAATCATCAGGTATATGTAGGATCATGGTATTCCAAAAAGTGGCGATGTGAAAAAGAAGTCTTGATTGGTAGACTGATTGAAAAATAGCCATAACTTACAAATGGTATAAAAAAATTTAAATATAAAACATGTGCCACATTCTATGCTTTCCCTATTACAAGAAAAAAAAAATCAATTTGATGAAGTTTAGATTAAGTTATGGACATGAAATGTTTTATAATCTGGAAAAGTTGTAGAAGAAAAATCATAATTAATTATTTACTTGGAAAAAAATTATAAAAAAATATGTGTCACATCTAGATGTGATTCTACTACTTATATATAGAATCTAGTGAAAAATATTATTATTTGATTGTGTTTAAGGTAGTCAGACATACACCTACATGTTATCTTTTTAGTCGTAATTGATAGATTGATTAAAAAATAGATATAACTTTAAAACGGTATAAATTTTTTGAAATCTGAAATATGAGTCACATTCTATGATTTTCCTACTACAATAAAAATATAAAAAGTTTTCAATTTGATGAAGTTTATACTAAGTTAAGGTGGTCAAACAATGGATTTTTTAGATTCTAGAAAAGTTAAAGTAGAAAAATCAAAATTAATTATCTACTTGGAAAAAAACTATAAAAAAATATGTGTCACATCTAAACATGATTCTACTACTTGTATCTAGGATCTTGTAAAAAAAAAAAACATTTGATTGTGTTTTAGGTGGTCATACATACACCTGATGAACCATAACTAATTGAATGTTTGAAGATGTTAAGTTGATGATCACCAAAATGCAGAAAGATAATGCAAGACATTAAATAAGTTAATGGATTGTATTGTCATTAATGTCAACTTGATATAATCTAATTGGTTATATAAAAAAGTGTCAAAAGAATTTAGAGAACCATAAAAGATAAAGGGTATGCTATCAATAATGTATAAAAGTTCAGTATTCAAAAAGTGACAACAAACACCGACAAACAAGTGCACAACGATAGACAGAAAACCCCGCGAGAAAAATCACAGTGATGCTTGAGTAAGAAACCCAACAAGCATTACCGATGAGAAGAATCACAAGCATTACTGACTGACAAAATTATAGTGTTACAACATGATGATAGAGCTTGCTTCCTCACTCTCTGATGCTAAATTTGAAGATGTCAAAGAATGCAAATCTGCAAAGAAGATGTGGGAAAAATTGAAGCTTGTACATGGTGGTGACAAAAATTTTTTGAGAGCCAAGGCAGAAAGCCTTAGAGGAAAGTTTGATGATCTCAAAATGAAAGAAGGAGAAAACATCACTCAGTACAACATAAGAATTAAAGAGGTTGTCAATTCTATCCAACGAGTTGGAGGTGTACTAGAGGAAGATATAGTGGTAAGTAAAATTCTAAGAACCTTACTGCCTACCTATGCTATTAGAGTATTTGCCATTCAAGAAATGAGAGCAGTAGAAAATAGAAATGTTACTCTAGACAGTCTAATTGGAAGACTGATTTCATTTGAAATGAATAACTTTGATAATAGTGTCTTACCAAACATAGAGTCTGCATTCAAAAATTCTATGAGAATAAGTAAATCAAGTCACAGAGACACTATAAGAAAAGATAGTGATAGTGAAAATGAAGAAGA
>MU219240.1:214436-230817 GCA_018584345.1 Thuja plicata
CATACTTGCATACATTTGAATTTCAATTACATATCTATTGAATATCATAGCTTCATTGTTAGATTCAATTCTACTACTTGCTAGCATTCTGTACTTTATTGATTTCAAGGTTAATTCCTAAATCAGGATTTGACCAAGGCAAACCCCTCCCCCACAAAAAAAAATCCACTTTTTCTTGTAGGTACAGGTGCAGAATAGTTGATTTGAGACCAGATCTGGATACCCTTTTCGTCTTTCTTTTAGATGGCACAAACAAAATTTCTATCAGACCTGTGTAGGTCAGGGTCAACATTATTGGGTTAGGGTTGACATTTGTGGGTCAAGGTCAACCTTTTTCATAAGATGACATTGAAACAGAAAAATATTTCTGGGTTTTGTTCGTCTCTACATTTTGGTTCAGGATCAACTATCAATTTTTCCAGAAATAGTCTACAGACCTTAGAAAATAGCATTCTTTGATCTGCAATATTTCAAGGTTAGTGCATTTCTCTTACCTCTTCAATTACTGTTATACATCATTTCTATACATATAATTAACAAAATTTATGGTATCTCTCTTGTTATTCTCCCTTCCAAATAGTTGATTCATTTGTGCATTTGCCCTTCCTTGGGGTGGATCAATTTGGATCTTCCATTTGTGCATTTGGGAATAAAAGAGGAACATCTTAATTTCTCCCTAATCACAATATAAAATCAATCAATGCAATTCAATTAAGGTTAATACAATCTAGGCAAGTCAAAGGACAATTTACACATTTCCAATTTCATACCTTACATTTTGGTGACATCTATTTCATATGTTAGAAGAGGTAAATACAACTTTGTACAGATCAATGATTGGAAAACTCATGTATGTTGTACACACTAGGCTAGATATTGCACATGCAATAGGAATTGTTGCTATATTTTTTGCTAACCCTAGGTCATCACATATGACTGATGTGAAAAGAATCCTAAGATATCTGAAGAATACTGAGGAATTTGGCTTATGGTATAGAAGAGAAGGAAAATTTGAACTAAAGGTGCTTACCGATGTTGATTGGGCTAGAAATATTGATGACCGAAAGAGCACAACTAAAGGAGCATTCTTTATGGGTGAGAGACTTGTCACATGGATCAGTAAGAAGCAAGGATGCATCTCTCAATCTACTACAGAAGTAGAGTATGTTGCTGCTACTACAAATTGCTCAAATATTGCATGGATCAAACAACTACTGGAATGCATGCATATGAAGATCTTAGAACCAGTGATTATCTATTGTGATAACACCAGTGCAATAAAAATTTCCAAGAATCCAGTCATGCATGCAAAGACTAAACACATTGCAATCAAGTATCATTATTTTAGAGAACAAGTTCAAGAGAAAGAAGTGACACTTGAGTATGTGTAATCAAAAGAACAGTTGGCCGATATCTTCACCAAACCACTGCCCAAAGATACATTTGAGTACCTGAGAAAGACACTAGGGGTCAAACCCTTGTCTACCAGTCAGTAAAAGACTGAAGGCTGCATCAGCCTATATATTATCAGAATATCAGAAATGTTGATGCAAGAAAAGAGAAGAACTTCAAAGATACATCTATATACAGACAGGTATATATCAGAACCAAGCACCAGAGCATAATGTTGTATTGCTAATGGATAAGGGAAATTCAAGGAATATATTATGGATAAGAGGAAAATGATTATTTGACATAAATTTCAGATATTTAAAACAATTGGCAATAGACACTGTTTCAATATTTAATTGGCATTGTTGTCAAAGGGAGATAGATTATCCATATTATCACATTCTTCTGAGAAAAGGAAGAGAGATTATCCATTATCATATCACTCCAATAGGGAGAGATTATATCCTAAGGGAAAGAAAATTGTATGAAAGATTACACAAAGAGAAAGTTGCTGAAAAGAGGAGAAGACATCAAAGCAGAAATTGACACCAGAGGAGATTCAACACATCAGAAAATAGAAAGTTGCAAGAATCAAATCTAAGCTAAAACAAAGCTTACCAAAGTTCAAACATTTATCGGTTATCAACCAAACATTGGTAGTTTGATGAATCTAAAAAATTGTATTTCATATTGTATTAGAAATAGTATAGTGTGATAATATAAGTTTTGTTGCCATTAATGCCAAAGGGAGAGATTGGTGACATTTAATTGATTGAATGTTTGATAATGCTAAAATTGAAGATAATGCAAGGCATTAAATCAGTTAATGGTTTGTATTGTCATTGATGTCAACTTGATATAATCTGTATGGTAATGTACATAATGCCAAAGACTTTAGAGAATCAATGGAACAAAGGTTATGCTTTTAGCAATGCATAAAAGTCAAGTATTCACTAAGTGACAGACAACACTGATGAAATGCACACCATCGGTAAAGCCAAAGAAGAAAAGTCGTAGTGATACCCGATGTACTAAAGATAGTGTTGCCTAACAAAGCAAACTACAGGTTTCCCAATGAACTAAAGATAGTGTTGCCTGACGAGTTAAAATCCAAGTGTTATGTGTGTATGGTTTATTACTTTACTGTTTTATATTTCACATATGCATTTCTGGATATATCGGTATACTCTAATTATTTACTGTATTTTGGTAAATAGTTATACTGCATATCGGTAATCAAAGAGAACAAGGACAGACAAGGAAAGCTGACAGATAGTTAATCATTATAAGTATTTCATGGCATGCATCTTGTAGGGACTTAATAATCTAAGGTTTATATGATTGGTGGTTAGTGATTAAAGGATAAATTTTTGAGGCCACTGATTCACCCCCCCCCTCTCAGTTATTACTAACAAAGAACTAAGAAACGGTGATATCATTTCTATAAAGAGACAATCTAATTCATTATGAATTAGGGGAGTGAATAGAGAAAGAGGATGCTGAGGAGAAACTAATGAAGAACAACTTCATATAGTCCTGATCAATCAAGCTAAAGAACAAGAGCAATAATTATGTGGACACCAAGCAATAGAGCATAGCATCACCGAGCAGAAAGAAGTGGAGAAAAGGTATTGAAAAGATACATTAATCAAAAAGGTATAATGAGCTTATAATAGAGTTGAGAATATACAAGTCTATAGTTATATGTGTGAGAAAATCATTTACTATTTCAATTTAACCATTGGATCAGAAAGTCTCTTAATCAAGCAGGACTTAACAATCCTTTCTATATTGAGATACATCCCAAGGAGTATCAAAAATTTTGATCATGAAGATAGAATGAGATGCCTGATACCATTTGATAAACTATACTAGGTTTGGTCATAGAAGGTAGCATAGAGATGCTAGATATCAAGTAAAAAACTATTTTATTTAAATCCTCTAACAAGGTCACAACTAATAGTATGTTTGTAACCTTTAACAGGGTTGGCTATTCACCGAGCTCACTTCAGATGAGTGAAAATTTTGGGCTACCAGTCTCAAGTGGTTTTTCCCTTAATAGGTTTCCAAGTTAAAAATCCATGTGTCAAATGTGTTTATGAGTCATTACTTTTGTGTTTGGCATTACACATAACTAAATCTGTATTGATCGGTATACACTAAGTCATTTAATGTATTTTGGTAAATGAAAGATTGCTAATCGGTAAACAGTAAGAACAAGATTTAAAAGTGAACTCCGAGAAGTAGTCATTTGATAAGTTTATTTCAAGGCATTAATCTTGTAGGACTGAAGATAAATAGAGGCTTAATATTTTGGTACTAAGTTTTTGGGTTGGTTTATTGGAATATTTTTTAGGCCACTGAGTCACCCATCCCCCCTCCCTCTCAGTTATTCTAACAATTGGTATCAGAGCTTGTGTGCTTAGAAAGGGAGTTTGACAGGTCAAGAAAAAGATCACAAGATGAACAAACGAGATGTGCACAAGTTGAACAAAGACAACTTTGAATCATGGCAAAGTAGAGTAAGACCCCACCTATTAGGTATTGGAAATGATGCTGTTCAATACTTAGATAATGAATATGTGTTTCCTATAGGACCTCACACTCTTGAGAAATTGAAAGAAAAACATGAGCATAATTGTATGATGATAGAGCTTTCTTCCTCACTCTCCGATGCTAAGTTTGAAGATGTCAAAACCTGCACCTCTACAAAGAAAATGTGGGATAAATTGAAGCTGGTACATGGAGGAGATTCTAATGTGCTAAGAGGTAAGGAAAAAATCCTAAAAGGAAGGTTTGATGACCTAAGGATGAAAGAAGGAGAAAATATCACTCAGTACATCTACAAAATCAAAGAGGTAGTCAATGCTATCTGAGGAGTTGGAGGTGTACTTGAAGAAGAGATAGTGGTAAGTAAAGTCCTCAGAATCTTACGGCCTCTATATTCTATTAGAGTATCTACTATACAAGAAATGAGAGCAGTTGTAAGAAATCATGTTACTCTAGACAGTTTGATTGGTAGACTGATTTCATTTGAGATGAATAAATTTGATAATAGTGTCTTACCATCTATAGAGTCTATATTCAAATATTGTTTGAGAATAAGTAAATCAAGTCATAAACACACTATGAGGAATGATAGTGAAATTGAAAGTGATGATCAAGATCTTGATGAAATTGAAGCACTAATGGCCAGAAGATTGCAGAGAGACAAAGGTAGATACAAAGGTAAATTATCACTTGTATGTTTTAATTGTAAAGAGGTTGGACACCTTTCTACAAGATGTCCTAATAGAAGAAAAGATGACAGAAGTGATGACAAGACATATGAAAATAATTTTGACCAAGGTGATAACAAATATTACCGAAGAAACCAACAATCTGATAGACAAGATACCTGAGACTAGAAGGACAAAGGGAAGAAATCTTGTTACCTGGTTGAGAATAGAACTGATGATACTGACACCGAATTTGATGAAGACATTGAGATGGTATTTGTAGCCATGAAGGATGATTTAGAAGAAGAAGAAGAAAGGTATGTAAAGATTGTACTCATATCTAAGATTAGTAATAATGATGTCTGGATTATAGATAGTGGTTGCACTCACCATATGACTGGTGATAAAAAAAAGTTTGAAAATTTTGAGTACTATAATGGTGGATCAATAAGAATGGGTAATGACACACCTTGTCTAGTTGAAGGTAAAGGAGCCATAATGTTGAATAACCTGATCAAATATGAAAATTCTTATCGGGTAAAAGGACTTAATTATAATCTATTGAGTGTTTCAAAGTTGAATAACACAGGTCACTGAGTAGCATTTGAAAATAAGAAGGCAAAGATCTTCAATGAATCTAGAAGGTTGATTGGAACTTGTGAACATACAAAAGGTAAAATTTTCTATCTTGATGATATAAACACCACTTGTTTAATGGCCAGAAACAAAGACATATGGTTGTGGCATAAAAGACTATTCCATGTGAATTTTGACAACATGATAAAGATAAGAAATAAAAGGAAAGTAAGAGGCTTACCGAGAATGTCTAGGCCTGAGCATATCATGTGTAAGAATTGTCAAAAAGGTAAGATGAAAAAGTCTAGTTTCAAGAGTAAATCCCATACATCTGATGCAATTCTAGATCTAGTCCATACTAATCTGTGTGGACCCATGAGGACAAAGAATTACTATGGTGATAAGTATTTCATTCTTGTTGTAGATCATTATTCTAGAATGATGAGAGTTATGTTCCTAAAATATAAATTAGAAGCATTCAAGATGTTTAAATGGTATAAGGCTATGGTAGAAAAACAAAGTGGTAAATAATGAAGATGCTTAAAATCAAATAGAGGAGGGGAATTAATTTCAGATGAATTCACTAACTTCTGCAATGAGCATGGAATTAAAAGACAGGTTTCTGCACCAAGAACACCACAGAAAAATGGGATGGCTGAGAGGAGAAATAAATCCATTGTTGATTGTGCAAGAACACTGATGATTGAGAAAAGCATCACTCAAACTTTCTGGAGGGAAGCTATCAGTACTGATGTCTACACATTGAACAAAGTACAATTGAAGAAGGACACAAAGAAGACACCCTATGAGATTTGGTATGGTTACACACCCAATGTAAATTACTTTAAGAAAATTTCTAGTCAGTTTTATATTTTGAAGGATGATAGAAATGGAAAGGTTGACTCCAAAAGTGAAGAAGGGTATCTTTCTAGGGTATTCCACCAAAGGCAAGGCTTATAAATGTCTTAACAAGTCCTCTAACAAGATCATTGAAAGTGCAAATGTGAGAATAAATGAATTTGCAGAGAAGAATGATATGGAAAGCATAAAAGAACCAAAGGACTACAACATGTATGTTTATACTGAAGAACCTGACACTCTACCCAAGCAACAGTGTATCGCTCCCAAGCAACATAACATTGCACCCGAGCATCAGGCTGGAATTACTGAAAATCAGGAAAATACTCAAGATGATGTTCCAAGCGATAGAGATCAAAATGAAGGTCAAGCTAATGATCAGAATGATGAAAATGGAGTTGAACCAAAACTTGTCAAGTATGTCAGAAGACATCATCCATAGAATTAGATCATAGGAAACAAGAAGGCTGGAATGAGAACAAGAAGTAAGTTAGTAAACACTAGATGTTTAATTTGTGATGTTGAGCCTAAATCTATTAATACTACACTTGAAAATGAAGAATGGGTCAGTGATATGAATGAATACATAGAACAAATTGAGAAGAACAAGACATGGATACTAGTACCAAGACCAGATGACAAGAATGTCATTGGTACCAAATGGATATTTAGAAACAAGTTGAATGAGAATGGATAAGTCACAAGAAACAAATCAAGGTTAGTATGCAAGGTGTATGCACAAGAAGATGGTATTGATTATGGAGAAACCTTTGCACCCGTTGCTAGAATAGAAGGAGAAGAATACTAATTTATTATGCGGTATTCAAAGGATTCAAGGTATACCAGATGGATGTCAAATCTGCATTCCTAAATAGAATACTGGAAGAAGAGGTATACATTGAACAACCAGAAGGGTTTGTTGATCTAGATAAGAGAAACATGGTATGTAGACTAAATAAAGCCTTGTATGGATTGAAACAAGCACCGAGATGCTGGTATGAAAGACTTCACTCCTAACTCATAAGCATTGGATTTGTAAGAATAAGTGAAAATAGCAATATGTATTTAAAAGAAGATATTGATGATAATATTCTAATTGCTGAAATATTTGTTGGTGATATCATATTTGGGGGTAAAGATATGTTGTGTAAATCCTTTGCTAATGAAATGAGCAAAGAGTTTGAAATGTCTATGTTTGGGGAGATCAAATTCTTTCTTGGTCTACAGATTCTTCAACAAGATGTAGGAATATGTTGTAGAAGTTGATAAGTGCAACTTCACCCAAGATCACCTGCATGCAAAACCTGTCACGAGAAGAAGCAAGAAATAGAAGATAGAAGAAAGAAACTAAGGAGGCCAAAAAGGCAGAGACTGGAAATCCATTGTGACAGAAAAAAGCTTCTATTAACACTAATGAATTACAAAAATATAATCTCTATGTAATGAAAACTAACAAGTGAATCCTTATAAAAGGAAACATGAAAACCTAAAAGGGAAACCCTAAGGTTAGCTGAAGCAAACTAGACTGAATAAGAAAGTTACTAATTAGATCATAATGATTTAATTTAGTAACCTGAAAGACTATTACTCTAACACCCCCCCTTAAGATAAGCTTAGGGAGAAGCCAAACCTAGGAAACTACTACAGAAAGCAGAAAAGATGGGTCCCGACAACTAGGCCTGGTCAGGTACCCAAAACATAAAGGGAAAAGATGTCCCAGAGAGAGGAACAAGAAGGAGCAAGAAGCATCTCTGAAGCATGGAACTGAAAACTCTGTCAGAAGAGACTGTTGGAACCCTCACTAAAGTGCATGACTAGGTAGAGAAGACAAAGTTTCTGAAGAGTTGATCAATTGAACCAGGAAGCAATAGAACCAACAGGTGAACCCCCCATAATGCTGAACTGGGAGAGGTGACAGGAACACTTAAATGCAATGCCAGAAACAACTGCAGAAGAAGAACCAGGAACACCAACAGTGCAATAGAAGCACAAACATAGGATAAAGGGTGGTGTCATCGACACACAGCATGGGCTAATGTCATGGAAGGTACGCTCACTTGACAAAGGTGGATGCGCCTAAAGTGGCATAAGCATCATAACCCCCCGTGGCACTTTATAACAGAGTGTGAGTACAACAACCATACAAGGTGCTTGAAATCCCATAAATGCAGAAGAAGGCACTTTATCTAAGTGCATTTATAGAACAAAAATGCATCAGAAGGAGCATACAAGCTCAGATGTCAGAAAGAAGAGTGAGCTATGAAATCAGAAGAAGAGATCCTAGGACCTGTAGAACCAAGCAATCCACCAGAGTGCATAAACTGCCAAACTTAGAGGAGAGAAAACCTAGAGTAGAATCTAGAGAAAATACCTTTGCCATTGAATAACACACTGAACCAGCTTTCTGACGATATCTCGTTTGCCAAAAATGGAGTCCGGATGAGCCAGATATGACTCCCGGGAGGCAAAAAAAGACATCAGACTTCAACAGCAAAAAATGCTATTGAAACAGTAGACCCCAAAAAACCAAATCACTATAGTCAGAAAGAGCTCGGAAAGAGCTTTCCGATGATATAAGGAAGTCCAAAAAAGACCTCTGAATGCTCCCTGTAGAGCGAAAACAGTGAAAGGGCCCCAAAAAGCTCACCAGGCCTGGTTTTAAGCCCCAGGGGCTAAAAAAAATAAGCCCCTGGGTGCATGGCACGTGCAGGGGCTAAAAACCAAGGCCCGTGGTTCAGCATGTGACCTGCCGCTAGGAAAATAAGCCCGTGGGGGCTGAAAACAGGTCCGCCACCGGGCGGAGCGGTGGCCGCCGGTGGAGACGGGGCGGAGCGACACATGGTGCCGACGGAGCTGAGTGCGCTGGGTGGTGGGGGGCCGTGGAGGGCAGCGGTGGCAGCGGCGTAGGGGCCGGCAGTGGGCCGGCGGAGCTCGGGGAGAAGGGCGGCAGGGCCGGAGGGGTCAGAGGCGGCGGGGCCCGGGAGGGGCAGACTGGTGGCGCAGCGGCTCTGGGCGGCATGCAGGCGGTGCGGGGGCTGCGCACCCAAAAACTCCATAAAAATCAAATTTTTTTAAAATTTTTGCGACTTTTGCATCGATTTCCGTGTCCGTACAGCCCTTAGAAGGCCAAAATTTTTTTCCAGATGCCCCGGTGTCCAAAATAGACAAACTTTATATGGATTCTAGGGTTTTTGGGCCTTCTAGATGCAATGGTAATGTCCATTTGGGCCCAAAGTGACCAGAAACAAAGGTCCCCCTAAATCCACACAAAACCTTCTGTAAAACCTCTGAAACCCTCTGTGCTTTAACAAAACTCGAACGACGAACAACAGGAGAGCTCTGATACCATGTAGAAGTTGATAAATGCAACTTCACCCAAGATCACCTGCATGCAAAACCTGTCATGAGAAGAAGAAAGAAACAAAAGATAGAAGAAAGAAACTAAGGAGGCCAAAAAGGCAAAGACTGGAAATCCATTGTGACAGAAAAAGTCTTCTATTAACACTAATGAATTACAAAAATAAAATCTCTGTGTAATGAAAACTAACAAGTGAATCCTTATAAAAGGAAACATGAAACCCTAAAAGGGAAACCCTAAGGTTAGCTGAAGCAAACTAGAGTGAATAGGAAAGTTACTAATTAGATCATAATGATTTAATTTAGTAACCCGGAAGACTATTACTCTAACATATGTATCACTCAGTCTAAATACATCAAGGAAGTGTTGAAGATATTCAAGATGGAAGATTCCAAGCCAGTTGGAACACCTATGGAAACCGGATGTAAGCTAACAAAAGATGACAAATCAAATAAGGTAAATCAAACCTTGTATAGATCAATGATTAGAAAACTAATGTATGTTGTTCATACAAGACCAAATATTGCACATGCAGTTGGACTAGTTGCAAGATTCTCTGCTAATCCCAAAGAATCACCTATGACAACTTTAAAGAGAATTCTAAGATATCTGAAGAACACCAAGGACTATGGCTTATGGTATAACAAAAAAAGGAAAATTTGAGCTTCAAGTCTATACAGATGCTGATTGGGCTGGGAATCTAGATGGTAGGAAGAGCACAACTAGAGGAGCATTCTTCATGGATGAAAAACTTGTCACATAGATCAACAAGAAGCAAGGATGCATCTCACAGTCTACTACAGAAGAAGAATATTTGGCTGCTTCTGCAAACTGCTCAAATATTGCATGGATCAAACAATTATTGGAAGGTATGAATATGAAAATTCTAGAACCAATGATTATCTATTGTTATAATACCAGTGCAACTAACATACCAAAGAATATAGTCATGGATGCTAAGACTAAGCATATAGAAATCAAGTATCATTACTTAAGAAAACAAGTGCAAGAAAAAGAAGTGATACTGGAATATGTTCAATCAAATGAACAATTAGCTGACATATTTACCAAGCCATTACTGAAAGATACGTTTGAGTACCTAAGAAAGAGACTAGGGGTCCAACCCTTGTCTATCGGTCAGTAAGTTGACTGAAGATTGCATCAGCCTATGCACAAATTAGAAGATCAATCATGTTGATGCAAGCAAAGAGATGGACTGCAAAGATACATCTGTACAAAGAAAGGTACAAATTTGCACCAAACACCAGCGATATTTTGGCTAATAAAGAGCTATGCTACTGATGGAAGGGAAATTCAAGGAGTATATTATAAAAAGGAGAAAGGATACAACTTTGGAATGATAAATGAGTACTTTTGCATTGTTGTCAAAGGGAGAGAGATTCAAAGGGAGAGACACTCAGGGAGAGAGAATATCTAGAGGGAGAGATTATCCTGAGGAAATCCAAAGGAGAGAGATTATATATAATCATATAAAATATCCATCAAAAGGGAGAGAAATATCATGAGGAAGAGAATACACACAAAGGGAGAGATGACTTATTGTTGTCAAAGGGAAAAGAGATTATCAAGGAGAGGAATAGTCAAGGGACAACATAGAATAGAGACAGAAGCTGCTACATCTATCCAGTAAAGGGACTGAAGATTGGAAAAGATACTCTGTAAGAAACAAATCTAAGCTAGATATGAGCTTACCGAGAGCCAGACATTGTATTGGTTATAAAACACAAATTTTTGTAGTTTGATGAACTTCAACTATTGTATTTCATATTTTATTATTAATAATATAGTGTGATAATGTAGTGTGTTTCCATCAATGCCAAAGGGAGAGATTGATGAACCATAACTAATTGAATGTTTGAAGATGTTAAGTTGATGATCACCAAAATGCATAAAGATAATGCAAGACATTAAATCAGTTAATGGATTGTATTGTCATTGATGTCAACTTGATATAATCTGAATGGTTATATACAAAGTGTCAAAAGTCTTCAGAGAACCATAAAGATAAAGGTAATGCTATCAGTAATGCATAAAATTTTAGTATTCACAAAGTGACAATAGACATTGACGGACAAGTGCACACGAACAGACAGAGAACCCTGAGAGAGAAATCACAGTGATGCCTGACCAAGAAACTTGACAAGCATTATAGACGAGTAGAATTACAAGCATTACTGACGGACAAAATTACAATGTTACCCGACGGATGGACAACCTCGACGGAGATACCCAAGAATAACTAAAGTGTTGACCGAAGCTAACAAGAGTTTAAATACCGAAGGGAATAGAAGTTCAGAAATGACAAAAGACTTAGCTAGCAAGAGATAAAGGAGTTAACTGGTTGTTAACATTATTTTCATCGATAAGTTAAAACCAGAGATAAGTGAAAGATTTAAAGCTATTTTATTCTAGTTGTCAAAGAGATATCTACGAGATAAAAAATGAGTAAAGCTTTAAAGCAATATTGGCTAAGATTGCGGATCACGCCAAGAACAAGAAAGTCAAGAACTGAGAAACGGTGATATCATGTCTATAAAGAGATAATATAATTCATTATGAATTAGGGGAGTGAATAGAGAAAGAGGATATTGAGGAGAACCTGATGAAGAAAAAATTCATACAGTCCTGATCAATCAAGCTAAAGAACAAGATCTCTATTTTTGCGGACACCGAGCGACAAAGCACAACATCACCAAGTAGAAAGAAGTGGAGCAAAGGTTTTGAAAAGATACATTGATCAAAAAGGTATAATGAGCTTACAATAAATCTGAAAATCTGCAAGTCTATAGTTGTATATGTGAACAGATCATTTACTATTTCAATTTAAACATTGGATCAGAAAGTCTCTTAACTGAGCAGGACTTAACAATCCTTTCTATATTGAGATACATCCCAAGGAGTATCAAAAAGTTTGATCATGAAGATAGCATGAGATGCTAGATACCATTTGAGAAATTACACTGGGTTTGGTCATAGAAGGTAGCATAGAGATGTCAGATATCAAGTGAAAAACTATTCTATTTAAATCCTCTAACAAGGTCACACCTAACAATGTGTTTGTAACCTTTAACAGGGTTGGCTCTTCACCGACCTCACTTTAGAAGAGTGAAAATTTTGGGTTACTGGTCCCAAGTGGTTTTTTCCCTTAATAGGATTTCCATGTTAAAAATTCATGTGTCAAATGTGTTTATCAGTCATTACTTTAGTGTTTTGCATTACACATAACTAAATCTGGATTGATCAGTATACACTTAGTCATTTATTGTATTTCGGTAAATGAAAGACTGCTAATCAGTAAACAATAAGAACAAGGTTTAAAAGTGAACTCTGAGCAGTAGTTATTTGATAAGTTTATTTCAAGGCATTCATCTTGTAGGACTAAAGATAACTAGAGGCTTAAGATTGTGGTACTAAGTTTTTGGGTTGATTTATTGGAATATTTTTTAGGACCCTTAAGTCTTAATTTTTGGAAAAGGAATATACACTTTAAATATATCTCTCGATTTTATTTGCACATTCTCAAGTATTTTAAACATATACATTTAAATGTGGAATGAAATTTTGGGAATTTTTTTTGAAAGCTTTGGGGATTGGATGGATTGATTCTCAGGTTTTCTACTCTCAAATAGGAGGTATGAAATTCAACTACTATAGTTTCTTCTATGCTCAATATATTGTGCTTAAATTTATATGTATTCTCCTCTAAAACTGTATATTGAGAATATGTTTGTGAGGGATATGAATGAATATTAGTTGTGTTTTCTTGTCTTATTTTTCTTTCTATTAAACAATGTTGAATTCTGATCTTTAATTGGTCTGAGTTGCATATTGTGAGGACTTTGTACCATAGGCATACTTGTGCTAAAAATTGTGTCAGTTTTGATCCTTGTTCTATTTTCTTATCTGATCCACTACGTAACATCTTTCTTCTATGACTTGAGTGCAAGTTATGTCATTTCTCAATACTTACTTGGGTTGGAATCTTAACAACATTTTGTACCATTCCCAATTTTGATTATACTAGTATTGTGCTTTGGGAAGCTAATTTATTTATTTACTATTATTCCCCTCTTGCGTGGACGTGGACCATGCTTTTGGCATAATAGTCTATCAAGTCATTTTGTATTCTTGGGGCCATGTTTCTTGTGAATAGGAGTAATATTTTAAATTCTCATTGATGGGACCTTTGTTGTTTTTTTCTCCATATAAACAGAGGGTTGAGGAAATGATAGTCACTTTTTCTATTTGTGTTTGTAATCATGGTTTTTGATTAAAGGAAAATATGTTTTAAAGGGATAAAAAATTCTTTTAAAAAAAATATCTAGTCAAAATAAAACATACGCTAACTAACAATTGGACATAGAAAAAATAAAAGAAGCAAAAATAAGGGGACAACGTCCCAAAGACCTTACAATTTTTTCAATAAACTTTCATTATTTTTAATAATATCTTTATTGATGCTGCAAACCTTGTGTACAATACTTTGATGAGAGTCATACCCTTGTCCCTGCTCCAGAGCCTGGTAGTTGGACCAAGGATAGAATGAGAAGCCTGCTCATTACTTTAAATTTCCAGTGGTGGAAATGGGTTCACCTTTGGAAAGTGCTTATATAGCCCCAACTTGGGATTCAACTGCTTGAGTCCTTCAGAGCTATTCTCCATGACCATGCAACTTACAACCACAACAAACCTTAGTTTTTCTTAAACTATTACAATAGACTCCTCCAAGTTTTTAATGTATTTTGCATGCCCTTCCTTCAAATCCTTAATGTCCTTAGCCAATTCCTGCACACTAGAGAGAATTTTATCCATACCATGTATAGGAGTATGAACAAACTTATCGTTCATAGCGTTAATCTCAAACACAATCCACATAAGCAGGGCACTCTAACTATTTGTGACCTTCTTGATAATTTTTTTCATGATTGAAATATCATGAATAAAAGAACCCTTCTCTAAAGTGGTATATTTACCATTTTCCATCAAAATTTCAATATGGATACCCACTTCAGGGTCAGCAACGAGTGAAGGTTGTAAGACAGGGGATTGCATAACAAGGTTCATACTTGTATCAAGTTTATTCTTGAGATTCTTCAGATGAAAGGAATTCTTACCACCACCCATTGAATGGAACCTAGTAGGGATCTTTCCCTTTCCCTTAGCCGATAGATGAGAATAACCCCTAAATTTACCTTTGCCCTTAACATCAATACTAGGCTGTATGAATCAGGAAAAAACCCTTCAAATGTGGTGAAGCCAAGGATAGGAGAAAACTCAAGGAATTCAATCCAATCCTTGTAGTTAGAATCACACAATAGAAACAACACAAGTGATTGAGACATAAGCTAGATCCATTCTTCTTATAATCAGAAAATCAAATACAATGGATCTGCAACATGTAGTCTTACATTCTAGGCATATAGACCTACTTTATAACCTTATATAGGTTATCATTTTATACTATCTATGGAAAGCTCATGCTGATAGTTCTAGCTACCAAAGCTATATTACTTATACATGCCTCTAAGGGATCAATTACATGAGTTTACAAAGTCTTTGCAAGCATCAAGTCAGTCCGAGAAAGATTACATTCTTGAAGGACATGAAAACATATTAAATTATAGGTCAGGACCCAAATCATAAGAATCTCCTACAAATTGATAAAATATGATGAGTGAGCCCACAAGTAGGTTGGCCATGCAGAGAGAATCATCAAGATATGTGCCACAAAGCTTCGTCGATCGGGAAAATACTTCATGAGATCGCAAAAAAAAAACTAGCAGTGAAACGTGAAGAACAAATATGTCCTACCAGAAATACAAGATATCACAAATGCAAAGAAGACAATTGAGTTGCGAACCTAGGTGAAGGTAAATAATGATGCTGAAAACACTCTATGAGGTGTACAATAACAACTTATCTAAACTGAAGGAATGCTGAAATAAACTTAGCAACATACAAACTAGAAAACAAAAAAAAAAATACTTTTGGTTGATGCAAGATTGTCAAGATCCCAAGATGGGATATAATTGCCAGAATGGCAAGTTTCCTTGAGAGAAACAGTCAAATGTTGGCTTTTGTAGTAAATGAAATAGTTAACTGATTTGTTGCACTTTTAAATTACAATTAACTCAAAGTTTCCATTTCTGAATTGAAGTGAGGGTTTTGGAGAGATTATTTGATTAAGTAAATGAAATATGACCTCATAAATGTACTTTCTCAATTATTTGAATAATTAAATTCAATTATTGAAATGAAGATATTTATTTAATAATGAAATTTTATTTAATTCTTTTTTATGTATTTTAGCTAAAAGGGTGAATTTAATTTAATTAAAGTGCCAGGACTTTGTAATTAAATTAATTCAATCATAGGGTTTATTTAGCCAATTGTAATTGATATTTAGGAATTAAATATAGTATGTGATTAATGCAAATTTAGGGTTTTTTGCATTTGAAATTTAGGTCAATTAGAGTTAGTCAAAACTCAGAATTGCCTAGTACCATAGGACTTTGATGATTTAGAAGAATGATAAATACGAAAAAATTGGTTAGGGTTGCGAGATGCCAATTTTGGGGTATTACAATAATCTGAGTCATCTTCATCCAACACAAAAAAAATTATGCTGGGTTGGGGTAACCTTATTAGGGCATTTGTAATTTCATAAATGAAAACATCCCTCCTCATTAGAAGGGGCATCCTCCAAATCATTGGGGAAATGCTCATAATGATGATGTACATTTTGTTTAAATTCAA
Organism: Thuja plicata; assembly: GCA_018584345.1. Taxonomy (NCBI): domain Eukaryota; kingdom Viridiplantae; phylum Streptophyta; class Pinopsida; order Cupressales; family Cupressaceae; genus Thuja; species Thuja plicata. The sequence goes on from MU219240.1 coordinate 230,616, forward strand.
TCCCAGTTTTGGGAGTAGTGTTCTTCTAAATAGAAATAGATTTGGTGTACTCCATAATGGGGAGGATCAAACCCTCATGTATGATAAAAAAGAGACATTTTTAGCATGAAGTTTCAAACTATGACATAGGGACAAGAACAAGTAGAAAGGCCCAATGATATGCATTTATCAAGCCTAAAATGATTGAGTATGAAAAAATGGT
>MU219254.1:16259-38275 GCA_018584345.1 Thuja plicata
TTTTTTTGTTGAGGTCCGATGTCTTATTTTGCCTTTCGGGAGTCATATCTGGCTCATCTGGACTCCTTTTTCGACAAACGAGATATCGTCAGAAAGCTGATTCTGTGTACTATTCAGTGGCAGATGTATTTCTTCTAGATTCTACTCTGGGTTTCCACTCCTTTGAGTTTTGCAGTTTATGCCCTCTAGTGGTGTGCTTGGTTCTACAGGTCCGGGGATCTCTTCCTCTGAGTTCATAGTTCACTCTTCTTTCTGACTTCTGAGCTTGCATGCTCTTTCTGATGAATCTTTGTTCTATAAATGCACTGAGATAAAGTGCCTTCTTCTACTTTTTTGGAATCTTGTACACCTGGTTCAGTTTTAGTACTCGCACTCAGTTATAAAGTGCCATGGAGGGATTATGATGCATTTGCCGCTATAGGCGCATCCACTTTTGTCAAGTGAGCATACCTTCCACGACATTAGCCCATGTAGTCTGTGTCTGTGACACCGCCCTTTATCCTGTGTGTGTGCTTCTGTTGCACTATTGGTGTTCCTGGTTCTTCTTCTGCAGCTGTTTCTTGTACTGCATTTCAGTGTTCCTGTCACCTCTCCCAGTTCAGCATTATGGGGGGGGTTCACCTGTTGGTTCTATTGCTTCCTGTTTCGATTTATCAGCTCTTCAGACACTTGTCTTCTCTACCTGGTTATGCACTTCAGTGGGGGTTCCAGCAGTATCTTTTGACAGAGTTTTCAGACATGCTTCAGAGATGCTTCTTGCTCTTTTCTTGTTCCTCTCTCTGGGACATCTTTTTCTTTATGTTTTGGGTACCTGATCAGGCCTAGTTTCCGGGACCCATCTTTCCTGCTTTCTGTAGTATTTTCCTAGGTTTGGCTTCTCCCTAAGCTTATCTTAAGGGGGGGTGTTAGAGTAATAGTCTATCGGGGTTACTAATTTAAATCATTATGATCTAATTAGTAACTTCCCTATTCACTCTAGTTTGCTTCAGCTAACCTTAGGCAGTTTCTATTTTTTGTTAGTTGTTTCCCTTTTAGGGTTTCGGTATCCTTTATAAGGATTGAACGCTTTGTAATTCATAATGAGTTTGTAAATCATTTCATTGTTGAATATAGAACATAATTTCTGTCAACATGCATTTGTATTCTTTGGCCTATCGGCCGCCATAGCTTTCTGGATCCTTCTCTCTTCTGTCTGCTTCTTCTTCTTTGTAACTGTCTTGCATGCAGGTGATCTTGGGTAGATTGATGTTCATCAATCTTAACAGGAAGCTCATTTGGAAGAAGGGATTTTAGAGAAGCAACAATGAGTACTAAGGAGCAAAGAGCAGAGGAGGTTTGTGTTTTACAACTTGGAGAAGCGACTGTTGCAGCAGTGTTTAGTAAAGAGGCAAGTTGTGCTTCTTGCTAAGTCATTGCGACTTGTAACTTGTAAGAGCTAGAAGGGCTCAATTCATTTTTCTTTATACTTGGGGGCGATCTTTATTTTTCAATGCAAAATCCTAACCTTGTCTTGTAATTAAGTTTTCATCGATAAGGAATTTTGGGTAAATTCACCCCACCCATATCTTGGTCTGTGTTCTTGCATTGTACAAGATTTACATTATTTGGGAGTTGCAAATCTGATTAAGTCTTCCATTACATATCTTGGTGAGGCATAGTCTGGAATCTTACTGTGAGCTAACATTGCTTGCAAATCTGACTAAGATTGCCAGTGCTGAGTGACATTCTCCCAAAGGTCACTATAGTAAGGGTCGATCAATTGGGATATACTCCACCAATGCGTGCTAAACCCCACAATATCACAATGCACAAAAATGAAACTTGTTGTTATAAATAAAAAGGCCTGATGCAAGAGATTACGATGGGTGTTGATGCTGATCCAGTATGTAAGGTGAAAACTATAGGTAAAGGCATGATCTAAGTGATTATGGTTTTCAACCACCAAAGCAAAGAGAAATGACTATACACATACCACCATAAAATAGGGATGACAACCTATGGTTTTCTAAATGAAGAATTAAATCCCGATGAGTACTAAACATCACATCAATGATTTGTGGGTGATACATGCATTTGCGTCAACTAAGTTCGCATGGAGACATGCCTCTTAATAGACATGTTCCTTCATAACACAAAGTGATAATATCAGTATTAAACAAAATTGCTGTGCATATATGATAATGCAATTCAATTCTATATATTATAATTTGATTGATATTATTATGTATATATATAGTGTACAAATACACACACACACACACACAACTTCAATCATAATTATAATAATTATCATTTATATGTGTATATGATTTCATTGATTGGATTTCTCTGACCAAAGCTACAAATAATTAACAATAAGAAATCTGAGCATGCAAATTCTTAAATCTACGAATGAAATCAGTCACTTTTTCTTTAACACCTTGTTTACAATGCATTAATTACACTAGTACATTTGAGGCTAAATTTTGATGGCTATCTATAGGATTTCAACCCCTATCTGTCGATACTTCAACAGATCTAGCCATCGTGGTTATTTCGTTGGAATTGCAATTAAAGTGGTAACCGTTGATATTCAGACATAGCTATCCGTTGGACCTTACCACACTAATAGCCATCTTATTATAGCATTTTATATGGTAGATCTATTGGAATGCCAATGGAACATGTCGACTATATGATGGAGAGCCTATCGAAATGCCAACAGTTCTGAAGTAACTATCCGACAGGTAAACCTGTCGGATGTATAGCAAGGCCATAAAAAATAGATGTCACAAATGTACACTAACCAACAGTTTTTCTGTCGGGATATCGTCGGATATGCAATGATTTTCTGACAGGATAACCCGTTGGATGGATAGCAATTTTGTCAAAAATTTCTATCAAAAATGTAGTCTATCCATCATTATACCTATCGGGATGCCAACGGCAATGTAGTGACCGTACGAACGGAAAACCCATCGAAGGTATAGCGCTACCGTCAAAATGGGTTATCCAAAATGTAGTCTATCTAATTTTATACCTATCGGGATGTCGATTGATATGCAGTAACTATTCGAAAAGTAAACCCGTCGGACGTATAGCATTGTCGTCGTAACAATCTATCGAAAATGTAGTCTATCCAACGTTATACCCGTCGGATATGAAGTAACCTTTCGACAAGAAAAAATCGTTAGACATATAGCACTATCGTCAAAATGGTTTCCATTAGCATCAAAACTGCGACGGAATGGCACACTAAAGATAACAAAGCTTAAGAGACCATCATAGAGGGTCTCCGTCTTTGGTCCATATTTATAACAAAATGTTTTACCTTTCATTAGCTCAACAAATGCGAGGATTCAAAAAAGTTTAATAGAATATTTTCATGATACGTATATTATTTAAGTTGATGTTGCATGAATTTATCTAATTCACCTACTTGTGGACTATGAAGACAATGATAAAGAAGCATCTCCTCTCGTGGCCTGCGTTACTCAGGCCCCAGGAGGGGATGTTTCTTTATCGCTATTCTTGTAGTCCAGAAGTGTGGGAAATAGATAAATTCATGCAAGGTCAAACTAAAATAATGTATGTTATACATGAAAATACCAACTATTAAATTCTTTCAGATCATCGCATTAGATGAGCTAACAAAATATAAAACATTTCCTCAATCGTATGGACCAAAGACAGAGACCACCTATTATGGTCCCTTAAGATCTATTATCTTTAGTCCTAGCTACTGGGTAAGGCCTGAAAGAGCTATACATGTCGATCATCGATAATAATTACCGCCTTGCCTTTATGTAAACTACACAATATCCAATATATTACTAAAGATGAAGAGAATGCACAAAATATGAATGGATAAAAGAAATGAAAGATACAATAATATTATCTTGCTACTTACCTTCTCATAATTAAACTTAGTGTAGGAAAAACCTTTTACACTTGTGCAAATCATCAATACTAGAGGCCTGAAGGAATTTTATACAATCTTTAGCACATTTCCTGCATGGATGAGAAACAGTATCCAAAGTTTCCAGATTCTGAGAAGAGGTATGAGTGGAGGCCAAAGAAGGGATATTTGTGAAGGTTTTATAGACGTAGGTTATTGAATCATCATGTCTGCACTGGTACTCAATTTGGAAACACTCGTCCTCACTTTTGTCTCACCTCACCTCAGTAAAGAAGATATTCTTTAAAATTTTAGACATCTAGAAAATCTCCACAAATATCCCTTCTAGCCTCCACTGAATATACATCTTCTCAGAATCTAAAAACTCTAGATCATTGATTCTCATCAATGTACAAATAAAATTATGAAAAAACACTTAATCCCTAATTCAATCTTTGACAAATAAAACACTTAATCCAATATGCAAATTTATCAGCATGTAGGCCTTTTGAGTGATTTCTAAAAATTTAGTTATGATTATTACAAAAATTTACATTTACAGTACTACAAAATGATTCAATGTCGTATGATTATCAAAGGCTGCATAGACATAGAATGATCAACTCTTACCATTTTAGATCATTGATAAAATATGTTTGTTTTTTGTCTGAACTTCCCTTATAACCAAAGGTAAACCTTCCAAAGATCCCACAAGACCCAATTTTTATAAAATGGTAGGTACATATATATTTTCTATGTCGAGTCCAAGTAGACCACCTGGGGCAGCACCACTTATAAATGCACCTGTTTATATACTCCCACACCTATCCAGTGCAACATGCAACATGCCAAAACCACATCAACAAAGTATTAATTCAGTGATGGCACCTTAAAAGGAGACCACACTAGATAATCTACAGTCAATTTTAGGTCATATCAATGAGTCATAGGTATTCGATATGGGCTCAGATTTCTACCCAGATGTGAAAAAATGTTTCCATCAAACTTTATCTGAGAGGATGTAATCTAAAGTATTAAATTTGAACTTCATCACTCTAAAATATAACTAGAAAATGACTTTGTTGTCAATTCAGCACAAAGATTCACTTAGAGGAGGAAGGAACAACACATACCCAAATGTGATCCATGCCTTCACCACTTCTCCATTCTGTCCACTATCATCGGAAGTCAAATAAAGAATTTTGTCTACTAAAGTTCCTGAACTGGATGTATTTGCAGAAACATAGGAAATATTATATGGGCATTGATTGGTAGACTTTGAACAACTCTGTGATTGAGTGCACAGATCATTAGCACAAGTAACAAGCTTAAATGTCTGTGATGCAGATGTACTGTAGGTCTCAAAACTAATATTCTGTTTACACCAAATTAAGTATCAATGAGAAAATATTTTTTATTGAGTAATACTCATCAAGTCCAGAAAAAAAATGGGTACAAAAGAAGCTATTTAAGAATTCTATAAGGTAATCCAAGACATCAATCCCTAGAGATCAGTAAAATTGTATGTGATATTTGGTGGTAGAAGATTTTGTATGTGTCGTGTTGGTGCTTGCAGTTTTCTAACTCATGTTGGACTTTGACAAAAGAAGGAAATATAAAATATGCCTAGGAAGAAAATAAAACTTTCTGTGATTTCTTGTTTGTAGGATTGGTAAGGCCTAGTGGACTGAAGGAATTGAATTCTTAAGGCATATGGGAACTTAGAACCCTTAGTGGAAGTCTAAGCCTAGGTAAGGTAAATAATCCATGTAGGATAGGTCAATGATACATTTTAGTGATTGATATGCTTGCTAACTCTTGTTTTTCACTAATATAATGACTTATTGAAGTGTTTTGTTGCAGATAACAGGTACACAAAATAACACACACATTTCTAGCGCCCACCGTGGGGCTGAATCTCAGATTTTACCTCACTTTTTATTCATTTTTGGCTGATTTGTCCTCTCTATTTTCAGGTATAGAATCGCCTTTAGTCACCAAGGCTCACATACAAGAAATTGGATCGCATCGAGGAAATTGGATCGCATCCCGGATTTCAGAGATCACACCCAGGGAATCCCAATTCATTTTTGGTAAATACTCTCATCTGGTATATCTTGCATCACCTTTTGTGTAAATGCTCGCATCTGTGAAATTGGATCGTATACAGGGTTTCTAGGATCATTTTTGGGAAAGGAAATCACATCCTATCATTTGATTTAAAAAATAAATTGTCTAACCACTAATCTTGTGATCCTATTTTCTTCTGTCTTTTCAACAACCTAATTTTTGATTGCAGATTGTTGTCAGAGCCTTTTTTCTCAAAAAGGTGGAGAGAAATTGCTAACTTGTGATTTGCAAGTATTTTTAAGGTTTCATTTGATTTTATTTTTTCAAGTTTTTGAAATTAATAACATTTTCTAGTCATTTACTAAATCAATCAGAGGATTATTCTCTTTTCCTTCAAGGAAAATCAGAAACTCAAAAATTGATTTACGACTTGAGAAGAATCTGGGGATAAATAAACAAGGCAAACCTCATTGTTTAAATTTCTTTTGTAGAGTAATTGAACAAACACAAAGAATTTAATCTTGTGGGATAATTGTACAAGCTTCATTGTCTAATTCCTTTGGAAAATAATTGAACAACACAAAGCACTAAATATTGTGGGAAAAATAACACTCATTTTCTAACTTTGGGATAGAAATTGAACAAGCAAGTCATTTCACTTTGGGGAAATTGAACAAAACAAACTTTGCTTTTCAAGTACTTTGTGTTTTCTAAAATAGGAATTAAGAATCAAACTTAAGCTTATTACTTGATCTCACTAGAGGATTTTCTCTTCCTTCCAAGTGGAGGAATCAAAGACTCGTCATGGGAGATTGAGTTTTGAGTGAAGTCCTTTGAAGGAAGGAACTTTCTTGAAGTGTTTGTGGGAGAAAAGGACATGGAATAGGAGAGTATGCTCTTCTTCTATTGAAGAATCATAAATATAGAAATCCTAAGCTCACCAATATTTTGTTACGCTTTCAAAACATTAGAGGGCCTACCGGTTGTGGAAAAAATCTCCCGGGACAACCCAACTAAGGACAGGTTTTAGGCTAGCCCTTCCAACTCACTATAAATAATTGCTTCCTTGTAGGCTAAAGCCTCGAAAGACGTAATCGGTTTTGTTCTTGGAATTTTGACATTATTCCTTGAACATGCTTAGGTGTGTGTAGAGTAGAGCCGCTTGAATCTTGCTTGCGAGACTACACACATTTGAGTACTCATAGGGCTATACGCCTCAATTTTTCCTTGTGCAATTCTATGGGAGATGGTTGTCAATGGATGCTCCATCATAATAAACACTTGTAGTCAAATTATCTGATTCACCTCTAAAAGGGTGATAATCTTTGTACAAGGTAAATAGTAATTGCCCCAAGATACTCATCATTTCATGCCCTCACTTGCATTTGGATTCGGCTAATATGGCATCATGATTGCAGCCATTGTGTGCTTAGTGATTGTCATATTCTGATTAGCATTTGAGTGTGTACCTGAGTCTACGAGCAAAGATTTTCATTCTATGCTTAGAAACTAGGGAATAGGGAAAGTGTTTTTATCATCCCTTAACAAAGAAACTTTGCTTGGTGTGCTTTAACCTCATTAAAGAGATAACTCCAAAAACAAGCAATAATATTCATTCCTTGACATATAAGTTGTTTTTAGCTCACTGGAAAGTCTTAGAAAAACCTTACTGTCAAACAAATTTTGATGTATTTTGAGACAAAACATGACAAAACATCAGAGGTTCATTTCTGGTATGTCCTAGGTCACTTTTGGTTGCATTAGCTCGCATCTAGGGAGAAGGCTCATTTTTGGTCATTTCTGCATCGCATCTAGGGAGAAAGCTCACATCCTATATATCAAAGCTCACATTCAGGAGATCAAAGCTCACATCTAGTTAAACAAAACCTCGCATTCAGTGTGTCACATCTAGGATAGTGGGAATTTGCAGATTTGTATCTCAAAGAAATTCACTATATTTGGGTACCCTTTTGGCTCTTAAGTCTGGTCTTGTTGCTTTTTTTGGTCTACTAGTTGCTGTTTCAAAATTTTTTTAGAAGTCTACCTTGCATGTCCTTTTGGGTTCTCATAATTGGTCTCAAAATGTGTGGTCTACTCACTTTTCAAAACAACTTGATTCCAAGCTCACTATCAGAGCATTCTAACCCTCTAACGCTGGAGTCATTTACTTCCATCAAACACAAACAATCCTTTTCTACCTGGACACACTTACTTGGACAATTTGAGACTTCACTTGACACTATTGGAAACCTTTTGAAATAGTTGAGATTCAAATTCATGGTTAACACAAGATGCAACAAGTATTTTTCTGATGAATAGGAAGTACCTCGTAGATTTCTACAATTTCAACAAGGAGAAATATCTCGTAATCCCTTATTTGACACAAAATCACCTGCAATGGAAGCTCCTAGAAATGAATGGAGTACAACTTTTGAAGAATACAACAATGAAAAAAACCAAAGACAAGAAGACAGTAGTAGTGAAGAAGAAATTCACATCACTCATCCTTTGTTTGACTTGGATAGTGAAGGAGATGTACCCGAGGAGGATTATATTAGACTCCGACAAAGTCAAAAATTCCAACGGACATTGGAAAAGATCATTAATGAATATAAGGAAAAATACTTTCTACATCTAGCATCCCTTGAAGTTAAACTACCTAAAGATTATGATGTTGAAAGACTAAAGGAAAATGAGATACCAACCCCTATCTCTATTCTCACCAAGCAATTGACCTTGATGCAAGCCGATCTTGCAACACTCAAAAAAGAGAAGGTCAAACCAACAAAAAAATACTCTTTGGATCATATTTGTCCATTTCCTTTTGACAAGAGTATCAACATGATTCCATTTCCTCCCAACATGGAAAGGCCTAAATATGAGAAGTATAAGGGAGAGACTGATCCACATGACCATGTGAGAGAGTTTTGTGCTCTAAGCATAGAGTACATGCACAGACCTGCATACCTAATGAGGCTATTTCTGGGAAGTTTAGGCAGAAATGCTATGGAGTGGTTCTCCAAACTCACACCTAAGGTGAAATATTTTGAGGAGTTAATACAATGTTTTGTCTAATATTACTCCTAGAATATGCAACATGACATAGCCATGATGGATTATGTAACACAAAAAAAAGAACCGGTGAATCCTTTACACACTTTTTACAAATGTGGAGGAAAATATTTGCTAGGTATTCAAGAGCTATTCCTAAATCAGAAAAGATGGAAATCTTTATTAACAACTTGATACCCGAATTAAACTATGCTTTGCAAATGCAAGATTCACCTAGCTTTAATAGGATGATAAAAAAATGCCATCTGTATTGAAGAGGTCATGGCTAAGAAAGGAGAAATCACACTTCAAAGTGATAGTAAATCTACCAACTACAACAACAAGCCTAAATGGTGGAAACAAAACAAGAATGTTGTTAACGATGTAGTGGTAGATGCATGCAATGCTAATCCTAAACTAGCAGTGTTCAATCTAACAAACAACTTATAAGAGAACAAAGAAGCTAAGGTAACAACCACAATACCTACAACAAACAATGAGAACAAAAAGAGTAGACCATGGACGTCTAGACCTCAACGAACATTCACTCCTTTGGGAGAACCTCTTGAGATAGTTTTGAAGACACTCTTGGACAACAAAGTTCTTACAATTCACGATTCAAAACTATGAGATCTAGAAGTCAAACTGAGATGGTGAGATGACAATTCTTATTATGTCTTTCACAAAAACAAGGGACATAAGACTAATAACCGTGTTAAGCTTAAGCACGTTATACAAGACCTTATTGAAGGAGGCAAGATCAAAGTGGAAGGACATAATAGTAATGAAGACCATACAAAATTTAACAAACCATTTCCTAATTACAAAAAAAAGGGGAAGCTTTGAAAGGAAAAGGAAGTGAAGTGAATTACACCTACTCCAATAATGATAATGTGATCAACATGTTGGACATTAAATACGAATCAATCAATGTGATCACTATTAAAGGTGCTAAAGACATGTCCACACAATCAAATGCAATGAATCAAAGTCAAGCACAAGTCACAATCAAAGGAACTATCTCCTCATAAAAACAAGTGACATCTTCAAAAGTACCCATTGTCACTATTCCCAAACCTGCAACAACAAGAAAAACAATTACCATTCCTTTTGCAAACTATAACTTGGTGGATCAATTGCAAAGAACCTCTGCTCAAATTTCTATATTTGAGTTACTCAAAATCTCCTCAGTACGTAGGGAAGTTCTTGAACAAGCCCTACATTCTGCAAATGTTCCAAAAGAGATTGATGTAGACAAGTTCCAGGCAATAGTTAATCATATCTCAGCACCACACTATGTCTCTTTTTTAGAAGAAGATGACAAATCATTGACTCATCCGCATAACCAACCCCTACACATTGAAGTCCTAATTCACAAATCCTATGTCAGATGTGTATTGATAGATGGAGGCAGAGGGTTGAACATTTGTAATCACAATATAATAAAGAAGTTAGGTCTTTCAGAACAAACCATTGATTCAAGGAGTAAGATAACTATCAAATCTTACGATGAAGAAGAAAGATCATCTAAAGGCCTCATTGTTCTACCAATTTAAGAATAGGACCAGTTGAAAGAAATGTGATCTGTCAAGTTCTAGATCTACCCTTGTCTTACAACATAATATTAGGGAGACCTTGGATTCATGAAATAAAAGCAGTACCATCTACGGGTATGTACAGGATCATGGTATACCAAGCTATGGCCTTAAGTGGCAATGAAAAATCAGGAAATTAGGATAGTCAACTTGACGTAAAAGGTTGAAAAAGGTTGAAAATTTGTAAGAATAGAATCTGTAGGAAGTTGAATGTAGTTTCTAAACTACTAGCCCTTGTCTAAAAAAAAAGTAATCTAATTGTTCAATATTTTAGATTTCAATGCTATAGTACGAAAATTTCATGAAAAAGATAAAAAGTACGTGTATGTCTGACCACCTTAATCACAATAAAATGATGATATATTTTCACAAGATTATAAATATAAGTAGTAGACTCATGCCCGGATGTAACGTATATTTTTGTGTAATTTTTTACCAAATAAATAATTAATTATGAATTTTTTGCTACAACTTATTCAAAATAAAAAATCTCGTGTCTGACCACCTTAAATAATTCTAAAATTTACAAAATTGCAAACTTTTTTTCTTCTTATAGTAGGCAAAGCATAGAATGTGATGCATGTTTCAGATTTCAAAAAGGTTAAACCATTTTAAAGTTATAGTTGTTTTTCAACCAGTCTATCAATCAGGACTTTAGAGATAACTCAACTAGAAAATAAGTAATAATTACTTACTGAACTCAAATTCTGACAATAATTATATTGATGGAAAGCTGATAACATCTTTAAGAAACCCTTTTTGTTTCATCAATTTTGGGTGAAAAAAGGTCGTCAACTACATTGTGTAAGTCTGGAGATCAGAAGAAATATGGTGAACACGTCATTTGGGTTGACCATCCACATTTTGATTTCAAACCTCTTTTCAATTTTATGATTCAAGTTTTTTCAATTTTATGATTTTATATTTTTAGTTTATATATTATAAATTTCATTTGTTTTAATATTAATATTAGATGGTAACAACATTGGTATTATATAATTATTTAAATATTATTATTTATTTCTCTATTTTATAATAGTATAATATTAGTAATAATTATTTATTAGTATTTATAATATAACAATAATACCTAGGAGAGAGAGTAGAAACTCTAGAGAGAGAGGGAGTAGGATCTCTCTCTCTCTCTCTCTCTCTCTCAAAAGACTTGAAAGATCATTTTTTAAGTCTTAGAGATGATGGATGTTTCTTTTATAGACAAGATTTCTTAAATGGCAAGTGCTCAGAGTGTGGTGGGCTAGTGAAGTTTGTTTCATGTTTTCATGAGGGCTGCGAACATGATTTTGGAAAGACAATTGTCCATAAAATGGTATATGAAACCATTAAATATACATTGAAAGTGGAGGTGAAGGCTCTAGATGTGAGTTGGTTACAAAAGAATGCAATGTAACTGATTTTATTTCAGGTTCCTGGAAGAATCTTTTTTACAAGCATGCAAGGCATAGTCACAGGTCTCAGTCGTTGGATCAACAATTCAGGATTTGTAAGGACACTTTCCCAATTGGCACTATTATATGGGTCATTGAATTTGTAGAGAACCATACATTGTAGCCCCAAAATGAGTTGCAAGATCAATATTACAATTCAATTACAGTTGCTATTTTTGTGCACATAACATATACACATTCCCCTGATAGTATAGAAGATGACCGAAAGATAATCCAAGAATACCATTTTTATATGAGTGATGATAGATCTCAGTCTCACGAGTATGTCCAACATTACTTTGACAACTATTTTGAGTAGGTGCGGGAAAATGATATTTCTATGGATAGACATCTCATTTGGTCAGATAATTGCACAGGTCAATTAAAAAATGCTCGTATGTTTTATTGGTTATGTAGAATGCATGTAGAGACATGTGTACCTCATATTTGGAGTTTTTTTGAGGCTGGTCATGGAAAAGGGGAGCGTGATGGAGCAGGTGCATGTGTAAAGAGATCTCTAGTTAAGGAGAAATTGAGGATTTTTGGTGTAGAACTCCTTGATGCACATTCTATTATTGATTGGTGTACTTCAACATTGTCACAGGGGGACTCTTGATTCATCAGTGTGCAGATTCTTTTGGTTGGTTGAGTTGGGCACAATTGAAGATAGGTTGGATTGTCAAACCGTGAAAGATTCTTCAAAAATGCATTCATTTCTAAGCTCAGATGCTAGTACATGGACCATTTGGACATGAGAGTTGGCTTGTTTTTGTCTGAGGTGTCTTCAGTGTGATTGGGATCAATGTGAGTCAAGTGAGTGGGTCAATATGTGGGTTCCACATTATCTAACTCCTTTATCTATAACACTCTCTGTAATAAATGATGACATGGATTATTCACTTGACTATGACCATATTTCAAATTTTCTATAGCCAGGACATGTTTTTGCATTGGTTGCACCACAGGGGAATGATGAGAGATCAGATTACTGGTTAGCACATTGTGTACGAGGAAGGCAGAAACTTGCACAACTGATGGTAGATGATGATATGATCACATATCCAATAGGATCACATGTTGCGGGAACATGGTTGCACACATAAATGATTAGAAATAATGGTATTCCCACGTTTGAAGACTACAAGAAGTACAAAACCATTCTCATGTATCACACCTTGTTATAACAGCCAATGTTAAGTTGCTGAAACATCAAGGAAAACCAAACACAAAGGAACTTTGGAATATTAGTACTACTGATCATGAAGCAATATTGAATAGCCTCAAGCAAAGAGATGAACCTTCAGGCACACTTCAGTAGGTAAGTGCAACTCACTACAAGGTTTTCCATGTTCATTATGGTTACGTTCTATACATGTTCACTGTAGTTTTCTACATTAAACTTGGCCAATAAACATGGTTTTATATGTGGATTGTAAGTGCAGTTAGATACATATATGATAGATATAGGAGATTGAGGTGTGCATTTGATTAGCCCAGATCTTTTCTGATGGAAAACTTCACTATGCATTGGTTAGTCATGTTCTTTGGTCCGTATAGTTACTTATACATTCATAATCTTTTTGGCTTGACCTATAAACTTATTTTTTCTTGTGCCTTCTGAATGCATGGATTGGAATGTAGATGTCATCAAGTACCATGTGTTAAATGTATGCACTTTAGGAGCAGAAATGACACTTAAAATTTTGATATATATATAGTTATGTATCTAATATTTTGAAATTCTATATCTCAGACTTTTGATAACATTGATATAATCAAACTTGTATAATGATGAAATACATGCAAGAATGCAAATATTTGACAAAAAATTCTCAAGGATTTATTTCAAATGTGTTAGATAAGATGTCTTATAAATTATTGTACAATAAAATATAAGTCTTTGTTGAATGTTTTCAAACTAGTAAAGTATAGATTTGTACAGTTTCAAAAAGTCACAAAATTACATGAAAAATTCATCCGTATAGCACACCTTTTCTAGTTTTACTGCAAAATATCCAAAATGTCCTTGGAAATTAATTTTATGATCAAAGAGTAGTAGTTGGGGCAGCACTTTTCCCAAAAGGACAAGTCTTGAAACATTGGACAACTCCTCTAACTTAGAAACCCTCACTTTGGCTTGGAAGGGCTAATTGGGGCACTTAATGAAGGAAGTACCTGCCAAAATTAAAATCGACCAATATAACACTTTGGATACCTTGGAGAACATGAGAGAATATCATTTATCCATTTTTGGTTCTTGAAACAATACCCATCAAAATTTATGGGGAATCGAGCATCTAGTCTATGCTTCTCTGCCAGTCACATACCACTAAGAATTCGAGAGCATCAAGAATCGTTCATCGTGGGACCAAATCATCAGCTCCATTGGCTCCAGTTGGTTGGGTAAATGCTAGGGGAGACCTTTCTTCACTCACGTAGCTCCAAGAACGTTCCGGCGCATGTCAGACCGAAGTGTTCCCAAGGTGCACTAAGCCAATTTTGGCAGCAATTTTTGGAGATCCATATCTCGGACCTCGTGAGAGATATCAAATATCTATGAAGTGCACACAGACCATCTTGGGAATGCCTACAAGCATGTGGATCAGTTCTGGGAGATTCTACTCTGATTCCATTTGGCGATTGGATCTCAGTTGGTGCAAAAAGTGTCATTGTTGCTTAGTTGAAAATTGCTCAATGGTGCATATTTCAAACCATTCATCATGGGACCAAACCACTAGCTCTATTAGCTCCAGTTGGTCGGGTAAATGCTAGGGGAGACCTTTCTTTGCTCGCGTAGCACCAAGAATGTTCTGGTGCATGTCGGACTGAAGTGTTCTCAAGGTGCACTAAGCCAAATTTGGTAGAGAGAGAGAAAGAGAGAGAGAGAGATTTCCTACTCCCTCTCTCTCTCTATAGTTCCTACTCTCTCTCTCTCTCCTAGGTATTATTGTTATACTATATATATTAATAAATAATTAATACTAATATTATACTATTATAAAATGGAGAAATAAATAATAATATAATACTACTATTTAAATAATTATATAATACTAATGCTATTACCATTGAGTATTAATATTAAAACAAATGAAATTTATAATATATAAACTCAAAATATAAAATCATAAAATTGAAAAAACTTGAATCATAAAATTGAAAAGAGGTTTGAAATCAAAATGTTGTATTTGGGCGGGAGATATCGAATATACGATTAGGATTGGTAGTTGCTTTGGGTTTTGGCTTTCCAATGCCAAACGTGGATGATCAACCCAACTGACGTGTTCACCATATTTCCTCTGATCTACAGACTTAGACAATGTAGTTGGCGACCTTTTTTTCACCCAAAATTGATGAAACAAAAAGGATTTCTTAAAGACGTTATCAACTTTCCATCAATATAATTGCTGTCAGAATTTGAGTTCAGTAAGTAATTATTACTTATTTTCTATTTGAGTTATCTCTAAAGTCCTGATTGAAAAACAACCATAACTTTCAAACGGTTTAACCATTTTGAAATCTGAAACATGCACTACATTCTATGCTTCGCTTACTATAAGAAAAAGAAAGTTTGCAATTTTGCAAATTTTAGAATTAGTTAAGGTGGTCAGACACGAGATTTTTTTTTATTTTGAATAAGTTGTAGCATAAAATTCATAATTAATTATTTATTTGGTAAAAAATTACACAAAAATATGCGTCACATCCGGGCATTAGTCTACTACTTATATCTATAATCTTGTGAAAATATATCTTCATTTGATTGTGATTAAGGTGGTCAGACATACATGTACTTTTTATCTTTTTCCTCACATTTTCGTATACTGGATTGAAATCTAAAATATTTAACAATTAGATTAATTTTTTTTTCAGACAAGGGCTAGTAGTTTAGAAACTACATTCAATTTCCTACAGATTTTGTTCTTACAACTTTTTCACATAAGTTTGATAAGATGTTCAACTTTTTACGTCAAGTTGACTAACCCTGATTTTCTAATTTTTTATTTCCACTTAAGGCCATAGCTTGGTATACCATGATCCTGCACATACCCTAGACATGACCTGATCATTGACAGAACTTCCTATGTCTCCAAGATCTTATGGGAAATCTTCCTCATCTTTCACACCTACTACATCTAAAGAACCAAACATTCACAAAGCAACTGGTATGGTTAGAGCCTCTACTTCTCAAGAGGATGAATTTAAGAAAGAAAAAGAAGTCTTGACTTGGCTTTATAAAGGAGAACAAAGAGAAAATGAGGTAAAACATGTGGAGATATCCCTAGAAAATTATGGTAAAGGATATGACCTTCTCAAACAAATGAGATATAAAGGGAAGGGACCTTTAGGAGATAAAGGAAAAGGACTTGCTGAACATATACACATGGAATTTAGAAACACCAAAGAAAAAACAGGGCTAGGTTTCAATAACAAATCTGAAAACCCTACTTCAAAAGATGGTCCAATCTTTAATGAAGAAAGTGATGATGAAGACGAAGTAATAGAACTTGAACCATGGACATCATATGAGAGATTATTACACATTGGTACTGAGAATCTCGAATATCAAGGAGAAAGATATGTACCTACTTTTGCACAACAAGAGACTCATGTTCCTTTATTATCACAAGTTACTATTCAAGAAGTAGAGGAAACAACTAAAGACTCTCCAGAAGTCCTATTGATACAAGAAATTTATGAAGAAATACCCCAACAACAAGATTTACATCCTAACTAGGGTAAGTTGGTCACAATTTTACATGTCCTAGATTTACCTCACTTTGATCTACAAGTGACTAATAGGGTACATCAGGTAAAGTTATTGATGAGTTTCTAAATAGATCATATGATGAAATAATAGACTCACATGACTATGAATGGGATAACTTGTCTAATTCTACTATGGACATTGAAGTAGATGTGATTCATAAATTTGCATCTCTATTGGAAAGAGGAGAGATTTCTAACACTTCCCCTAACATTGATGTTGTTCCAGAATCAGATGAGATACCACTACCTAGGATTTTTGATGAGGAAACTAGTATTTTACTAGGTCTAGAGGACATTCTAAGACTACAAGCAATGAGTTCCATCTTGCTGAGAGAAGAAGAAGAAATTTCAACTGATGAGTCACTGGAGTTAGGTACGCATATTATTAACAACGACCCAATTAATGATGATTTAACTCTTGATAATCTAAACAATGTAGATGTTGACTTAACGAAACATGTCTTGTCAGTTAATAGTTTTGACATTGACGCGATGCTGTCCTTACCAAAATCTGAATCATTATCCTTGATAAACCCTGACCTAATTGATTGGATGAATTCAGATCCTAATCCTATCATGAACTTCCATAATGACTACACTTTGGCCTGTTATCTAAATGCTTGTGAACCTTATCCTTCTTCCACCAATGGAAGGAGCGTGAATATGTCAGAGGAGGATATTAAGTTTCTTAGTCACAAATTGAAAAATAAAAAGAAGAAAAGAACTGATGGTGAAAACCACATTGTGGCAGTGTTAGATTCTAAAAAAGTAAAAATAAAATATGTATCTGATGGTGAAAACCTCCTAGAGGTGCCAAAATATGAGATTCTTGATATCCTCCCTGAGAACTTTCAAGAAAGATCTTCACTTTTGATAGAACCTACACAACCAGCTAACTTGGGAACAACTGAAGTTCCTCAATTTGTTCACTTAGCACAATCCTTATCAGAAGAGGAGAAGATACAATTTAGTGAGTTCCTGTAAGAGAAAAAGATAAACTCTGTATGGTCTTACACATATGTGTTTGGACTCAATCCTGAATTAATAATGCATCATTTATCTATAGCTCCTGGGATCAAACCCATACAACATAAATTAAGAAAGATGCATCCTCATGTTGCATTATTGGTAAAAGTAGAGCTGGAAAAATTACTGAAAGCTGGATTTATAAGAGTCATCGCTTACACAGGATGAATTTCTAATGTGGTACCAATATCTAAAATACATAAATCAATTAGGATTTACACAGACTTTAGAGACTTAAAAAAAGCATGTCCTAAAGAGGATTTTCCACTGCCGGACATTGATATGATCATAGATTTAACAATAGGCTATCCGATGTACTCACTCATGGATGGTTTATCGGGCTATAACCAGATTAAGATTGCTCTTGAAGACCAAGAGAAGACACCATTCACATGCACATGGGGAAATTTTTGCTGGAACGTTATGCCATTGGGATTAAAGAATGCTGGTGCTACATACCAAAGAGCTATGACAACCATATTCCATGATATGATACACAAAAACATGGAGTACTACGTGGATGACACCTTAGCTAAGTCAAAAACAATAACTACTCATATTGAAGACTTGCAGAAGATATTAAATCACATGGAGCAATTTCAACTCAAGCTTAATCCAAAGAAATGTGCCTTTGGACTTCAATCAGGGAAGTTATTAGGGTTTATTGTATCAACAAAAGGAATCGAGGTGGACCCTACAAAAGTTAAAACTATACTGGAAATGTCACCTCCATGCAACATTAGTCAAATGAGGACGCTACAAGGAAGACTCTAGTCAATTAGGAGATTTATATCACAACTTGCAGATAGAGCACAACCTTTTACTAAACTGCTACATAAGGGTGTTACCTTCAAATGGGACAAACATTGTGAAAAAAAAATCAAGGAATTAAAGGATTACTTGGCTACTCCTCCTATTCTCATGGCACCCATTCATGGAAAGCCATTACTCCTATATATCTCAGATACAGTTACATCACTGGGAGTATTGCTGGCTCAAGAAGATGAAAATAAAAAGGAAATATCAATCTACTATATCAGCAGAACATTAGTGTCTTATGAACTCAATTACAACATAAATGAAAAAGCTTGCTTAGTAGTTGTCTTTGCATCACAGAAGTTGAGACATTATATGCTATCACACACAGTAAAACTTGTTGCAAAGATAGATCCTCTTAAATACCTTTTAAGCAAGACACCATTAACAGGAAGGCTAGAAAAGTGGGTCCTGATTCTAAGAGAATTTGATATTGAGAATGTGGATAGAAGGGCTATTAAAGGACAAGTCCTCATGGATCAATTAGTTGATTCATCCTTGCAAGATGACACACCTTTGATAATTGAATTTCTTGATGAAACTATCATGCATTTAACTAAACATCCGTGGAAGATGTACTTTGATGGTTCTTTCATGCAACAAGGCTCTGGAGTAGGAGTTATCTTCATCACTCCTCAAGGCTACAAGATACCTAAAGCATACAAATTGATGTTTCCATGCACCAATAAATTTTTTGAATATGAAACATTAGTGAATGGTCTTAAATTGGATATGGAATGGAAGATCATAGAGTTACATGTGTATAGTGACTCTCAACTTATTATTAATCAAGTAAATGGAGACTATCAGACTAAAGATGAGAAGTTGATGCCTTATAAACAACTGGTTGAAGAATTAAAAAAGTACTTTGTCTTCGTCACATTCCAGCAAATACCAAGAATAGAAAATAAAGCTGCAAATGCTATGGCTACACTGGCATCCATGTTACAACTAGAAGAACATCAATTCCGTAACGACTTCTTGGTGGAAAAATTATCCTATCCAGCTTTTGATACCCTTGAGTACCAAGTAATTTGTGCTTTAAATGCCCAAGACCAATCCCAGTATGCCAAACTCATTACCTATCTTACTGACCAAACTCTACCCAATGGCTTATCAAGGAATGAAAAACTAGTTACATGTGAGGAAATATTAAAGTAGTTACATGTGAGGAAATATTAAACCCAAATTGGATCTGAATATCAATTATCTAAATTACCAAATTGGATCTGAATATCAATTATCTAAATTACTATTCAAATTTTAGTAGGAATTTAACATTTTGCATAGCAAAATAGTAATAAAAAAAAATAAGTAAACTGTTCATGCAAGCTGTGAAAGGGATGTCTTATGCTACATTATCACTTTTACTATTTTTCAAGTTCACAGAACAAAACTAAACTTAACCAGACAAAATTCATTTAACATATATTTTAATTAACCTCTAGATAAATAGACATCTAGGTCATGATAGTTTTGTTCAAATTTCCAGTCGATTTAAACAATTGATATAAGATATATTAATTGTATTTATGTTTTCATCAACACTTAAAATTGAACCTTGTCTATTATTCTCTTATATGAGTTATGGTCATATAATTTCCATAGTTCATAGACATTATTTCTAGTCTGAGTGATTTCTTTCCTTTGACTTTCAAATGAATGTCCTTGATTCATCATGTCTCTTTTCTTACTTTCAACATCTTCATAACAAATCACAGAGTTGATCTACTAGGAAAAAAACTAGAAGGATCAAATCTAGATATAAGACATACTCATTATGTGGGTGCCAGAAAGAAGTTGAGTCCACTTTTTGGCCCAAAAGTGGAACTCTTTTCCCTGTTTTTCAAAATTCATCCTAATTGATAAAAAAATTTGATACGACAACCATAATTTGACCTAAGTGAAAGTATATTTTTGAATCCTTTTGGAATATCAATTTTAAGACACTCAAGATTGATGAGCATATATTTTTGTAATTTTTTGCTGAATACATTTTTTTCTACTATTTTTTTATTGGGAGTAATTTTTATTTTGAAAACTCCTCGTGTATGGCAAGCATAAGTTGACCTAAACTCATCATTTTTAAGTTTTTCTTTTTTTCAAAGTGAAAAGAATTGTCTGTAGTTTCACACTTATTGAGCTATTTTATTAGAAACGCAAAAAGTTCCTTGTCAAGTGGACTCAACTTCTTGCACTTACCCATGTAGATATTTTTTATTAACACTTCAAATCTCACTCACTTATCTCTCTTATACACAATTATTGTCTGTTAAGTTTAGTTCAAAACACTCACTCTTCCATTCAATTTGCCAACCTTTAATATTCCATTGGAAGGCTTATCAATACAATGTAGACAATGTAATATTTGATTATTGCATAGCTTAAATAAGCTTGTTGCTATATGCATAAACCTTAAAGTGATATTAATACAGAAATTTCCTCCATTCTCTAAATGTAGTGAATCACATCTTCAAGTGGATGTAGTCAAATTGATAAACCACATAAATCAAGTGTCTTTCATGTCTCAATTCATTTATGTCTTCCATTCTTTATCTCCGATTATGTTAATTGTTTTCATTTAGCATTCAATATTGATTATAAATTGCCCTTCAATCAAATCTGTACAAATTCTTCTATGATTTTCTAAAAATGTTATTGACGTTTCCTGGAGCATGTATAATTTCCAACTCCACAACCACTGGAGCATGTATAATTTCCAACTCCGCAGCCAAAAGTATCTACAGCTTGGACAACTCCCGCCCATGGTTTACTCGCGGATGCTTCATCAACAATGGATACCTGGCGATTATTGGATTTGGAAACTAAAACCTAACCAGCTGAAATCTTTTGAAAAAAATGTAAATCAACAGGAATCCAGACGTGAAGGCTCTTATCTCCTAATAACAGTTTAACTTTGCTACATTAAATGTATCTCACAGCCTACCATCCCAAAAGCTGCTAGAGCTATAATAATCCTCTGATCATAGTAGATAGTAACATAACATCAAACTTCTATTTAGTTTAAATAAAACTCTCAAAAAAATTAAAATGCCTTGCAGCTGAAAGGTTAGAATACTGTCTAGCTAACACATGTAATTCCTTGCACCTAACTAAACTAGGTAGGGGAGGTCTCAAAATAGTTTTGGGTGAATCACTGTTCCCAAAGATCCACCATTTCAGGTGACCACTCTGCGCATATCCTATATTCGACGCAGTCCATGAGACCACATTTCTTCGAGGCATTTTATCCAACAGTTCACATGCTTTGCCTATGCTTCCACATTTTGCATACATGTCTACCACAGCAGTTGCAACTGCAACATCTAACAAAATTCCTCTATCATTTCTACTTTGAATTTCCAT
>MU219263.1:28478-43718 GCA_018584345.1 Thuja plicata
GCAAAGAATGGAGACACAACTCATACTGATCTGAAAGATGAAATATTCATTCAGAGAGAAAATAGAGGGAATTATAAAAGAATTAATAATTACAAAGAGATGAATCCTTATAAAGGAGATCGAACACTAGAAGGTGGAGAAACCTAGGTTGCATGATAATAATTAATAACAGAATTAATTATTATATGTCTAAAGTTTAGCTTAAGTGAACTAGAGATAAAAAGTGACTTAATAATTAAATCAATAATGATTTAATTAAAAAGTCAAAAAACCTTTTTACTCTAACACCCCCCTTAAGATAAACTTATGGAGAAGCTAAAAACCTAGAAACAACTACTAAAAGCAGGAAAATAGGTCCCAACAACAAGGCCTAATCAAGTGCCCAAGTACAAAAAAAATTTGTAAGAGAAGAAATAGAGAAAACCACATGGGAAAAATCCTACTCCAAAAAGAGATGAAGCCTAGTGAAGGACTCAAGAAGCCTCCAAACTAGAGAAAGTCCTAGAAAATAGGAACAAAGATCTGGTAGAGAAGACTGTAATCTGCATGAGTGCCCTAAAATGACGCTACTCGAATCAGGATGGAAAACAAGGCAAACATTGGAACTCAAAAATACAGATGGAAAAAACACCAAAGTCTAAAGAGCTGATCAAAAGAAGAATATGTAGAACACAACTAAAGCATGAAGCTGCAAATGTTGTCAAAGAATAACCGTCGGAACCTTCACTGATATAGAATATGATTAGGTAGAGAAGACTGTAATCTTTATGAGTGCCCTAAAATGACACTACTCGAATTAGGATGAAAAATAAGTAAAACATCAAAACTCGAAGATAATAGATGGAAAAAAAATAAAAAAATTTTGAAGCCTCCAAAATAGGAATGAAAGAAGAGTGTCCATATGGTAAATGATCCATCTCACCGAAATGCATAGGTACCCAGCCACTGCATCTGCCTAGTATATTGGAACATATACTGATTACATAGAATCACTCCATCGAACCAAGGAAGAATATAGAACCAATAGGAAATACCGCCTCATAATGTTGATTAGGGAGAGGCATGACATATACATTGAGTCAGGTTGTCAAGAATAATTGCATGATGAAGAATGTACAAGCACAAGTAAAGGATGATATCGAGGATGATCAGTCGCATGAAACACATGAGGCTAATGTCGTGGAAGGAACATGTTGATGGGGGTTTGTGACCATGACCGCCAAGAGAGGTAAGTTGTCATAGGGTACCGAGGTACCGGCCAACTTGGCCTGTAAAGATTGTCTGGAGAAATGAGATTCTCTGGGCCTCCAAACACGTGAGAGTTGGGTCTCGATGGTGTAGGAGCTAAGTTGGGCGTTGTGACTATTTTTTTTAGGGGATAGCTGGTTTTCTCGACTCGTCTTCTCTAGGCATTTAGGTAAGTAGGGTCTCCTACAAGAATTCGTTAATCATCAAATAAACTTCAAAAGATACATCAGGGTTAGAAGTTTTATAGTCATGCAAATACGTTCAAAACATCAACCAAGCTCTAACATGCTACACTAAAATACTGAATGCGTGCACAACCATCAGCTCATACGTATTCAATAGCAAGGAAAAAGAAGGTCATTAATCTAATTAAAACATTAGAGCAAGGGACATAAGAAATATACAACACAAAAAGTATTAAGTTAGAGATCGAGATACCAAACAACAGCATTGCCAGAATCCTTCTTTCTTCATTAATGGTGTTCCAGCATCACTGGTGAGTACATCAACAGGCTCTAGGGGAGCGTATATCTACTGAAAGCTTCTAAAGACTAAGGAGCATTGAGCTCTGCAACTACTAGAAATGAAAACTGAAAATGCTATAGCTATGGACTGCAAAATCATCAATTTTGCCCACCCTTGAAATGAGGTCAGACTTATTATTTATACACAAGTTTGCCCAAAAACTACCCTAACTTATTCTACACTTAAACAATATAATACAATTTCTGGTGGCCGGTAGTACCTGCACCACGCTACAAAGACCCTGAGATGAAAAAGGTCTGACATGTCAGAAGAATGAGACAAGAAAGGAGGAGTGGAAGAATCGGCCTCAAGAAGAGAGTCAGAAGGAGAAAAGAAGAAATCTTATCCCCTAGGGATCGAGGCTACATGCCTCATCAATGGAAAGGCGGCTCCCTTTCTCTGATGTGCCAGGTTTTTTGTTGGAGCGGCACCTTGGGAAGACCACCTGTCAGAACCTTGTTGTTGAGTTGATGTGCCTTGCTGTAATCACCAACCTTATGACACCCTTATTAACTGCTTTGAAAGTGACCAGTCGGCTTTGGGAACCGGGACACGGATCACTTTAAAGAATACAAGAATATTAGATCTATAATTTTGGGATCCAGAAGCTTGCACCCCCAAAGAATAAAGAATACAACATATGCGTGGTTGATGGAATTCTCCAGACTCTGGAGAACCTTATTGGAATTCTTCAGACTCTGGTGGTGAAGGGATCAAATTGCGATACTCTGACCAAAAATTCCTGAAATAGGCCCAAGGGATATTGGGCCACGGTCACTTTCTCTTTTAAGGCCTTAACTAGTTCCTTGCATACCTCAATTTTGAGGCCAAGTCTGGAGTACTGGGCCTGGAGGGAATCATATGATTTGTCTCCCAAAATTCCCACCTCTATGATGGCTTCTTCTCTGACGTCACGGATTTCTTCCAACCTGACCTTCCACTTTTAATACTTCTCTAGGTCTTTCTCCCATACAAGAGTGGAGCCATTTGCCTGGCCGATGAGGATGTTGACCTGGTAAAGATCTGGGAGGGACACCTCTAAAAATTTTCTTGTGGCCGCTATCTGCTCAGTGACCCACCCGTCTATAGCCTACGCTTTCTTCTTCATGGCCTGGAGAGAATCCACGTCACCCTGTGTAAGCGGCAATCCAGAGGAAGAGGTTTCCAGGTGGATCTCGGCCAAAGGTTGTGTAAGTTATGCTAGAAGTGTGAGGAGATTAGTATTGGTCTCCCTTTCCCCATTTAACGTTTGGCCCTGTTTAACATATCGGGCCTCTACTGCTTTGGTGGCCTCTCTCAACAGGTCCAGTTCACCCTGCTTATCTCTTCTCCCCAGTGCCACTTCTGTAATATTGTAATCTTCAGGCCTTACAGTCGTTGCATCTGCATCTAGAGGAGGTGTTGCAATAGTTGCAACTATGTTTCCTGTTGGACCAGTCTGGAGGGCATGAACTGTTTGCGCCTTCTTAGGCTTCTGAGCCTCTCCATTTTGGGTCATCATCTCAGCTAAGGAGAGTGGAACATCTGATGTGACCTCCCGGGCCTTTCTTTTTCTCAATTGTACCAGCCACTAGGGCGGCTAAGATGGCTTTTTTGTTAAGACCTGGGCATCCAGATTCTTTTTAGAATCAGGCGGCGCGTTCCCAGAATGTATAGTGTTATTGGGCTCTTTTTCTTTATCTTGTTCCTGCTCTTTCTCCCGCTCTCCAGAGGCCTCCATATTTTCTGCCACCTTGGTGTCCTTTGTGATATCCAAAAATTCTTCTTCTCCAACATCAATATTACTTGTATATTTGGGGACTTCCTCGTCCCTCCCAGCATCAGCTGGTCTGACATTTACATTTTCTGGGACTTCCTAGTCATTCTGTTGTTGTTATTCTTCGGCCTCATTGGCCATGTTTGCTGGGACATCTTCCTCCATTGGAACATCTTTTGGAGGTGGGTGAGGTCTTTGGCCAAAGTTTAACAATGCGGCCACGTTTACTACCTCACCGAATGTTCTCTGGGGCATTTGGTCGCCCGGAGTAACCAAAGGTGTCTGGAGCGTGATGAATGGGGGTACGATTGATCCCATGGGTCCAGTTTCCCCAATCATCAGCTGCTCATCTATGGTTTTCCTTGGTGTATGTTCGGTCCCTTGGACCAGTGTCTTCTCCCACTCGGGCCCCTTTTGTGTTTCATCCCGGACCTCCCACTCTATGGCAATTTCTTATTCTAGGATCTCTTCTTATGTGGGGATCTATCCTTTACCTTGAGCGGCGATCTCTTCAACTGCATGATCAATATCCTCATGTAAATTCATGAGTTCATCCACCCCAAACACATCATCAAAATAATCGTGCGGGGGAGGGCTATCAAGAATATCCTCAAGTTCAGGGGAATCCGAACTAACATCAACTGGAGGCATATCTGGCATACCGGGGCTGGCAGCTGCGCTTGGAGTGGGGGTCACCTTTTTCTTCTTCTTTCTCAACAATGGGACCACAGTCTCCAAAATACTAGTAGACTCCACCTCGGCAAAAGTCTGTCTGCTCATTATTGCAGCCAACGATGGGGATCTAACCGGGTGAGAAGATGCCATGGGAGTCACGAGGAGAGCAGAGGATACTTGCGTGCTTATCTACTGCTAACTAACCTTTCCGAAGCTATTTGTTTCTGTATTTGTATCATTATGGGGGTTGGGCTTTAGAGAGGTACCTTAGCCAGGGTACCTTCTTTTTCTTTCCCCTTGTGTTAGGCCCAGGGGCATCAGTGGAAGTTGAAAAGGACCTTCGGACAATCGATCCCTTCCAGGTGCTTTTGGGACACACCTAGGGAAATACTTGTGACTGGCCTCCAAAATAGGGTGGCATACTCCCTCAATTGTCAAGTCTTCTAGGGTGGCCCAATCTACCGAAGGGAGATCCAACTTGTCTAATCCTTGTCCCTTGTATGTTGGGTCTTTTAGCGGCACATCATCTGAAAAATCCTTCAAAAAATTCTAAAGGTCAAGCGTCTTCATGAGTCCTTTGGACATCCGTGAATGTTGACGGGCCCAAAGATCAAAACCGTCCTGACAGTTCACCCAAAAATCTTCAATATCTTATTTGTGCGACGGGGATGCCCGGGGAAGTGCCAAGGCAATCTTGCCTAGAGGATCAAAATTCTTCCTGGTATGGTGGAATTCCACCAGTCCCAGGCTTTTCAACTCACTATCTACCTCCCTTGTTGTGGCGAGGCTACACGTATAATTCCCACATGAAACCAGGAATGGGACGTTAATGACCTTCTTCAATGTGAAGAAGGTGTGCAGGTCCATGATCTAGCAATAGAATTCCATAAGAATGATTCTATCCCCACAATACCAGGGAAGAAGATAGGGTTTCTTGCAAAAGACGATCACCCAAATGTAGGTGTGTTGTTGGAACTGAATAAAATAGTGGTTGTAAGTACTGACCAGGTTCATCACCTCCTGCAATAATCGCTACCCGAAGTCCCAGGTAAGTGTCAGAATATTTTGGTAAATGAAAGCATCATTTACCCTGCAGAAATTTAGGAAACTGAGTCCCCATTGAACTTGGGGATAATGATCCCATGGTGTTAACTGGCCCGGCCCGTTCCCAAGTTCATCTACTGTTCCCAAACCCAAAAAAGCTAGTGTCTGTTAGGCTAGTGCCCATAGCACATAAGATGTCATATAGAACTTGGAACTCTAGACGATGCCCTTCAGCTGCATGTCCACATGATTGGATATAATAGCCGCCCAGTTGAAAGTCTGATTGCAAGTGTAGATGCAGTAAAGAAAGTAATACATCCACGCTAAGAAATCTCAGGCATGGGCAATCCGAAGATCCTGCATAAAAATATAATGCCCGCTTGAATGGGCTCTTTGAAATCCCGGCGAGGAATTTCCAACCTCAACCTTTTATAGTCCCTCTTTGGGGACTTCAACCACTGGTTATTGAGATATTGTCGGGAGACAAGGGCAGCTTCCTCAAACTCCATTAACAACTTGGCCTGGTGGATGATGATGGACCCCTTGAACTGTGGAATCCCTAGCCCTGAGGCAAAAGTTGTTGTGTCTAGAGTGACAATTGTTGCTAGATATTGTAACGATTTGGGATCGGCAAGAAGAACTCTCTGAGTAGATGCATTGTACAATGTTGCCAATTGGAGTATCAATTCCAGTGATTGCATTGAACAAGGAAAGTTTGCGGCCTTAATAATGCCAGAGGCGGCCAAATGAGTGGCCATACTATCTCCGCCGACCTTCAGTTTGTAGATGGCTTGGATTAAGCCTTGCATTTCAGCCCAAAGTTCAGGCTTTGTGTCTGTTATTTCTTGGACTTTGGTATCCACCTTGGATCCCACAAGAATGCCCTCCCTCAGGTATTTGGAGGTCAGTGACAGATTTGCTAGCATCTTTTCGGCCTTGGTTTTTGTGGCTTCCCGAGTGGAGGTAGTTGGTAGCTCTGGGCTATCAAGAGGAGCGATCACCTCAGACATTTCGATCACACAATCTATAACTTGCAATACCGGAGAACTGTCAATACATGGTATAATACTAATAATTTATGTGGATTCTGGGGAAGTCATCACCATGTCGCATCTGTCCAAAAATTGTTAGCATATATAAAAAATCCTAGATTATTTAAGAAAAACATGAGCTGGATTCTGATAAACACCCGGGGACTCCAAGGTATTTGAACCAAATGACAAAGATGGAATGAGAACCCAGGGGCCTCGGCACCCGGAGTCTGGAAGAACTAGCCGTTGTCGCGTCGATGTGACCAGTAGGAAGCTGTACTCGGCTAACATGGGTTGTCACGTGGCCACGTGATGGGCGGCGTAAATAAGATTAATGGTGACAAGTGGGCCGGCATGAGGGAAATTGAATACCAAATGGGATGGGGTTTGAATGCCCACTCGTGGGAAATTAATCTTGCCATTAAGATGACGCAACATAGGAGAGAGAAAGCTTCCATGGCTCGAACCAGCAAGGTGTTAAGTTTGAATTGTGGTGACTCCCTCTCGACAAGCTTGACAAAATGATTCAAAAAGGGATGGAGCGCGATGAGCTCATCAAGAATGGAAGGATATAAAAGAGGTATACACACTAAAATACAGAGAGCTAAGGCATATATACAACATTTACAGAGTATCTACATAATTTACAGAACTTACAAAGGCACATAAGCTAACCTATGACAATGTATAACATATACACTAGACTACAACTGCACAAAAGGTGGACAACCTTCTGGCAGGGCCAACCCACCAGCGGAAGGAAAACCAAGAGAAAACGCTGAAAACAGAAACAAGAAGAAATGAAAGCAAAAATAAACAAAATGAGCACCACAAAAAGGAAAGACAGAAAACCAGAGGAACGGAAAACTAGAGAAGGAAAAATGACAACCAACCTAGAAACGTGAAAGACGCAGAGAAGACGAACATGGAAAATGCTCTGTAATAGGTCCACCTTCGAACGATCACCAATGAACACCCCAAATCAACGATCAATTAGCCACTAAACATAGGGATCAACTTGTTGTTTAATCACCTTAATCACCTCAATATTGCTCTGAATGCTAAGTGTTTTAATCATGGTAACTGTGAAAATGACAGGTAACTTCCATTTACACCCCTAGGGTAAAAATAGGTTGCGCTTTTTTGACAACTCCAAAAACCTCCGGACTCCAGGCCGGGGATTCTGTGCAATCATACTTTCTTGCGAAAGAAGATATGATTGACGAAAATCCCAGAGTCCAAAATCTAGCTCTGGAACGAACAAATAAACTCCGGGAACGGGTCTCGGAGACACGAGGAAGCAAAACAAAAGAAATACAAACCTCGCGGAAGCAAATCCCAAAGGGAAAAAAAAGAAAACAAAAGAAAATGAAGGAAGAGAAAAAGCGAAAAGGGGGACCCAACATTTTGCCTACAAAATGTAGGGATGGGTATGCAGGGCATAACAAATGGCGACTATGTAGGAAGGATGTCTTAGTGCATTCAAGAACTTTAGAATCTCTGGTTAGCAAAACTGGGATAAATCTTTACCTGGAGCCTTCTGGTTGTAAGATACAAGGCGTCTGAGAGAACTCCAGTTCATCAATGATTCAAATCTTTTGGCCTTTCTTCAGTTGTGTAGTGTGTGCTTTGAAATAAAATCAAGTCGATGACCTCCGGGAGAAACAGAGAGAAGGCACTAAGAGAATCAAGCCAAAGTCATCATATCTTGCATGTTTCCCCCAGATACTGAAATTCTCCATTCTTCAGTTCCTTCTTTTCTTTTTTTTTATGGGTGGGAAGGTGGTACTCCTTTCACCGTGAGCATTAAGCTTAGCTAATTTTGACGGCGGTACTTCTTTCACCTTGCCACCCACTGTTAAATTACTAAATAGGAGAGAAAACTACGGACCTAGGGTATTTTAAATGATTTTCAGACTCGGTCAATTAATCAGTGAAAGCGATCTACCCTCAGGGTGTCCAATTACTTGCTTCTTGAAATTTTCTTTTAACTGATATCTGGACTGTTGAGATGTGAATTTGATGAAGATTATCCATAACCTCTTACCATACCCACAAAATAACTCTGGAGCACAGAAAAATTCCACCATGCTAATGATAGATCCCAACCTCTCTGGCATGAATAAAGCACCGTTCCAAAGACTAGATGTTATGCAAAGCATACCGGTCTACAGGATGAAGGCAACATGTTGGGAACCCAAAAATCAAAAGAAAACAAGGAGAAACCAAAAGCAAACAAAAACCAAGAAAAGGCAACCCCAGAGGGTGACTAGCAAAAACTATTTACAAGGTGTTCCAAACGGAGCACCAGGAAAGATATTTACAAGCAAGAAATTTACATATATTACAACCTTGGGCCAACTCACCACCTTGCTTCTTCGAAGTAATGTTTGAGAAACTACCCATTGACAGGTAATGGAACGACTTCTCTAGTCATAGTGTTGAGGAAATAAGTGTTAGCCCCGCAGATCTCAGATATCAGGTATGGTCCAAGCCAGAGCCGCTGGAATTTAGTGTGCTTTCGCTTCTTTTCCCGGGCCTTGTCCCAAAAGAGGACCAAGTCTAAAATCTGAAAGGCCTTATACTGGGCTCTTCTGTCAAACCATCATTTTACTACTGCTTGGTGACACACAAAATGTTCAAGGGCTCCGTCTCTTTGTTCCTCCATCTGTACTAGGTTCAAAAGTCAAACCTCGACAATGTTGTCCCGGTTGCTGAATTCCTACATAAATTATAAAACTGAGATCTGTAGGTTGATGGGGAATACTGGATTCTGGCCATAGACTAGATGAAATGGGGATGTTCCTAGGGCTGCCTTTATTCGGATACGATCTGCCCAAAGAGTGAATCTAAGCTTTTGGTGCCAGTCCCGGGGGTTCTGTTCTAACAGGTGTTTGATCACCTCAAGTAAATTTTTTTTGGTCGATTCAGCAACACCATTTCCCTAGGGGTAATAGTTGCTGGAAAACTTCAGGGTGATCTTTCTGTCGTAGGTCCATTTGAGTAATTGTGTC
The DNA here is from genome assembly GCA_018584345.1 of Thuja plicata. Lineage (NCBI taxonomy): Eukaryota > Viridiplantae > Streptophyta > Pinopsida > Cupressales > Cupressaceae > Thuja > Thuja plicata. The sequence goes on from MU219263.1 coordinate 37,772, forward strand.
AAAGAAAATGTCAAACCATTGTCACATACTATAGCAAAGGGCATTCTGAATCTTGTGACAATGTTTTCTTCCATGAATTTTATGACTACATCTATCGTGTTATTTTTACAAGGTATCGCTTCAGACCACCGGGTGCAATAGTCGGTAGCAATTAGAATGTACCAATGGTTGGCAGACAAGTTGGGGTTAATTTACCTGATGAATTCAAATGCCCATTGGGCGAAGGGTCTAGCTTCGAAGACCGGTTGCAGAGGCATGGCCGGGTTTCACTCATGATGTGTCATTTTTTGGCAAGTATGGCATCTCCTAACATGAGTGTAGACATCTTTGAAGATACAGGGCCAATAGTATCTAGCCTAGAGGATCTGACGGGTAGTGGCATCAGATGATCCATGCCCAGTTCCAAGCTTCCCATGAAGTTCTTCAATCATTTTCGCAACTTGGTCCGTGTCTATGCACCGAAGATATACCCCTTCATAATTCCTGTAGAAAAGAGTTCCATTTTTTATCATGAAGTCCGTGCTTTTCAATCGTAGGGCATGAATTTTGTTTGGGGATAGCCCCTCCGGGCATCTGTTGTTTAATAATAAGTATACCAGGTCGGTATGCTATGGATCTTGAGTGATGGACTCCACTGTGTATGTTTGGCATTTGACGTTGGGAGTTTCTTCTGCCATCGCTCTACTTAGTCCCTGGCCTCAAACTATCTTCATGGGTTGCATTTCCAAATCATACTCTTGGAGGATGGCCATCCATTTCCCCCATCTTTCACCCAACTCTCTCTGCATTAGAATAGACTTAACAACCTGGTCCGGGATGATAGCGTGCACTTTGCTCTAGAGAATGTAATGCCAGAATTTTTTCACAACGCGGACGAGAGCAAAGGCCTACTTTTCCAAAGGCAAATACCAGACCTCGGCATTCTTAAAGGGGGAGCTCATGAAGTCTATTGGTCTTTCTTCTCCTTCGACCTTCTGGGTCAATACTGCCATGGTAGAATGTGGCAAGGCAAAGGAGTATATGTGAAAAGGGAGGGAATAGTCTAGACTAGCCAGGACTGGTGCCTCTATGATCGTTTGTTTAATCTGGGTGAACGCCCGCTTTGCCTCAGGACTCCACTCAATCAGCGTATCTTTCTTCATCATCTTATTGAGTGGTTTCACTATCTCGGCAAATCCAGTGATGAACCGTGGGAAAAAATTGATCTTCCCAAAGAAAGATCTCATTTCCTTCTTACTACCGGGCATCTCTAGATTCAGCAGTTCTTCAACTCTCTCAAGGTCGATGGATATACCCTTCTTAGAGACAATATGCCTGAGCATCTTCCCTTCAATGACCCTAAATATACATTTCTTAGGGTTGAGCGGTATTCCATATCGGTGACATATCTCGCAAATCTAGGCGAGGTGGGCGGAATGATCACGCCTGTCCCAGGAAAAGATGGTCAAATCATCCATGTAGATGATTATGCACCAGTTTACTAGGCCTTCGAACGCAATATCCATAGCCTTATGAAATGTGGCCCCTACGTTGATCAGGCCAAAGGGCATTCTCTGGTATGCAAATGTTCCCCACTTGGTGGTGAACGTCGTTTTGTCTCTGTCTTCGTACTTAACCATGACTTGGTTATACCTGGAGTACCCATCTAGGAAGGACATCATTTGTGATTCATTGACGATTTTCAATACCTCATCCAACGAGGGGAGAGGGTGATTATCCTTCTTCGATGCCTTGTTTAAATTTCAAAAATCAACACAAAGGTAGATCTCACTGCTTTTCTTCCTCATAAGGATGAGGTTGTCAACCCACGTGGTATGTCAGATTGGGTAGATGACCTGGGATGCCAGTAGTTTTTGAACCTCCTGATGAATTAGAGGCTCGATCAGTGGGTTAACCGGTCTTTTCTTTTTCTAAAAGGGCTTAGCATCAGGTTTTAGTGGGATGGTATGGGTCATGATGGATGTATCATAGGTCTTCAAATCCTCATACCCCCATGCAATTACATCAATGTATTCTTGGAGAACTGTGAGAATCTTCTCCTTCTCCTCAAGGGAGCAAGAGGTGCTGATGTGTACCAATTTTTCTTCACCGGCTTGGCCAATGTTTACTTTCTCAAATTTTCCTCCCTCGGAGGAGGATGATATTTTTTCCCTGCCCCGATGGTCCAAGTCGAAGACTTGTTCTAGTGCTACCATCCCCTTAGGGATGGTGTTGGTTGGTAAGTCTATGATGCCATCATCTTCTTCACCCTGCCTAGTGTTGTCATGATCTCTTTCTTCCACTATCTGGTCTTCAAAAATGCCAACATCTACCTTGAAGGCCAGGATATGTTGATCATCTTTAAAAACCTGAAAATGGGTGACATTGTCTAGAATGGACGGGTGGGGATCATCTCAATGGAAAATTTCTGGAGTCGGGAGCCAACCATTGGCTCAAGAGTGCTGGAAGATACGGTGAGGGCATCCCAACGTAGTTTCTTTTTCAGAGAATAAGTTCAATGCCGAAGGCATCAAAATCTTTGATGAGGCTCCATGCCCGATTGCGATATGTAGCCAGCATTTTACCATGACATGTGTATTGGCTCCGGACCTGCTTTACAATCAACTCTGAATCACCCAGGGCCCGGAGGTAGGTGATTCCCTTTCTTAGTGAAAATAAGAGTCCAAGGACCAAAGCCTCGTACTCTGTGACATTATTCGTGCAGTTGAACTGCAACCTGTAAGATGCGAGGAAGGATTTTCCCCGCGGGTTGATCAATTCCACTTTGGCCCCACAACCTTGTTTGGACCAGGACCCGTCAAACTTCAAGGTCCACAACTCACTGTTCATTGTCTAGGGCTGGAAAGGTGAAGTGGCCTTTAAATTATTTTTGGAAAGGTTGGGAGGAGTTTCCTCCAGCTCTGATAGTGATTGGGTAAGGTTTCCCTCTGGAGAAGCATGTGGTTGGGGTTCCTGGACTGGCGGCATCATGGGGATACTGCCGAAATGATTGCTGGGTCCAGGCATACCCAAAAAGTGTTTCTTCTCTCAGAGGGCATTAATGTGATGGGTAGCAGAAGAAAAATAGGGCTCACACTCCAGTTCTGAATGTTTTTGATAGTGCACCCAGCACCAAGTGTCGGACAAGAGTGTGGTAGGGGTTGTCGCGGTACCTTGTGAGTTAACCTCACCCCTTAATTTTTTGTCCAGGTCCTGCATCCTCTGAGAAACAATGGTATCTGCCCTGGGGTGAAATCAAAGGTCAAGATTTCTAGGGGTCGCTATACCCGAGGAAGTCTTAGAGAAGAGGACTTCATTCACCCTCCCGACTTTAGTGAGGGCCTGTTTCATCTGGGGCTCACTTTCGACTAGATCTGGTTAGATTCTCCCTCCCATGGGAGCCATAAGTGGGAAAAGTTGGTAGAGAAATACCTGTTAAGGGACTTGGACCAATTTTGACTTAACAACATCACGTAGGTCTCTGGGATGTCCACCACTTGGATGTCAATTACGCTTGCTATCCCGGGGTCTTGGATGAGCTAAATCCAGACTTTCTTCAGCTCACCTACCATTTTTATAGCAGTTTTGTCCAATTGGACTACTGCGCCATTAGATGGAGTAGGATACAATCCAAGCCTCTGGCATATGGATAAGGGCATGACATTACCCGAAGCTCTGGAATCTACCAAGTAATTGTAAAGGTTCTTCCCTTGTATGTTCAAGCCTAGTAAGAAGGGAGGATCCTCAGTGTTTCCCCGGAAGACAGCCGCATTAGCATCATCAAAAGTGACAGTCTTGGGTGGGCGACTGACGACTTCCGGGTTTCCCAAGAGTTTCACAAGAGACTTCCTCTTCTTGGGATAGTTCAATAAAACCTCCATCAATCTCATGGAGGTGGTGGTGTGTTCTAACGCCTTTTTGATATCAAACCTCCCTCCAGGGAATTCTTGGCTTCCCTTAGCCGGGTCCTTAGCTTGGTTAGAGCTAGACCCTTTCGGTGGGAAGGGGCGATCAAGTGTGTTATCCCAAGGAGGGGTGTCTTTGGGAGAGGTAGGTGTGTAAATACGTCCTTTACCATCCTAACTCCGGGTGTTGAAGGGAGTCTGTGGGTTGGTGAAGGCATTGGCCTTGAAGGCCAGAATATATTCATCATAGAACTCCTATAATCCAGGTTCTTCTTCCTCTCCCTTTTCTACTCTAAATAATATGGTCTCACAGGTGAAGGCACCATGAGTGCGCTCTTGCATAGGAGTTTCTAGGGGAGTAGGATCACTAGTTTGTTGTATGTCCAGATGGGAGATCATGATGACCTTCTCCAGTGTGGAACAGTTCACCTCGAAATGGGAGCCTGTATCATGCAATCTGCACCAATTGGTCAGGGGCGGGAGTTATGTGACTGGCGTGAAATGGGAAGGTCTAGCACCACCCTGATTGGTGTTTTAATTTGGAGGAGGACCTCCTGTGTTAGCATTGTTATTCCATTGTTGTTGGTTGGGCCGAGGCCTGTTATTGTAATTCCTTCCTCCGGCATTGGTATTTTGTTGGCCGAAGAAGATATTCCCTCTATGGGAATTGGTGTTGTGGGGTGCAAGAGACCTCGCCTTCAGCTGTCCCATGTCTTCAGTTAGTTGTCGATGTGACTTCCAGTTAACTTTGGGATCTTCGTCCGTCAGGAAACTCTATTTTCAGCTCGTCGAGCATCCTGTGGTTTGCTTCGTCGGGCAACACTATCTTCTGCTTTTCGGGTATCACTGTGACTTTTCTTCTTTTCCTTTACCAATGGTGTGCACTCCGTTAGTGTTATCTATCACTTTAGTGAATACTTGACTTTTATGCAAATCTTAAAGCATAACCTTTGTTCCACTGATTCTCTGAAGTCTTTGGCATTATGTACATGACCGGGCAGATGATATCAAGTTGACATCAATGACAATATAAACCATTAACTGATTTTATGCCCGGCTTATGAAGAATTAAGACATCAGGTTAAAAATTAAGTGGCTCAAAAAGTAACACGTAAACATAACCAGCCAAGAGACTTAGGGTTTTTCCAAAAAGTAACCAAGGGTTTTTAAACAAAGGGAAACCAAAGCCAACTAACAGGACCTCAAGGAAGAAAAAAATTCAAAACAAACCAAGACTTAGCACCAGGAAATTTACAGCCCCAACAATATGCACAACCATTAAAACTCAGATCCAAAATATCATATCTATTAGTCAAGTCAAATCAACAATGACCACACAAATTGGAAAAAAATATAAATACCCATATAAACCCCATCTCCATTTCCATTACTAGTCAAAAAAATATTTCATATCTCTACCTCCACCACAACCATTGCAATTTTTGTTCCTCCAGCTACTATCAACCGACATCAAAATATTAGTTCTCCTAGGGATTACATAATGTACTATCATCTATACACATCTCCAACACCACCTACATTTTCCTTTAATCATGATTCACAATCCATGAAAGTTTCCTTTTAATTGAATTTAGGGAGGATCTCATAAGAAATCATATATCTTTAAGGAGTTCTCCCTATATCACTTTGATCAATATATATCACAAATCATATTCCCTACCTCTTTTAAAATTCACAAGTATGAAAAATACAAGGGGAAGGAGATCCTAAGGAATATGTAAAATAATTTTGCATAGCTATTAGGTTTTAATCAATGGTAATAGAAACAAATAGTACAAATATTTGTCACAAATATTAGTCAAAGGATCAAAAAAAAATAAAAAATTCTCTAGTAAAAAGCCTAAATTATTTATAAAAAAATAAGAATGTAGTTGGAGATGGAATTACTAATTTTAAAAATGTCCAAAATGTCCAACAAACTTCCTCCATAGTCATTCCATCTATACCCCATAAACAAACACACAAAAAAGACAATTTACACCCTTAGGGGAACCTATTAAGGTAACATTTTGTCAACCCACCAAGGATAACATTGTAGGATT
>MU219268.1:0-11230 GCA_018584345.1 Thuja plicata
TCTCTCCCTTAGATGGATATTTCATATGTAATCAATTTATCTCCCTTAGAATGTTGATTTTATCTTCCTTTTGGATTCTCAGGAACTTCTCTTCATGGATAATGATATAATCTCTCCCTTTATCATATCTCTCATTTATGTGATATGGAATCATCTCTCCCTTTGTATGATAGTGTGAATCTCTCCTTGATGATAATTCTGCCTTATGATAATGAGACATTTCTTTCCATTTGACAACAATGCCAAAAAAAAAAATTCTCCTTGTTTTATGATCTATATCATGTTCCATCCCTTTTCATAATATATTCCTTGAATTTCCCCATCTATCAGTAATACAATGTCTCTAGTTTTCGGTGTAGATATTGTACCTTGCAATGTACATATGTATCTGTTGCTATTCATCTTAGTGTTTGCATCAACATGACTGATCTTCAAATTTGGCATAGGCTGATGCAACCTCCTAGTCAGATTACTGACCGATAGACAAGGGTTGAACCCCTAGTCTCTATCTTAGATACTCAAATGTATCCTTCATTAATGGCTTGGTGAATATATCAGCTAATTTCTCCTTTGATTGAACATATTCTAGTGTCACTTCCTTTTCTTGCACTTTTTCTCTCAGGTAGTGATACTTGATAGCAATATGCTTAGTCTTAGCATGCATGACTAGATTCTTTGAAATGTTTATTGCACTAGTATTATCACAATAGATAATTATTGGTACAAGGATCTTCATATGAATACCTTCCAGCAATTGTTTGATCCATGCAATATTGGAGCAATTTGCAGTGGCAACCACATACTCTGCTTCTGTAGTAGACTAAGAGATGCATCATTGTTTCTTGCTTATCCATGTGACAAGTCTGTCACCCATGAAGAATGCTCCTCTAGTTGTGCTCTTTCAGTCATCAATGTTTCCAACCCAATCAACATTTGTATAGACTTGTAGCTTAAAATTTCCTTCTCTTTTCTATCATAAGCCATAGTCCTCAGTGTTCTTCAGATATATTACAATTCTTTTGATAGCAGTCATATGTGATTTTTTGGGATTAGCAGAGAATCTTGGAACTATCCCCACTGCATGTGCTATATCTGGTATGGTGTAAAAACATACATCAGTTTGCCAATCATTGATCTGTATAAGGTCTAATTACCTCATTGGATTTGTCTTCTTTTGTCAACTTACATTTGGTAGCCATAGGTGTTCCAATTGGTTTGGAATCTTCCATCTTGAATATCTTCAACACTTCCTTGATGTATTTGGACTGAGTGATGTATATGCCTACATCTTGTTGAAGACCCTGTAGACCAAGAAAGAATTTGATCTCTCCAAACATAGACATTTCAAATTCCTTTCTCATTTCATTAGAAAAGGATTTTCATAACAATTCATTTCCCCCAAAAATGATATCATCAACAAAAATTTCAGCAATCAAAATATTACCATCAATATCTTCTTTTAAGTATAGATTGTTGTTTTCACTTGTTCTAACAAATTTTATGCTAATGAGATATGTGTGAAGTCTTTCATACCAGGCTCTCGATGCTTGTTTCAATCCATACAAGGCTTTGTGTAGTCTACATACCATGTTTCTCTTGTTTGGATCAACAAACCCTTTTGGTTGTTCAATGTATACCTCTTGTTTTAGTATTCCATTTAGGAATGCAGATTTGACATCCATTTGGTATACCTTGAATCCTTTAAATACAACATAAGAAAGTAAGATTCTAACTCCTTCTAATCTTGAAATGGGTGCAAAGGTTTCTTCATTCTCAAGTGCATTGTAATCATATTTAGGCTCAAAATCACAAAATAAACATCTTGTGTTAAGTGACTTACTTCTTGTTCTTGTTTCAGCCTTCTTGTCTCCTATGATTTGATTTTTTGGGTGATGTCTTCTGACATACTTGGAAAGTTTTAGTTTAGCTCTGTGTTCATCATTCTGATTATCCTCTTCACCTTCATTTTCATCTCCATTGTTCAGAACATCATCTTGAGTATTATCCTGATCGTTGGTAATTATAGCCTGATGCTTGGGTGTAATATTCTGATGCTCGGGAGTGACACACTGTTGCTTGGGTATAGTGTCAGTTTATGTATAAAAAAACATGTTGTAGTCCTCTGGTTCCTTTTTTCTTTCCTTATCATAATTTTCTACAAGTTCATCTATTTTCATATTTGCACTTTCAATGATTTTGTTAGATTACTTATTAAGAAATTTATAAGCCTTGCTTTTGGTTGAATACCCTAGGAAGATACATTCTTCACTTTTGCAGTATTGTTTTCCATTTCTATCATCCTTCAATATATAACATTGACTACCAAAGATTCTGAAGTAACTTACATTGGGTGAATGACCACACCAAAGGTCATAGGGTGTCTTCTTTGTGTCCTTCAATTGTACTTTGTTCAATGTGTAGACAAAAGTACTGACAACTTCTCTCCAGAAAGTTTGAGTGATGCTTTTCTCAATCATCAATGTTCTTGCACAGTCAACAATTGATTTGTTTTTTCTTTCAAAAATTCCATTTTGCTATGGTGTCCTTGGTGCATAAACCTGTCTTTTAATTCCATGCTCATTGCAATAGTCAGTGAATTCATTTGAAGTAAATTCCCCTCCTCAATCTGACCTTAAGTATTTCAATTTATTTTCACTTTGTTTTTCTACCATTGCATTTGTTAGTGAACGGATTTTTCCTTCTTGAAATATAACTATCAAAGAATCTTAAAACCCGAATACAAAAAGGAAAGAAATGCACTAACAATTGAGTGAGTCACTCACAACCACACTCTCTACATTCAAAGGTGTAGCTACCTTAAACAAGAAGAATTTTCAATAAAACCTTTTATTCAGAATCATTTTTTTTTTTGAAGTATACTTTTGACCAGAAAGCATGAAAGGCTATGATTCACATCTCCATAGATAACTGATTAACTATTCATAGATTTTGAAGATCAATAAGATATATGAGCCAACTGACCCGAACCTTAATCATAAAAATAAAAAAAGAATGGCCGATTCAGTATGATAATAGATCTTAAAAGATTACTGACTAAATCCAAAATATATTTTCCAAATCTCTTCTTCCTCCTCTATCACAAATTGAACCTGCTGATATTGCTAATCACTTTCCCTTACATTCTAGGCCAAAATAGCTAAATCAAAAATAATATCTTCTTGAGTATCTAAAAAGTGTAAGTCAGGTTGAAGGACAGGGGGAATTTCTTCTTCGCTAGGTATTGTATCAACATGCAATACCATGATCTTCTCTCACTTGGAAACAATAATGCATACTGATCTTTTTAAACACGCTCCCCAGCGGAGTTTCTAAAAATATGTTAGTGAACATGTTTTTCCTTCTTGAAATATAACTATCAAAGACTCTTAAAACCTGAATACAAAAAGGAAAGAAATGCACTAACAATTGAGTGAGTCACTCACAACCACACTCTCTACATTCAAAGGCACAACTGCCTTAAACAAGAAGAATTTTCAATAAAGCCTTTTATTCAGAAGCATCTATTTTTTTTTTAAGTATACTTTTGACTAGAAAGCATGAAAGGCTGTGATTCACATTGTCATAGATAACTGATTAACTATTAAGAGATTTTGAAGATCAATAAGATATACGAACCAACTGACTCAAACCTTAATAAAAAAAATAACAAAAGAATGGCCGATTCATTAGGATATAATAGATCTTAAAAGATTACTGACTAAATCCAAAATATATTTTCCATAGATCATAACAACATGTTCATTTAATTCCAACTGAAATCAAAACCATGCATTCTGACAGACCAACTGATCCACAAAATGATAAAATTTGCTTATATTACCAACTAATGACATATATCCATATATTTGAAAATATCCAGTATCATTACCACAAGAATAACTTAAAAATAGAAAAAATAATAAATGAAGTTTCTTTTCCAGAGAACCAACCCTAACTTGGTCGTCCAAAATATCATATATAGCCACGCAGGGCTTAATTCAGTTTTTAAAACCAACTGCCTTAAAAAGAAATATCTTTGAAAATGAACTAAAATAGAAAACTTCTTATGAAACTAAATGGTCGATTGACCAACTGTAGCTCTAGCATTGGTGTTCATGGCATTTTTCATTCTCTTCCATTCCTTGAACTCCATGGAGAAATTTTTTCTCAGCTTTTGGTTTGGTTTGGCAGCTGCTTTAAACCTTTGCAGCCAAACATCTTTGAAGTTCTATGTCTATTTGGTTTTATTTGCAATCACCTTCAGATGTTCATCACCGTAGACCACCGCCAATTCCACATGAGCTAGGATTGAATGATCAGTCATCCCAATTTATTTGGCAGCTTTCAATCTTTCCAACTTTTTATGGAAGTAGGGCAGTACCTTAGACATTTCACCACTGGCTTCATTTTCTAGTCTGATGATCTTCCCTATACATTCATTTTGCACCAGTAATGTGTCTCTCAGGTTGATCTAGGCTTCAATTATCTGAGATGACTCTTCTATCACTTGTTCATATAATGAACTTTCCCATTCCAAATTCACTTTGACCATGAACAGTGAATTTTCGTCCATTCCAGGCACTGCCTTTTCAGAAATAAACTTATTTATACCATAGGTATAAACGTTCTCTATATTATGCATCTTGATTTATAATTCCCCCCTTTTCTTTTTCCACAACTCCACATCATTTTATACTATATTTAGTAATTTTTCACCTTTTGTCATCATATTATCAAAATCACTAGAAAACCTAGCCAGTAATTTCTTCATTTACCTTATCCATGCATTTGAAGAAGGCTGTTGATATTGATCTGTCCTTGTGTACCTGGTCTAGGAATTTCTGACTTTCAGGGGATTTTACATCCAAATAAAAAGGGACCATTGTCAGTGACTGAGGCAGAGGATTATGAAGCTTTTAAATATACTTGGCCATTTCACAAAGGGCCTGCTTCAATTTAATCTTATCCTCAGCATCCTTTTTCACTCGGTGACTAATTTTCTTATTGGCTGAATCAAAGATTTTTAAGTCAATGGCCCTTGTGGACATGCCCAGATCTATCTTTTCTACATGGAAATCACTTTCTGTAACCTCATCACTATTTTTATCTGAGTTTGGTTTGAATATCTCTTCCATCCAGTGTCTTATCTTAGTATCCAATGACCATGGCTTCTACCTTTGGCTTCTTACCTCTTGGGGTTTTCCCGATATATTTTCTAACCATATATCAAACCAGAGCCGGTATTGGAACAATGCTCCTTTTCTTATTAACTGAAAGCCCCAACCAGTAGGGACTCTTTGGTGTAGGAGCATCAGTGGAAGAGGTTGATACTGGCAAGTTTTGGTGGTCTTCCCCTGCTATTTGAATCTTCAGAGGGCTTGCTGGACTTTTATCCATTTTAACCTTTTTCTTAGGCTGTTTTCCACTCTCTTCCTATTCAGAGTCAACTATAATGCAGGGGATCGATTCTTCCTTTTCTTACCTTTTTCTCCTGGTTCTTGTAATCCTTGGGGATTGTATAGGGATTGTTTCTCCCCTTTCAATATGACAAAGAAAGGAAAGCTTAATACATACATTTAAATCGCCTCTTTTTAGTAATTATGATTACTTGCCATGAATCAATGATTCTCATTGCCAATAGCTGGCCACGTCCCATCACATTTCTTTCTTACTCAGGCAACTGTACTTTTAGATGAGTTGATGTCACTCCCCGTCTTGTCATAAATCAATTTCATAAATGCGAGTGAAACTTAGCACGTGCCAAGTGTGTCCGATCATTATTGCATTTCTGAATCTTGAACATTGAACTATGAAGCACAAAGTTCAATGTTTGAGATATCGCATGCCTTTAGCCATGAATTGACATAGATAATAAATATGATGAACTGACACATGACGTGTGAAGGAAAACTGAATTATGAACTCAACAGGTTATGGTTCAAGATTCAAGACTTTAAAAATCATGACGCCGAGACATAAAAGGACACAGGCTTTTAAGAGGGAATGACAAATGTAAAATGGGAATTTGAACTTTGAACTTTGAACAAGTGAGTTCAAGGTTCATAATTCAATATTATGTTACACATCTGACGGGGGCTTGCAAAACTTATCGATTGAAAAGATGAGCGCGGACTTGCACAGTGGGAAACGAGATCTTGAACTTTGAACATTGAGTTCAAGGTTCAAGATTCAATATACAACCTGACACTTTACATGCTACGTTGAGAAAAAAATAATCAAAAGCTTTTTGACCTGCAACAATGTTGTACCATTTAAACATCTTAAATGCTTCTGATTTATCTTTTAAAAATATATTTGTCATCTTTCTAGAAAAATCATCAAAAAAGTGAATAAAATACCTATCTCCATAGTAGCTCTTTGTCCTCATGGGTCCACATAGATCTGTATGGACTAATTCTAGAATTTTAGTAGATGTATGGGTTTTACCCTTGAAACTAGACTTTTTCATCTTATCTTTTTGACAATTCTTGCACATGATATGCTCAGGCTTAGTCATTGTCGGTAAGCCTCTGACATTCCTTTTGTTTCTTATCTTTATCATGTTGTCAAAGTTCACATGACATAATATTTTCTGCCACAACCATATGTCTTCATTTTGATCCATCAAACAAGTGGTGTTAGTGTCATCAGGATAGAAAAGGTTACCTTTTGTCTGGTCAGTGGTACCAATCAATCTTCATGATTCATTGAAAATATTTTTCTTCATATTTTCAAATGCTAATCTGTGACCTGAATTGTTCAGCTATGAAACACTTAACAAATTATAATTCAGTCCTTTAACCCAGTAGGCATTTTCACATTTTATCAGGTTATTCAACATTATGGTTCCTTTACCTTCAACTGGATAAGGTGTGCCATTTCCCATTCTCACTGAACCACCATTATAGTATTTAAAAGTCTCAAACTTTTTTTTATCACCGGTCATATGGTGAGTGCAACCACTATCTATGATCCAGACATAATTTTTACTAACTTTAGATATGAGTTCATTTTCTACATACCTTTCTTCATCTTCATCTGAATCATCCTTCATGGATACAAATACCATCTCGATGTCTTCTTCTGATTTGGTATCAGTGTCATCAGCTATGTTCTCACCTAGGTAACAAGCTTTATCCCTTTGTCCTTGTAGTCTTGGGTATCTCTCTTGTTAGATTGTCAGTTGCTTCGGTAATCTCTATTATCACCTTTATCAAACTTCTTCTCATATGATATGTCATTTCATCTATCATCTTTTCTTCATTTTGGACATCTTGCAACAAAGTGTCCAACCTCTTTACAATTGAAACATACAAGTGGTAATTTACCTTTGTATCTACATTTACCTCTCTGCAATCTTCTTTCCATAAGTGCTTAAATTTCATCAAGTCCTTGATCCTCATTATCACTGTCACTATCATTTCTAACAACATGTCTATGACTTGAATTACTTATCTTTAAAGAAGATTTGAATGTAGATTTTATAGATGGTAAGACACTATTGTCAAATTTATTCATCTCAAATGAAATTAGTCTACCAATCAGACTATCTAGAGTAACTGTATTGTTTTATACTGCTCTCATTTCTTGAACAACAAAAAATCTAATAGAATATATAGGCAATAAGGTTCTTATGTTTTTTCTTACCACTGTCTCCTCTTCAAGTACACCTCCAACTCCTCGGATAGAATTTACTACCTCTTTGATTCTGCAGCTATATTGAGTAATGTTTTCTCCTTCTTTCATCCTTAGGTCATCAAACCTACCTCTTAGGCTTTCTACCTTTTCTCTTAGTACATTGGCATCTCCTCCATGTACAAGTTTCAACTTATCCCACATTTTCTTTTTAGAGGTGCAAGTTTTGACATCTTCAAACTCAGCATCAGAGACTAATGATGCACATTCTACCATCACACAGTTATGCTCATTCTTTACTCTTAATTGCTCAAGAGTATGAGGTCCTGTAGGAAACACATATTCAGTATCTAAATATTGAACAATATCATTTCCAATACCTGATAGGTTGAGTCTTATTCTTCTTTTCCATGAGAAAATTTCTCTTTATTCAACTTGGGCACATCTCGTTTGTTCATCTTTTGATATTTTTGTTGAGCTATTAAACTCCCTTTCTAAGCACACAAGATCTGATTCCAATTTTTAGTAATAATTGAGAAGGGGGGTGCATGAATCAGTGGCCTCAAAAATATTCTAATAATCAACCCTTAAAACTTAGTACCACAATATTATACCTCTAGTTATCTTCAGTCCTATAAGATGAATGCCTCCAAATACTTATATTAATTAAATCGATCAGATTTCCACAATCCATTGAGTTTATAGCTAGATTTCTGGTGTTGATTGTGTGAGTTTTTAAGCATCAACGTTTCGGATCACACTCCGTGATCCATCATCAGGATGAGAGAACAATAAGGAGAAAATAATAAGCAACAGACTTAGCCTCACTCAAAGGATAAAAAGGAAGGAAGGGTTGGGGGGAGAGGGAAGCACGGAAAGCAAGGAGGAAAGAGAAAATAAGAGTAAAAGACTACCAAGGGAAAAAAAGAACAACAAAGCAATAATAAAGATAATAATGATAATAATAATAGTAAAAATAATAATAATAATAATAATAATAATAATAATAATAATAATAATAATAATAATAATAATAACCACAACAAGGACAAAGGAAAGGAACAAAAAAGGGAACAAAAAGGGACACGTGATGAATGTCTGATTGGTTTTATTATCTGGGAATCCCTTATTTTCATCAATTCTTCTTGCATCTTCAATGCTAGCAAAGGATTGATAGGTATCTTTTTTTTCTAAAAGGTTTCACATCAAGATTTAGATGAATTTCATGTTGAAATAGATCCTCCCTGTATGCCCTAAAATCTTCATAAGACCAAGAAAAAACATGCTTGTACTTCTTTAATAAGCTGATCAAGTTTTCTCTAATGTGGGGGGATAAATTCTTCCCTATATATACAATTTTAGGGACAGTCTATGACCCTAAATTCACTTCTTCAAAACTATCCATTTTGATATCAGATCTCTTAAGAAAGTGACCATCATTGTCACTAAAAATGCCCTCTAGTTGAACTAAACCCTTAGGTATAACATTTGTTGGCAACTGAACAACTTCAGTCCCAAAAATAGTTTTCTTGTTATCTATAGTTTCAACTAAAGCATTACAATCAATTTCCTAACCTTCACAATTATCCAAGCATTAAATGAACTAGATAATATCCTTTTCATCTTCAAAAACTTTCCAATTGTATACATTATCAGGAATTGCAGGCCTGATCTTGGTTTCAATAGTAGAGATCCTAACCAAAGTTATATCATTATTCTTTATGGCTACATTTTCTAAGAAATAAGCCATAATGTTCTTAGATATCTCTATCCATTCTATTTAGAAAGCATCAAAGAACTCAATCTTATCCCATACTATATTTTTGTACAATTTTTAGCAGCATATAGGGATCTAATTTGGGAAACAACTAATTCAGAGTCCCCAAATACTCTTAACAATTTTATGCCATGTTTATGGCAAGCTCTAAGCCCAATAACAATGCCTCATATTTTGGAGTATTATTTTTGCATTGAAAAGCTAAGAGGAATTAATATTTAAATGTACTACCTGATGGAGATATAAAAAAAATACCAACTCCTGATCATTCCTTGGAGCATGCGCCATCAAAGTAAATATTCCATATCTTATTTGGGTTTGATTTTGAATCCTTCACAATTGGGTCCTAGTTTTCAACTTTAGAGCCATCTTTCTCCATTCTAAAACTTTCCATATCTACATCAATAAAACAATTCAGATCCTTAGGATCCCTCCATTCAATTATTACTGGAGATATTGGTTCCCTGTATAATTTAATAGCTCTCCCATTTATAGGCATAGTAGCATATGAAAGGTCCAATTGCAAATGTCCTCCAACTATTTTCGCCCACTGTGTAGATAGTAACATACCATAATGTGGTGTTGTGTCAACCACAACTACATCCATTTTAAAAGTAACCTCACGAAAAACATCAATCTTCACTTCAATGCCCTTTAAGGTTCCTACCATAGGTACTTCCCAGTGTTCCATAGAAAAACATCTTCCAAAAGATGTGTCAACTTTTAAGCCCAATTCCTTCATAACACCATATGGCATCACATTTGTTGCTACACCAAATTCTATCATACAATTTCTTATCAATTGGTCATTCACCAACAATGTGACCTAAAAATGATCAACTTGAGATGGCTCCTAAGTAATAATGTTCCCTATATAGATTTTAGGACTCTCCTAATCCCCATAAAATCCTTTTTTCTTGATATTCTTTATGGTAGGAACACCATTATCTATTATATCTTTGAGAAAAGAGAAGGTTGCCTCTCTATGCTCCTTAACCTTTAGCATCTCAAGTAAAGTTGCTGACACCTTCTGGTAAAAGAGAACCTAGGCTAAATACTATCCCTTTATATTTTATTGTGGCTTGTAATGACCCTAGCCAAGTTAGTGGTTTTTATTTTGACCTTAGATGGTCTTCCAAGTGTGTGGCTAGGTGGATTTGACTAGTATCAATCCAACCTAGTAGGTTTTAGTTTATTTTCTTTAGTGCTAGTTGTAGCCAAAAGTGGGAAATTGGGTCTAAAACCCTTCTAGGCTTAGGAAAGGTTAAAACAATTTCCTAAAAAGGCCTCTATGATGTTTTTACATCATTTAATATGATTTAGAGGTCATAAAAGTTAGTTTAGAGCAATAATACAAAAGTTGTCATAATGTTGTTGTTGCCCAAATTTCCCATTTTGTGCATTTGGCCTGGTTTGCCCTGTCTTGCTTCCTCTGTCTTGTTTTCCAGGCTTCATATCCTCACCAAAACCCTAAGAGACCTAAGTATTCATGTTTAAGTGAGGTAATAAACCCTAGGCCATCGCTCTTATATTTCTTCGTTACTTTTTCTAAGTTACTAAGAGCATGTGCTTTATTTTCCAGTCGCGTGATCGCTTAATCCTGGGAGAATATTCTTTTTCTTTCCCCGACTCTGCGTCTCCCTTTGTCGCATAGTCTGAAAATGCTTTGGAATATTTCCCTAATGTCTTCCGACTTGGCTACCTTTCTTCAGTCGCATGATCGCCAGATCCACATTATAAGCTTTGAAATGAACGAGACCCACTTCAGTCGGGTGATCGCGAGAAGAATTCAACAGTCAAAGAAAAGTCTTCCGACTT
>MU219268.1:11280-28895 GCA_018584345.1 Thuja plicata
ATATATATATATATATATATAAAATTTTCTTCAGTTTTTTCTTTGTCCTTTGTTCCCTTTTTTGTTCCTTTCCTTTGTCCTTGTTGTGGTTATTATTATTATTATTATTATTATTATTATTATTATTTTTACTATTATTATCATCATCATTATCTTTATTATTGCTTTGTTGTTCTTTTTTTCCCTTGGTAGTCTTTTACTCTTATTTTCTCTTTCCTCCTTGCTTTCCGTGCTTCCCTCTCCCCCCAACCCTTCCTTCCTTTTTATCCTTTGAGTGAGGCTAAGTCTGTTGCTTATTATTTTCTCCTTATTGTTCTCTCATCCTGATGATGGATCACGGAGTGTGATCCGAAACGTTGATGCTTAAAAACTCACACAATCAACACCAGAAATCTAGCTATAAATACTTATATTAATTTACTACTTCTCAGAATGCTTACCTTCTACTATATGTTTACCAAAAAGTAGTCTGTCAATTTACCAAAAGATAGTAAATTATCTAGAGTATACCGATCAATCCAATTAAGCTATGTGTAATGCAAAACACTAAAGTAATGACTCATAAACACATTGACACATGGATTTTTAACATGTAAACCCTGTTAAGGGAAAAACCACTCGGGATTGGTAACCCAAAATTTTCACTCTTCTAAAGTGAGCTTGGTGAAGAGTTAACCCTGTTAATGGTTACAAACACACTGTTAGGTGTGACCTTGTTAGAGGATTTAAAATTTTAGTCTATCACTTGATATCAGGCATCTCTATGCTATCATCTTTGATCAAACACTCACTTGGCCTGTCAATTGATATCTGACATCTCATGCTATCTTCATGATCAAACTTTTTGATACTCATTGGGATGTATCTCAATATAGAAAGGATCTTTAAGTCCTACTCCGTTAAGAGATATTCTAAATCAATGGTTAAACTGAAAAACTATAATCTGTTCACATATACAACTTATACTTGTAGATTTTAAGATCTATTGTAATCTCATAAAACTATTTTGATCAATATAACTCTGTTTATACCTTTGCTCCATTTTTATTTTGCTCAGTGATGCTATTCTCTGTTGCTTGGTGTCCACAGAAAAATTTAGCTCTTTCCTCAACTTGACTGATTAGCACTATATGAAGTTGCTCTTCATCATCGTATTTTCATTCATTCACCCACACTGATTCGTAATGAATTGAGTTGTCTCTTTATAGACATGATATCACCATTGTTAGGTTCTTGATCTTCTTGATCTTGATGTGATCCACAATTATCGCCAATTAGATTTAAAGTAGAACTCCTATTTTGTCTTGCTGAGATCTTCTTGCCAACTGGACAAAACAACTTTAAATCCATTACTTATCTTTAGCTTTATCTTGTCAATGAAAACAATGACAACTACTAGTTAACTCTATATTTAGCTATGCAAGCTAGATATTTTTTTGTTTATGAACTCAAGTTAATTTTGGTGTTTAACTCTTTGATAACATCGGTCAACACTCCAGTTCTCCTCAGGCTTCTCCATTGGTTTACACTATGTTTCTGGCCGTCAGGTATTCTTGTGATTCTGCTCGTCGGTAATGCCTGTTAGTGTTCTTTCTTGGGCATCACTATGACTTAATTGTCGGTGATCTCTATCTGTCGGGTTTCACTGATCATCAGTGTTTGTAGTCACATGGTGAATACTTGTCTTTTATGCATTACATAAAGAATAATATTTTTCTCTTTGATTCTCTAAAGTCTTTGACACTTTGATTATAACCGATTAGATTATATCAAGTTGACATCAATGACAATACAATCCACTAACTGATTTAATGTCTTGCATTATCTGCATTTCAGTGATCAACTTAACATCTTCAAACATTAAATTAGTTACATCTCATCAAAATATCCATGAGAAATCTTTTTGCAAAGAATGATCAGTAGAATTTAATTTGTGTTTCGTATCGATATTTACATAGCAAGGAGAGGGCTCTACTAGGGGGGACAAAGAGGGGAGAAATCATATTCATGCTGAATATATATCCACTAGGAAGGGGGGTTCTACTAGGGATGAGGAAAACTAAAGGACCATTCAAGAGCCCACTCACACCCTTTTTTAGGATTCCTTGTCATCCTACCCAACAACCATAAATCTCCTACCTTTGATTTTATTTTTTTTCAAATAAGCACAAATACTCAAAGAATATGACATAAGATTTTAGGTGGGTGGGAATAAGAAGCTTTAAAGCCTTGATCCAAAAGGAGAATAGAGACTTTCATACTAACTTTCCTCCATCTGAGGAATCAATACTATTGATTGATGTACTAGAACATTCAAATTGTAAAGTGGACTAAAATCACTTATATCTGCTTGTCATGTTATTAAATATTAGAATGGAGAAAAAATATACCTTATTGATAAAATATAGAAAGCTAATTTCAGTATTATATTGATTATACACAACATCTTTGTAATTGGGACTCAAGGTCATGGACTCATCCACACATAATCCCTTCACAAATGATTAAATAATGAGAATAAATTCCATCCAATTGATGGGAATATTTAAACTTGAGAGTGCAAAATTGATTGAGCGTTGTGCAAACTCAATGCCATCAATATTTGTTGGCTATTTTTTCCACCATTATCCCATCATAGATATATGATTTGAGAGAGTCTTCATGGGATCATGATAGATAAATCATAGTAGTCACACTGATAAGTATGGGATTGGTTATCAAGAGGACACTCAATGAGAGGGAAACCAAGTAGAAGACTAAGTATTGATTCTCATAATCATTCTGACGACTCCTCTACTTCTAGCAGTGCCATAAGTGTTATTCTGTCAATTTTCTCAAACTTCCATGCCTATTTATTGTTGTAGGTAAGCTCCTAGGCCAGTTTCTATGCCACACATGAAAATTCATTGTGTGCCTACGATGTATGAGCCTTTTTCAATATGTTCTTGTAGGGGCATTTATTTTGATCTCGTTTGTCACTTCGTAGGATCAACTTGGATGTAGAGATGAAATCTTTTTGGCCTGATATTAACCCTTCTTCTATAGCCTAATCCTAGTTAGGGTCTACACTCCAGTGTTCAATTAGAGTTATTCCTTATCTATAAAGAAAAAGTTTGTACATATCTTATAGGTTCTTCCTTGGTTCTTTACAATGACTTGTACTCTGCAATTGTAATTTCATTTGCCATATGTTAATGAAAATTCCTTATTTTTCCTTATCTTTCCATTTGAAAATTTGTGCAGTTTTCTTGCCTCGTGTTAAGTTTTTCATTTTTGTCCTTATAGTTTGTGTTTTGTTGAAATGTGTTCATGGGTGTTGCACTGTGAATTGACTTCCTTACATTATTTCATTAGTTCTGATTTACATATGAGTCCTAGGGAGTAAAATGGAGTTGAGATATGTGTAAGTTGGGTGTTTTAATGATGTTAAGTGCAATTGTTGATAGGGAACAACCAGAGTTCAATCTGACACATCACCTCATTTATCTTTTCTTCTTTCCTTCTCCCTTTTCCCTCAAAGTTAGTAGTTTAGGTGCATCCCAATTGTAAGGAAGTCAGCCTTCTCCGAAGATTCAACCCCACATGAGAAATTCATACACTTGGGAGGTTGTCTTAATGTGTCACAAGGTTGTTTGGTGGT
Organism: Thuja plicata; assembly: GCA_018584345.1. NCBI lineage: Eukaryota > Viridiplantae > Streptophyta > Pinopsida > Cupressales > Cupressaceae > Thuja > Thuja plicata. The sequence continues at coordinate 14,921 of MU219268.1, forward strand.
CATACTCTAGGAAAGGGTGCCAACTTTTATAATAATAGTTTTTGGTACACCTAGTGGGACATAGTTTTAGTTGCATAAGTTCATTGGTTAGCCAATTTAAACTCATTATTCATTAAGAGATTTTGTTTTTTCTCAGTTCCAATAGACTTTTGAGGTGTTTCATCAACCACCATGGTGAATCTGAGTCTAAATATACTATTTTTAAGTAGTCTAAGTGTTGGTAATGTACAAAGATAATTTTGATCTTCTTATTTTTTCAAGTTTTCTATAAATATTGCAGGTTTACAAAGTTCTAATCATGGAAACATCTCATAGAAATACTTATTATTCCCCCTCTTATCACCAAAATGTTTCCTGTTCCCCCACCTATTGTCCATCTCAACCGGAATTATAACCTGGTTGTGACTCAAATACTCCTACTTAATCTGTTGAACAACCCCACCTTTTAACCAATCTGGGAGTTAGTGAAATCTATGACCGTATAGACAACATTGGCATTAGATTCGTAAGCCTAGGAATAATTTTTAATCATCTTCATAATCCTTTCCTGGGTCAAAACTATGGTGGTTATTCTTTTATAGAACTCCTTATGGACAACTAGGGTAAACGATTGATTGAGATCAAGGAGTAGTGGGGGTTTGCTACATAAATGTAGGAGATGACATATGAGGTGTATATCATGTGTATGGAGTGTAATGAACCAAATTGGGTATCTCTCAAATTTTCACAAATAAATCTCATGCAGATTTAAACTACTACATTCATGCAATAAACCATGGATTCAATATTAATAAACCAGAAAAATATATTCCATTAAAACCCTCAGCAACATTATTGCATTGTACAACAACAATACAATAACATTGGGATTTCTCACAATCCAAATCCGAACTACAATATGCAATAGGATATCAAATAATAGAAAATAACCTGTGAATACAATGGCAAAATCTACTGTGAATCCGCACCGGAGATGAACTGGGTTTCCATCCAATCCATCAAAAAAGCCTTAAGGTTTCCATCCTCAGGTTTTAGAACCGAAAGCCAAAGCTCTCTGGATTCTCCAAGAGAAAATAAACTCATAAAAATAACATACACAAAGAGAATCCAAGTCTTCTTTTAAAGCTGTAGCTGTGAGTCTTCAGTTTCCCCACTTTTTCTCTTCATATTCCACTTAAAGTCAATTTTTAAATAAATATAACTGTTAAGTTATAAAGTGACATAATAAAATAAAGTAAGGAATCTTCTGGCATTCAAAAAGATGGCCAAATGAACTCAGATAATGATGTGTGATAGATTTCCAGAAATATCTCGACGAGATGCTCCAAGTCCACTACTGATATGCCAGGAAAACTAAGTTCTTTCAACTTGCTATAAGTAGTAAGCACCCTGGAAACCTTGTGGAAAATTCTCCAAATTTCCTGAAACTAAAAACACCCAGGCCAAACATCCCTCTGATCAACTACCAAACCTCAGTTAGCCCATTAGACCATGATGAAAAGGCTAACTATAAGGCATGAAATAATGTGCCCCAAAAGGGGAGATTACATGGAGGCTCAACAAAGACAACAAGATGTTATGGCTCATCAAGCATATCTCCAAGAACAAGAGATGGAAACATGACAAAGGCAATTTGATGAGTAAATTGCAAAAATTATTGTTGTAGAAGAAGATAAAAAGAGGCTTAAGCTTTCCCAAGTGCAAGCATATGAAGCACAAGAGGCTCCTACGCATATATTTGCCAGATTAAGATAGAATAAGCCCTCTCCATTAAAAGAATCTACACAAGAGCCTAGGGTCTCTCCTCCCAAACTTTTCATTCCAAGTTTTAAATTCCCACCTCCACAAAAGGATCCCGTGCAAAAGCCTGGGGTTCATCCTTCCATTTCTCTCCAAGTCCAAATCCTTTTTTTGAAAAATATATTGATATGCTAAGCTTCCAAATGGAGGAGTTCCCCATTGTTGAGACTCCTTCCTCACCTATGAAGAAAAGAATCAAAGCCAAAGATGCCCCATGTAGAGAAGGTACAGTCTGTTGTTGATGAGCCATCACATGCTCCATAAGGAGAATCAATGATACAAAAAATGGAGACACAAAGGAGGCAATATTTGTTGGGATTAATGGGAAGTGGTACTAAGAGGGGAGGGGTGAATCATTACCTTGAAAACTTTTTCATATTCTTTAATCAATTAACCTTTTTAATCAATTTCATATCCATTCAATCTGATCTATACTATCTTTGTGTGAGTTATATCAAATCATAACATTAATAAACTTGTGAGTCATTCATACAAACATTCATGAACATAATTGACACATAACACAAGATATGATATCACATAAAACTCTTGTTAGGAAGTAAAAACTCCTATTAGGAAGCAAAAACTAAAGTCAGTTCCTCTATCGGGTTCCAATTTATCTCTCTACATTGATATTTTTGGTTTACACACTACCTTGTGTCATCGGTTCTCTCTATACTTAGTCATTCTTGGTGATCTTCTAATTTGATCTTTGGTTTGTGCTTTACTGTCTTTCGATGTAGGCTTACCAAAAGTTTTTTTTTGTATCCTAATGAAAAATTAATATCATCAATCTCCCCCTTTGACATTAGTATCAAAAACTGATATGTGCAAAATAATAACAAAGTGTTAAGTATATATAACATATATAATCCTTAGTCATTTAATGACCCCCCTATGCATGTGTTGGTATGTCTGTACATATGATATCTTTTTCTTTTACATATCATTTTCCTTTTATGAATACACATATACATATCTACCTTTTCCCATCTGAATATAATGGTATTTTGTACAATATATCACTTCCCCCTTTATTTCATATTATGGGCAAAGGTCAATTACCTTAGAGCTTATCAAAAATGTGTGAATGAGAAGAATTTATGTCTTCCATCATTTTCTACCATTGCTCCTTTAATTTTTCTAGAGCCATTTTCTCTAGTGTTATATTTGCATGGATATCATAGTTGCTATCAGTTTCCTTGTAGAACCGATATGTCATTGTAGCAGTGTAAGATTTGGCAGAATTTGAGCTTGTAGCTTGGTTACTTCTTCTTTGAAATGTGTCTCTACCTCCCACAACTCTTTCCATAACCATTTTACCTCAATGATCTTCTAATAATGCAGTTTGACTGCATTGTCTCCATCCGTGGTTAAGCTAATAGCACTGTTTTCTAGAGCTATATCTAGCTTTGCTATGTTGTCACTATTTTCCTTAGTGAAATTTTCTATTGTGCTCAGCTTTTGAATTAAGGTTATAGCTTCAGATATGATGGGGTCTAATTCAGATATGAATTCTGGTAGCTTTACCTTATTATCGACCACTTCTTGGCTGATGTTCTCTAGGAGCTTTTTTTGGTACTTCATTTCTTCTCTCTCCTCAATTTCCTTCTCAACATCAATATTCTGAGTGGTGATTGCATCGGTGAGGGTAGCTAGTTGATCAACTATAGGCTTGCTTTGATCAATATCAATATTGGGTATAATTTGATGTAGAATGTCCCATGTTGTCTCTAGTACCATGGAGTCCCTATGCTATTTCTTTAGCTTTTCTTGTAATGCCTTCCTCTGGCATATCTCTCCATATTCTTGTAGTGCATCCATGTTAAGTGTAGAGGGGTCACACTTTGGTATTTCAGTGATTTCATCTAGTGTAACCTCTAACTTGTTCTTCTTTGTTTTCTTCTTCTTCTTTTGTGACACAGTAGAATATAGCACCATTGCTAATTTCTTAGCCTTTTCTATTGTACTTGATGATGTGACCTGTTGTGCTTCTTTCTGCTGCTTTGCATCAGTTTCAGCTCATCGGGTGTCTATAGACATCTCTACATTCACCTTAACATCATCGGTAGCATCTTTGTCTATTTTCTCAAGAGTTCCATTTTTTTGTTTGTCTCCTTCATTGGTGTCCTTTGCATCATCTATTTTGGTGTTCTCATTCTTTTCTTGAGTTTCCACATCTTTGTCCTTACCTCCTTCTGTAACCTTGTTAGTGTCAGTTACATCTTGAGTATCTTTGATGTTTTTCTTACCATCGGTGTTGTCTTTATTTTCTTCTTCTCCTGCATCCTTTGAAGTTTCCTTGTCAGGTGATTTACTTGTTTTTTGCATGCTATTGATAGCTTTTATCAATATTGAGATTTTTTCTAGAATTTTCACCTGTGTGCCATCAATTGTTGTGTCCTATTAATTAGTTGTATCTTTTATGACAATGACATCTTCATCCTTATTGATTTCATTTGCTGGGTCATCGGTAATGTTGATGACATTTGTATCCATAATGTTGTCATTTGTGGTATCATCCCATGTTTCATCTACCACATTTGCAGTCTTATTCCCTGTTGTATCATCTTCTTCTTTATCCAACTCAATGGATGTGTCATCATGAGTTGCCTTATCAATATCTTGTTGTTGAAGGTCTTTGTCAGGGTTGTCTTTCTCAACTAGTATGTTCACAATTTTGCACCATTTCTTATGGTTGTCCTTTTCAAGTTCAATCAACTTGCCTTCAAGAAATTTGTATGCCCTTAGCTTTGGTGACAATTATTTCTTGTGTTTCTCCATCATTTCATTTATCTCTACCTTTGTTGATTCAGGTGGCATTAGAGAAACAAGTACTCTCTCTCTCTCTCTAATTTCTTTCTCATTTTCCAAAGAAAATGTCCAACGGGAAGATAATCTATCCAAGAGTTCCCATGGAACATAACTTCCTTCAAATTGCATGGGTACATATTTGAAGTTATACAGTTTAGCTATCATGGCTTCTTCAATTTTATTTTGATCTTCTTGATTTATTTTCTCCCATTTTCTAATGTGTGGATCTGTAATAGATCGAGAATTTCCTATATAAACACAAATGTCATCAATAGTGTCAGGTTCTTTTACCTTGACATTTTCTGCCTCTAAGGATTCATCTTGCTTCGTGTCCTCTATATCTTCTTGGGTTTTTATGTAGTTTCTACCCTTCTTATTTTTTCCTCTTTTTGGTGCTGGAGCTTTTCTTTTGTAAGTCCTGACTTTTCCTTTCTTAAGAGGTGAAGGAGTAGACTCTTTGGACGTTTGGCTTCTGGACCTTGAAGTGGTTGTAGTTCTTGGTTTCTTTGATGGTGAAGAAGGTGGAAAGTCTGACTATGTTTCCTCTGATTCATTCTTTTATTCATCTTTATCGACAGACACCCATTCTTTAGTTTCCTCCTCTTGTTCAATTTCTTTAGCCTGCTCAGCTTCTTCCTCATCTGTTGATAGAATGGTCTTGAGATTCTTTACCATTTTGTCCTTCTTTTTTACTATCTTCTTGACAACTAGGTTTGATTTAATTCTTGACTTGGCTTCTTCATATGTGCCAAACCTTGGTTTCTTCTTGTCTAGTGGTTCATTGATTAAGGCATCAATTGCCTTTGTTGCAAGATCAATGTTGATCTCATATTCCAGTGGTTGCAACCATGATGTCCTTGCTACTACAGGTGTTATGAAAGTATGATCTGTGTCAACCATGAAGCATATCTCATCCTTATATTGCTTGATGAGTTGCTCGGGGATTCTTACCCTCTTTTGCATTTGGTCTTTGAATACATTGAAGTATTCATCCATGACAGTTTAAAAATTATCTCCTAGAGTAGCTATGTGCTCATTGATTTGCATGGTGACTGGTTCTGTGCTGTCCCATTTCACATCTCCAACTGATGGGAACTTCTCTTGAAAATAAAATAAAATACACATGATCAATGAGCCAAACTTACCGATGTTTGACTTTGCATTCTTGATTGTCTTTAGGTTTTCCTCCAACAGATTCAGGAGTATCTTCGATAAGTCCAACTGTGTACCTTTATTCACAATTTTGTAAGTTGTGTCCACAACACCTAATGCAATACTATTTAATCTGCTGGCCTAGAAGAGTTTGTAGCCCAATACACATGCACCAAACTCAATCTCATCATCAGTTATTGTTGTTACTTTCAATCTATGGCCATCCCATTTAGCTCTAGTCATCTTTTCGGTCTCTACCTTTGGTGGATTCTTTAGTGCCTTTACTTTTTCAGTTACAGGGTAATCGGTGACCGCATGGATGCCATCTTGGGTGATTTCCTTTGGTTCATCCAACCATAACTTGTTGTTATGCATTATTCTTAGTACTAACTGAATCCAATCAATTTTGAAGACCTTTGGAAACTTTAGGGCATTGGTAAGACCTTTCACCTCAATGTGTTTGTGCTCTTCCTTAAGGGTTCCATCATCATTACAAAGATTCTAGTAAGCTTCTTCCACCTCTAACATTCCAATCTCTGCAATCTTGTAGTGTATGAAGGATCAAAAATCTTCAACCAACAAAACCCTAGCTAGAATGCACAAAAATGCACCAGCATCATCGGGTTGTGAGGCAACCTCTAGATGGATCTTATAGATGGGTTCCTCACATGCAGTGTTCTTGATGAGTTTGAACTCATCCTTCTTTGCATTCTTAGATTTCACGGATCATGAAGTTGATTCCATTTTTAGAAAATTAGGGCTTCTATGTAAATGCGTGAAAATGGAGTTGTCAGTCTTGAAGAACTTACTTTTTGTGCTTGCAAATATCTCTGAACTGATTTGGAGTGCTTGGAGTTTGAGTCGTGATTGCTCTGTGGATTGGATGCTTTCTACTCAAATATTGCCTTTGCTCACTCTACTTTGGGTGTCGTGACAAATGAAACATTCTGATTCCCTATTTATAGCGGTTTCCCTAAAACACGTGTCATAAATGCTCACCAACTCGTCGGTGTCTAAAGACTAAGTTTGTCAGTGAAGACTTTATTTCCATTAGTGTCACTTACAACATTTCAGAGTAGTCAATATTCACTCTACTTTTACCGATAGGTTTTGGTAACATAGATAGCTTGTTCATGTGCATGTTCACCGACACGTCTCGGTCAATACTAACAACTTTTTCTTATAACCAACGCCTCTAGGTAAACGTAGGAAGTCTTTTATTTAAGTGTATACCGACGGGTTTTGGTATATATGCCCAAAGACATAGTTCTTACATGTTTCAACAAGTATAAACATGTTGCATCTTTCTTATGCTAACTTGGAATTATTTCATCATGTTATGGAACTGATGTAAAGTAATAGCTTAGTGTTTAATGCAGTTCCATACTTACTTGTTCTACTTAGGTGGGGTTGGTGATGTCACCGAATCCATTGGATGGGGTGTCACCATTTGCATTGCTCATCCCAGCTTCATCATTGCTTGAATATTTTCTCCACATCTTGTCTCTAGCCTTCTAGATATCTTCAATGGTGTTTCCATTGGGATATGTGCTTCTCTCTGTCATTCAGTCTCTTTAGTCCTTTTTGAGATGACCAACTTTATGATAGTGTAAGCATGTCATTTCGGGGTTAGTCTAGCCTCTAGACTTTCTCGTCCATAGTTTCATACAGTTTGCAGCAATGTGACCATATCTTCCACATGTACAATTTTTCCAAGTATTGTAATCCCATACATACTGATTACCGACATTCTTCAGTTGTTATGGAGTTTCTTGAATTTTAGGCTTCCATGCTTGCTTTTTCTTTTTCCAGCATTCAAGACTTGTGTGCCCATTCATTTTGCAAGTAGGGCAGTATTTGTCCATGTAGGTTTCCTTCTTTGGTTGATCCATCTTAGACTTACATTCATAAGCTTTATGTCCTTTCTTGTTGCATTTATAACAGAATCCTATGAATGAAGATGTAGATTTAGGATTACCTTTTATTTTGCCTTTGCATACATTTGATGTGTGACCTTGCTTTCCACCGTGTTTTCATGTAAGCTTCCTTGGTCTTGGATTTTCATAAAACTTTCTTTGGATTGGATTGATTTTATGATTCTCTATTTTTGGTAAATCCTAGACCGTTGTTGTTGTTGATTCTTCATTGTCCTTCCAGAAAAGCATCCATTCTTTTATTTCTCTCTTCAGCCTTTATGATAACTTCATTATGTTGTTGCTAAATTCTTACCTCTATATTCTTTCAATGAGTTCAACATTCATTCTATTTTCTTCTTGACTCATAAGAATAATCTGATTTGTAAGCTCATGGTGATGCTCAACATGTCTTTGAATTTGTAACTCCTTTTCTTGTAGTTTCTATGTAATATTCCTCCTATCATCAGTAGCTAGTGTTCTTTCTATTTCATCTTTTCTAGGAGAACTCATCACATCAATCATTCTTACCATCTGGGTCTCTTGACCGATTTGTAGCATATTTATTTTCTCTATCCGATGTTGATTGATCTCTTTTAGATTTGTGATATTTTCTTCTAATGTATCTAATGCTTTTCTTGCATTTGATCCTAAAGACTCAAAGAAATCTGGAATCTCTTCTTCTTGATAATATTTTTCATTACTCCGTGTTGCCATACCTTTCCTCTCATCCAACAACTCTCTCATCTTAATTCTTGCTTCTTTATACTATTCATAGAACATCTGTATCTTAAGATTTTTATTCTCAATATTTTTATGAAGTTTGTACTTCTCCATTGTATGATCTTTTCTCTTAAGCGTTTAAGCTTTCCGAGAAGAGACTTACGCTCTGATACCAATTGTTGGGATTAATGGGAAGTAGTACTAAGAGGGGAGGGGTGAATCAGTACCTCTAAAACATTTTCATATTCTTTAATCAATTAACCTTTGTAATCAATTGCATATCCATTCAATCAGATCTATACTATCTTTGTGTGAGTTATATCAATTCATAACATTAATAAACATGTGATTTATTCATATAAATAGTCATGAACATAATTAACACATAACACAAGATATGATATCGCGGAAAAATCCTGTTAGGAAGTAAAAACTACGGTGGCGATGGTACCCACAAAAATTCACTATCAACAGATTGGAAGGGGCCAGTTAAGGCTTAGAATTTTGATCACTTCTGATGATCTACCCTATTAGGAGTATCGGTGGAGACCTGTTAAAGTCTACTTTGTTAGGAGCTTTTACCAACACTGTTAAGTGTGCACTTGGTTAAGAGATTTGATATTGGACTATTAAATCCACCTTTCTTAAAAGGAATTTTTACACTTTACTCCACTTGTTAGAATGATAGAAAATTACAAATTGACTTGGTAAATGCAATCTCCTATTGCTGATACAGATCCTATGTATTTCACATAAAAATATTATCATCTTAGCTGTGATTGAATATTACCTCTGATTATCGGTTTCCTCTGTTCTTGGTTCTACTAACCAAGTTCTTTTTTTGTTCTGGTTCTTGAAACTCTCAATTCAATCCATAGATATGTTTGTTCTACTCTCCTTTCTCTTACACACACATTCTAATGAATGATTACATAATCTATTTATAGATGGATTGAATTCATCGAGTTGTGATAAAAACAATGTTAACTCTAAGATCGGGTTTAAAAATTACACCTAGATCTCGTAGTCCATGTGTTTTAAATCAGTTAGACTGATTGAAACACTTACATTAATGTTTATTGTCCCTAAATAAATGGATTTAAAAATAGTTAAATATCCTATAAATAGAATACACTTTCTTTATCTGATGTGGAAGTCAGATCCACTTTTTGTGGGCTGCAACTGACTTTGGGTTCAGTTTGTCAGTCATGCTTGAGTGTACTTCAGGTTTCACTGGCAGTTGCACTGTATCTATTTTTTGGTCTGCACTGTAACTTGCATTTCAGGTTCCTCTGTCGAGTTCCACTTTATCTCTCTGCATTGATATTTTTGGTTTACACACTACCTTGTGTCATCAGTTCTCTCTGTACTTAGTCATTCTTGGTGATCTTTTACTCTGATCTTCAGTTTGCACTTTACTGTCTTTCGGTGTAGGCTTACCGAAAGTGTGGTTTGTATACTAATGACAAATTAATGTAATCAATATTATGTATAAATTATAAGATAGTTGGAAGCCCAAATAAGACAACACAGAGAGAGCCTTGCAGAGGTACCTACACAAAAAGAGAAATGTGAGAAAGAACTGTTAGAGAAAGTTCTGATAAAGCAAGAGTTGATGAGGATGTTGTCTCTTACAATAGAAAAATTAAAAGAAGCACAACTAGCTCTTTCTTCCGCATTACATGAGCCTACATGAGTGCAAGGGGTAACAATTTTTTTTTTTTTTAAATTTTCTATGAGCATTCAAATGGGTTGGAGGAGAAAGAGGATCACAAGGACATCTCTGTCCTTGAAGAGGAACACATCGATGCACATGATATTGCTTCCCATCCTATGCATAATGTCACAACAGTGAAAACAGTCGAAGAATAATGAATAGTTTCTTCTTTAAGTCATTATAGGGAATATTGTGACATGGAGATCATGGAAATCATGTGAGAGATCAATTTTTATGAGCTTGAAGCTTCATGCCTAGCCAAAAATTCATCATCTCCTACATATCAATATCAAGAGATACAACAGAAAAAAGTGGAGGGACACACACCACCAACCACACCATCAGAGCCAGCCCCTGTTGGTCATCAAGATGAAAAGGTTGTAGAGCATAATAACAAGGTCCATGCTGATTTATTCAATTGATAACCATCAAGAGGAGGCCCCATCAACAATCTATCTCTACAAAAAATGTGCAAGTTTACCCCAATTATGCTTGCTTCAAAGCATGAGGGTGAGTATTACAAAGATGACCAAGGTTATCTTGCTCAAGGCGAGAGTGTTCCAGTGTTGGAGAGATTATTTGTTCTTAGCATTGGAAGGGAATTATAGAAATATTTTATATGCTTGTCATGATTTCTACCCTGGATGGTTACCCAAGTGCATTAAAAAACCAAAAGATAGTTAGAAAGGGCAGCTACTTCAACAAACCAGTTAATCACTTTTTTTAATTTTATTTCCTTGTAATAATTATAAATTAAAAGCAACATAGATAAAGAATATAGAAGAGAGAAACCATATGCTATATTTTATTGATCAAATAATACTTATTTATACAATCATGGAGACAAACCTCTTTCCTATAAATCGGCTAACCTAACTGACAAAATACTATAGAGGAATGGCAACTAACTGTGAGAAGGATGGAAGATCTATTTTAATCATTATTTGAAACTCAAACTCTCTGCCACATATGAAACACACACAATGATTTGGTTTTGACTTATTCCAACACTCACCCTTAAGGAATAACTGAATCAAGATGGACTACTACCATATTTGCATACTACAAACTAGGAATTAAACTGACTTGTAACATAAAACAAAATAATATATTTATATAGAATATATTCTTTAAAAATAGTTCATAGACCAGTGAGACTTCTTGAAGTTTCTCACACTTGCTGGTATAGTCATGCAACTATCATCCAAGCTTTGAACACTGTTGGACACTATTTGCACATGAAATGCCTCATAACCCCCGTAAAGGTATGATTCTAAGCTTCCATATTTTTAGATCTCCCTAAACTATTGGATGCCAATCTGCACATGTGTATCTCATAAATTCATTAAGGTATAATTTCTCTGATTCATTAGTACCTCATACTATTAAGCATCAATTTGCCTCTATTACATCCTTTCCTATCTTCAAAGCATTGACTTCTTCAAAATATGACAAGTCCTTCATGTCTTCAATGAAATTATCCTCACTATCATCTAATGGTTCCTCGACTATGATTGACATCCTCCTAGCTCTGATACCAAATTAAAAATTCAAAATAACAACAATAAAGAAGATAGAAGAGAGAAACCATATGCTATATTTTATTGATCAATTGATACTTATTTATACAATCATGGATAAGACCACTTTGCTATAAATATGCTAAACTAATTGACAACAAAATACAAAGGAATGACAACTAATTGTGAGGAGGATAGGTTTATTTTAGTAATTTTTTGTAACTCATACTCTTTGCCCCATATAAAACACACAATAATTTAGTTTTAACTTATTCCAATAGTAATCCCTTGTAAATAGTAGAGTAGACATTTATGCTTTCCAATAAGTGCATGAGCACAAGTTGTTTCTATTGGAAAGTTGACTCCCAGGGAGTATATGACTTATTTTGTGTTGTCATTATGGAAACAAAGTCCTATGAAATTTTGATAGCAAACTTTGTAGTGAAAATTGACTAAGTATAGAAGACAATACAGAATAGAGATACACAGATGATGAGAGCACCAATGCATGTGCGTATGACTGATTATGACTAAGCGCCTTCATAAATAATCTCTATGATATGTTTTTATGCTTACCCTATACACACATCGTACAGAATGTCAGTACGGATAAGTTACAAAAAGAACAAGTACACTAGCAGTTCAGAATACAAAGTATGAAGCCAAATTCAGGTTTTTTATTAGCGTGTAATCATTTTTTGTGTAAAGGCTAAGTGCCTATTGTAATTAGTTTGTAATCATGTATTAAACATTATTGTAAACACGCTTAAGCCACTTTGTTTGGAATCATTGTGAATGATTTTTTTAGGCTGACTAAGGTCTTGTTTATAATCGTGTCTATTCAAGAATATATATATATATATATATATATATATATATATATATATATATATATGCAATGTAAAGATATATTACAAGTGTCAAAGAAAAAGATGCAGAGCAGAGATATAGAAGAATAGTATAAAGATGTCAACATGAGATAAATCCCTTAAAGAAGATAAGAGCATAAGCATATAACTGGAACTAATTAGACATCTATGTCGTATACGAATGTTCACTCTTGGATATAGTGCATATCTATTCTTAGGAGGTTGTAGCCTTATTTCTCATTGAGCAGTGAGCTCTTGGACTATTAGTCCTCACCCCTAACAGGGTTATTTGTAAAGACTCCTAACAAGATTAGGCCTTTAACCAGATCATTGTACTTGCATTGTAAAGACTACTCCTAACAGGGCAAAGGAAATTTAACAGGTTCATTATACGAGTGCAATATTTGTGGGTACTAATTCCCATCGGGGTTTTCCTCTAAACAAGGTTTCCCCGTAATCATATCATGTATTATGTGTTCTTGTGTTAAGCTGATGACATTAATTTTTCCATTAGTACACTTAGTGAAAAACATTGACATAGATCATCGGTATAAGAATTATCAGCGGAATACAAGCATTACCGGTGGACTACAAGCATTACCGACGGACAACGAGCATACCCGACAGAACACAAAGGTCATGAGAACATGCTAAGTATAGAATTGAGCAACGAACACTGACAAGTGTTGCACCAAAAAAGTGAACAGGACATCATCGACAAGTCAATAACATAATGTTGAGATCATCACCGATGACACAGTTTTGAGGACAAAACTGACAGAACAAAAAAGGCATACCCGACCACCAGTGCAAGAAAGGAACACTGACGACAAAGAAAACTGACCGTCAGAACCGACAGTCAGTTAGAGAACTCGCAAATAGTGCATCTGAGTTTTACACGTCAGATAAAGCAATGTAATTCTATTTATAGAGTTTTAATTTGTTTTAAATCATTACTTGAGGGTCAAGCAAGGTTTGTGTAAATGTTTTAAAGCATCCTAATGGATCTAAAACATATCTAACTAAAGATCAAGGTCAAGTTGTAAACCTTGGAACTAGAGTTAACTTGTGAAGCGTGAATCAAGAATTGAGCCAAAATATAGTATAAATAGATGTTTAAATCAATTCTGAGTTATGAATTCATTGTTGTTGATAGCCATGATAAGTATCTAAGGAGCAGTAGGAATAATTCATGCAAAGTTTAGAAATAGATCATATCAGTTGTCAACAACATAGAGAGGCTATTGACAAGCAAACAAAGGTATTATTCACTCATGGAAGGATAATTACTCATATATAGGAAGCATTATTGGATCTCTTATCAACAATTAGAGATTGCCTACATCATCAGATCAAAGACTTATGTAGTTGCATTCTAACAAGTGCATCACATCTAAAATCTTTTTGTAGAAGGTGGACTTAACCGTTCTTTACAAATCTCTTAACAGAGTGCACACTTAACAGTGT
>MU219276.1:0-13408 GCA_018584345.1 Thuja plicata
TTAAACACTCGATCTATAGTATCAGGATCGAGACTGATCACCACCTTTCCGTCCTGATCTTTGATCGTCTTAGAAGTGGGATCAAAATTTCTCGCACACGCCATCACAAACTCAGGTTCTATTGCTGTTGTTGGAAAAGTAGCAACATGATGGATGTAGCTCTCACGAATGCTGATCATATCATGTTTGGTGGATGTTCTCACCCTTTCCAGAAATTCCTCCATGTTCAAATGCCCGATTTCCGTGTCACGAATCTCCTCTACATAAGATGTAAGCTGAGATGTTATGATGGAACTCTGAGATCTATCATATTGGTATTTCATCTTCTTCTTCCCTTTATTCTTCGGTGATGAAGATATTTTTTTCGACATAGCCCAAATTGCAGCAACTGTAACTGTAACATAGGAATTTCCAAAAACAAGAATTTCATCATTAAGGGGAAAGAAATTCATTTTTTATGCAAAAATGAATGGAAAGGGCAGCCCTTTGTAAAAGTGTGAAAAATATGCATAGAGGTGGGATTTTCTGGGATTAATGCACTTTTTGAAAGGATAAGGTGAAGGATATAACATTCATGTTTTAAAACATGATGGATTGCATATGCGGACAGCACTTTATGTTTTTCAAAGCATGATGACATGTGCTAACTTTTCATCTTAAAAATGAAAAGATGAGACTTTATGGGCTGATTGCATGGTGGGCAGCATTATGCACTTTCTTCTTTAATACATCTTTCAAGGAGATCTTCATAAGAACGGGGTTTTTAATCCCGACTGCATACAAGAATAGATGACATTCTCATATATGCAACTTTCAGAGATGAAGAATGAGAAGAAGAAAGAATTTACAAATAAAACCAAAAGAAAACAAACAAGAAAAGAAAAGACCAAATTACCTTCCTTGGATGCAAAAGAGATAGCAAATTCCTCTTCAAAGCAAAACTTGAGAGAAGAGATGAAATTTGAAATTGCTATTGAGAGGAAACTTGCAAGTTTATATAGGTTCTAGATTTGACAAAGTCTTGTCAAAATTGAAGCTATCATGGCTGGTCTTGAGTTTGGGAAAGACAAATGTTCATCATGCAATAAAAATAGCACATAAACAGCAAGAAATCATGAGAGACCTTCAAGATCATGACCTGTAAACTTGGTATATCTTCCACCTCTTGTTGAGAAGCAAGACTTCATCAAGGCATGAATTTCGAAATTGCCATTAAGAGGGAAAAAATGTCCACCTAACTGCAATTTGGAAGACCATCTCCTTGGAAAAGAAGAAGTCCAAGGCTATACACAAGACACCACAGTCAGTTTACCATAATAATAGCCTTTTAAAGCTGCTTATTAACTAACTGTGACTGTGGTGTGTGTTAAGAGAAAGTCATGCATATGCATGATCAACTGCAGTATTTTAAAGTTAAGTGATGGTTGCATATTAGAATAAATATGCCTAATTACTAACAGCCATCAACAACTTGCCTTTTAGATGAAATTACATATGCATTAGCATATGTATTTTATTATATATGCTAATGCACATGTAATTCATTTATCACAGCTATTCCATAACGCATAATAACAATGAAATTACATCACATGTATTATCGCATATTGCTTATGCGATATGTATTTATCACTGAATATTACCAAGAGGCGATGTCTTATACCATATGCCATGTGCGGTTTCATTTCATATTTCTTATGAGATTGCAATAGTCTTTTTAATAATCCATTAAAAAAACAGTCATCAAACAATGCGATAACCATATGTAATTACTACCGCGGGTTCTAAAAATTGAATAGCATATGTTATACGATATGCAATAACATGTTATCGATAGCTAAAGACGTGCGTTTAAGAATAGCTGTCATGCAAGCCCGATAACTTCAGTCAATGTGCGCAGGCTTTAATCATAGGATAACATATGCTATTAGCATATGCAATGTTCAATGTAATCGGCCAATGACGCCACTTTATCACATATGCGATTTGTTTATATTATGCGGGCCCGATAACTTCAGTCAATGTGCCGCCGCTTTAATACATATGCGATTTGGTTTATATTATGTGAAGCGCAGCTGTCTATGGAAAGACATATGTATTGGTGGACATATCGCACATTGCATACCTTATAATATCACAGGTATTAAATTAAAAAGCCACCGCTATGCATTAAGTTTAATATACTTGCGCATGACTTTTGTCATTTTTACAGGTAATTCTTTTAAAAACTAACGTCATGCTTAGGGATAGATCAAGACATATTTTATTATTTAAAATCAATATTATAACATAACTTAATAATAAGTATCATCATTTAGTTATAATTTTAATATTGTTTTTATTATTATTATCATATTCTTTTAAAATAATAATAATAATAAAATGTTTTGATTTAAATAATAAATCAATAGATAATGAAATTAAAATAAATTTCAATTTTATTATCTGGTCGTTTTATAATAAATTTATTTAAACAATTATATGCATTTGCAATAATCATTTGTAAAATTTATTACGCCAAGAACTTTTAAAATATTCATATGCGTCTCAGAATTTAATGATCTGATATGCGAATTTAATTCAAAATTACGCTATCATTAGAATTTCTAAGCAAGATTTCGCAGAGTAGCGCAAAATTTTAGGATAGAATTTTAAATCTATCACACACACAAAATAAACTTATAATTTAGGTGATCGACCAGAAAAACCATTTTTCTATTGACTTTGAAAAGACACGGAAGACTGCTCACAACGCTACTAAAAAACCAAGGACGCCACCCAACACTGGAAACCAGAAAACAAGACGCAAAGCGAAAAAGAGAAAAACAAGAAAGGACTTGACGTTTAGTTAGAAAAAAGAACAATCAAAATCAAGGGATGACTGATTCCATTGAAAAATATTCCTCCCATAACATCGACAAGCTTAGAGAAAAACTCCTAGCAATTAACTAAGAATTGCGTAGGGTTGCCCCAATTTTGGGGAATGCAAAATTGAGGACAACAATCTAGACAAATGTACTAAAGCCAAAAATTTTGAGATGACTGATTCTAGGCTTACGGCTTGACCAGGCCTCCTCCGGAGTCTGCTTCTTGACAACCACTGTAGGAGAGTGATTGAGAAGGTAGACGACAGTGTGGACAGCTTCAGCCCAAAATTTCTTTGGCACCTACTTGTGTTCAAGCATAGATCGGGCCATTTCGGTGATCATGCAATTTCGACGTTCAATGCCACCGTTTTGCTGAGGGGTGTAGGGTGTTGTTAATTGGCGCTTTATGCCATGTTGATCACCGAAATGCGAGGTTCGAGGATTGGGTTTTCAGGGATGGCATGTCATTGTGCTACCCTAGACTCGTCGATGTCTGATCCTCGAAAGGGACACAAAAGGCAACAAAAGGGGAATCAAGTTCAAACTTTTTGGGGGGAAGCTCATCCCCAATCCTCGAAAGACCCAAAACAACAATGAAAACAAAAAGGGAACAAGGCACAAATCGGCCATCAGGGATCAAAGTTTACAGGGATTGAACGTGAAGTTGAGAAGCTTGATTTCCCAATCAACAAAAGCCAGAAAAAAACACAAAAGTATAACAAAGGAAAAGAAACCATGACAAAAAGAAATTGAAAAAGAGGGAAAGAAAGAAGAGAAAGGGGGCAGAGGGTTCTCACTCACTCAAGTGAAGATGTGGGGCATAAGTTGTGAAACACAAAACTACCTTATTTAATAATGGTTTTATTTTTGCAACTTTTGGTTTTTGTAGAAATTGTTCTAAACAAAAGTCCTCTTGAAGCCTATCAAGCTCATTAATTATCTACTTATTTTTATCAGCCATTGCTTCGTGCCCTTGCTCCCTAAAATAAGTTGTAGCATCAAGCTAATCTTATGCCTTCAAATATGCCATTTGGGTACTTTTTAAAGAGTTCTTGGTAGATTTAAGATCAAAGGCGAGTTCATCAATCTCTACCTTCATTTCCTCAGATTGCAACAACCATAAATTTGATGTATTGTTTGTAGGTATTATTTTATCCTTAAAGGTAGGACTTAATTTTTAGTGAACTGGTATGTGTTATCACAAGCTTGAACTTAAATCAATAATTGCCAATTCTTTAAAGTATGGCTTTATAGGTAATATAGTTTTAGACCTCAACCCTCCTAAAGTAATTTATATTGACTTAAAAAGAATTCATCATTTTGTTATTTGTTTGTATAATTTTACTAATAATTTCTTGGGATATCTCTTTTAAGAACTAATTTTTGTTATGCACTCTTCTAGGCATTAGGATTTCATGTCTTTTTCAGTTTTTCTTTTTGATTTTGTAGTTGGTTTTGTTTTGGTCTGCAATAAAAAATCCAAATTGTTTCTATGCCACATCTCATGAAATTCTAGCTCAACTTGGTTTATCTTGGCTCTTTAACTTGCATGCATCTTATCAACATTCCCATGCCTAGCTTATACCTGCATATAAATTTTCTAAATCTACATATGCTCCAAAGAAAATATCATACTTAGTCCTTTGGTTTGATCAACTTACATTTAGTGATTCATTTCTATTATGGTTGGGCTTTAGAGTGTTCCTTATATCGATTTGATTTTAATATGGTTTGTGCTCTTTAAATCTCTTGCATATTCTTTTAGATCATGTTGCTTTAAAGCATTTTCTCAAACAACTTATGTGATGTTTCGAAGGCAAGACTTCCCTCTGAAATAACTTGTATGTCCGCCGTCCTGTTGCACACTTGGTTTGTACGACAATCCTCCCTTACACACTTATGGTGACTTGTAGGTCGTATGTCCTGTCACCCACGACTCCCACCCATACGGTTGTCACTGTGTCGTACAATGGAGATATGGCACGTACGGTGAAGTGATGTCACTCGTTTGGCAACCCCCACTCGCACTTGGCTCCCACCTACGATGATGCCTGTATGATGACCAGGTAGACTGTATGCTTCCGATCGAATCTGATGCTGCACGTACACCTCTGCCTCCATACGGTCACTCTACCCATATGTACATTACACTCTTCTGTATGCGGGGTGATGTCGCAAGGTATATTATATTTGATAAAGTAAATAGCACCAGTACAAGGGATGAACACCAGAAGAATGATTCGTTCGTATTTTCAGATATAAGCCATATTACATCAATTTCGAACCCACAGGTAGAATAGGGGGAGGAGTTATTCCCACCGAAACTGCAAATACAGAATAGGGAGCATCTTGCACCTCCGAAATTGCAACAACGCTGAACTTCCAACTGGAGTTTGCAAAAGCAAAAGAAATACGAAATTCACCATACCTACAACACGCCAAGCACGACCTTATAAATGGGCTCTACGAAACTTCCCGAAGGGTTACAAGCGGGACGACACATTTAATGTCCCCGATATAATTAAATAATTCAAATAAAAATTAATTATCTATATGACCCCGAAACTTAATTATAATATCTTTCTAGACCTTTTTATTAGGTAGTTATAATTGTTTTGGCCGTGTCGGCTCATTTATAATCCTTAAGGAAGTTTCCTGGAGCCCATATATAAGGCCAAGTTAGTTATTGTTGTAGACATGGTCAATTTGATATTTTCTTTGTATTTGCGAGTTCCAGTTGGAGTTCAGCTTGTCTGTCGTTTTGGAGGTGCAAGATCCTCCCTACGTTGGCACTTGCAATTTCAGTGGGAATCATCCTGCACCCTATTCTGCCTGTGAATCTCAGTTATTGTAATCACGTATATATTTTGTATTAAATTCTATATTTGTTTCTCTGTGCAATTATCTCCATTATAACTGTGCAATTTATCACACCTTGTGTCCAGATCTGACATAAATCAATAGCACTAAGTTCCTTATCTTGACCGCGTCCGCATTCGTATCCGTGCTCGTGTTTGCATTCGCGTTCGTGTCTAACACCATGTTCGCTTCCGTATCCGCATCCGTGTCTGTGTCCCCGTCCGAGTCTGTGTCCGCGTTCGAGTCCCCATTTGTGTGCGTTATCCACGTCCGTGTCCGTGCCCGCATCTGGAGGTTGTTTTGCTCGTAGGTGTGCCTTGTTTGCGTATGGTAAAAGATAGGTCGTATGGTGAAGGGCATATGTTGGTCGTACATGGGTGGCTTGTGCTATCCGTGTGTGGTGGTATTGACTGTTCGAGGAAGTGCCATAGGCTGTACGAGACATTACAGTGGTATTAGAGCTGGTGATTTTGCCAGCCTGTCGGGTAGTGGATGCGGAAGGAGCTCATAGTATACACCAGAAGGAGGTACCGTTTTGTTGATCAAATGGGGGAAGCACATGATCCTACCACTGAAATCATGACACTATTAAGGGAGCCAACTTGAAGCCAAGCTCAGCTCAAAGAGACCATGATCAGAGGGGAACAACGAGAAAATCTCATGGAGATATTGCGAAGACTGGCAGAAGGTAGAACAAATGGAGACCATAATGGACATGGAAAAAATTCGGTCACTCAAAACACACAACGCTCACATTCTCGACCAATGATGTCGACGCTTCACTAGAGAACAAAAGCACCTCGCGGAGAGAAAGAGCCCACTTTCAAGGAGTTGCAAGAGCAGCTCAGACAAGACTGGAGGAAAGTGGATCTTGAGGGAGATATATCCTTTAGGGATTATGTGGATCTTTGAATGGGATTCTTAGGTGGCAGGAGTCATGGATATTACAACGATGACATTAAATGGAAGATTGAGAAGCTAAATCTATCATCCTTTGATGGGTCTGAAACAACACCAGCACGAGCATGGGTACAAAAAGAAGACACCAACTTCCAACTCAACCCAATGTCGGAAGATGAGACAATCAAATTTGCAACACTTCATCTGGAAGGAATTTCTCATGAATGGTGGCACCATGGGATGGTCACCCTTGGTCATGAATTGAGTAACCTCATATGCCGATTTCATAGAGAGAATTATAGATCGCAAATATTTCGCTTGGTATACCCTCGCATAGAGGTTTTGAGCACACCATTGAGCTAGAGGAGAGAGCCAAGCCTGTTATCACTACACTGTATCGCCATCCCAAGAAGTTCAAATAAGAGATAGAAAGGATGATCCAGGAACTCCTTGACAAAGGATGGATCAAACCCACCTACAGTCCCTTTGCATCCTTGGTAATGTTGATGAAGAAGGATGAGACTCAGGATATGTGTTGACTACAGGGCATTGAACAAGAAGACCATCAAGAATAGATACCCCATTCCCAGGATCGATGAGTTGTTGGATGAACTACATGGTGCAGTCTATTTCTCCAAAATTTATCTCTACTTTGGTTACCATCAGATCCGGATTAGGGAGCAAGATGTCGAGAAGACAAATTTCCGTTGCCACTATGGACACTACGAGTTCTTGGTCATGTCGTTTGGGTTGACCAATGCCCCAACCACTTTCTAGTCCTGCATAAATCACATTTTCAACAAGCAAAAGTGCAAGTTTTTGTTGGTATTCTTCGGCAACATACTCATTTATAGCAAGACATGGGAGGAACATTTGAGACATTGGACGAAGTATTGGGAATCATGGAGTCACATTCATTGTTCGCAAAAGGTTCCAAATGCACGTTTGGAATGACCGAGATCTTGTACTTGGGTCACGTCATTAGTGCCCGAGGGGTTTTGGTGCACCAGGAAAAGATTCAAGCAATTCTTGGCTGGCCCCCACCTAGGACACTTTTAGAGTTGTGTGGATTCTTCAGACTATGCAGTTATTACAGAAGATTTTTAAAAGGGTTATCACAGCTCGGAGCACCATTGACAGACCTGACGAAGAAGGGATCCTTCCATTGGGATGAGCAAGCGCAACACATATTCGATAGGTTGAAGGAAGTTATGAGTACGTTTCCAGTGCTGACACTACTCAACTTCACTCGCCCCTGTTAATGTTTGTAGCTTCAGTCGTATGATCATTTATAATACATATAATATATGTTGATTAATAATAATATATTATATATGTTATATTATTATTAATCATATGAAATTTAATATTCAATATTAATCTATTATATTATTCTAAATTAATAATTGATTGATGAAACATTATAAGATTGATTAAATTATAATTAATGGGAAGAAGCATGTCCTATAAGGACACGCCTCTCTAAAGGCATATGTACATAATCAATCGTCATTATATTAATCTCAATAATAATGAATAGACATGTCCCATGAAGGGACATGTCTCTCCTAGCCTCATTTCCAATATAAATGAAAGAGATTGTTGCATTTGGAAAACACGAAAAACACACACAACATAGAGTGCTATTACATTTGCAGCTATCCTAAAACTTAACATGGTATTAGAGCCAGACTGCAAATGTAAGAGAGTAGTTTCTTGATGGTGAATGTGTGATTGTCTCATAAAATATAGTCTCAGTACAGGGACCATATCTTACAATTACACTGTTGGATGTTTCTGAATTTTGGGTGTTGGTGAAAAACCAATTGCAGAGAATCTCACCGAAGCGATTGGAGAGATATTGTCGGGTTCAAAAGTTATGACCAACTTTGTACAGGTCTATGTGAAATTCCTGAAAGCGGCTTTCATTAAAGAGATATATTAATTTATTGTGATCGTGGTCAAGCATTAACAAAGAAGAACGTATTCAAGGAAGGGTGTCTCTTTCTAGAAAGAAAGTATAAATTATAGAGTGTCACCTGTCTTGGAGCAATCGAGTCATTTCACAAGAAGACATGAGAATTGTTCAATGATATAAGAGTGGTAATTGTACATTGCGGGGGGGAATAATAACCAATGTTACATTTCCATTTGAACCATCTTTAGTGGGGAGATAATTCAAAGGGAAGATGTCTCTCAAATAATATGAGAAGGTGTTTTCTGATTTGATGTATATGGACCTTCATTGAAGCAACTTGTGTCAAGGATGTTGATGTGTAGATAAGTATCTATTATCCTTGAATATTACATTTATCTACTCATTCTAGTCTCTCTGTCATCTGTAATTCTATATGTACTATAAGAGATATTTGCCTTGATCTTTCTGGAGATGCTCTTGTAGTAAAAAGAAGATTGATATCAGATTCAGAGGGAGTTTGACATTTCAAAGATAACTTTGGACAAGGAGCTTAGATGATTCATATCAGATTCAGAGGGAGTCTGACAGTTTATCTTAAGCAATCTTGGATGAAAAGATCAGCATATTGATATCTGCTCAATGAGTACTTCTCTGTGAGAGAAGTTCGAGGTGAAATCCCTTGTTTCCACCCTCTACGCTGAGGCATGGTGGATGTCATGTGTGTGACTCCATGTTTTTAATGGGCTTGCCCCCTGTGTACATCATGAGGAAGTGACGATTTCCAAATGATTATCACTTGTATTTGCAGAAGTTATTCAAAGGTGACAATCTTACAATAACTTAAATCATGATATACATTATTTATAATGTTGAAACAGATCATGATGGATTAAATCAACGACTAAGTGTTAGATGTCATTAAATTGACGGTCTATGAGTTGTTTGTTAGATATATGATAGGTATTTGGTGAATATCATGTGTTCATATTTTGCAGGCCAGTACCTTATTGAGTACTTGGTGAATATCATATGTGGATGTTTTGATAGGCCAATACTCAAAGTATTTGGTGAATGTCATGTGTTGACAATATGATAGGCCAATACTAAAGATATTAAATGTGATATCAAATTGATGGATTTTATCTTCTCTAGCTAAGTGGGAGTGTAGATGTTTTGTGTAGCTATGGTGAGGGTGATAGGTGTTGACACGGGACCACTACACATTCTGTTTGATCATCCTCCCTAGCTAAGAGGGAGTGTTAATGTTTGTAGCTTCAGTCGTATAATCATTTAGAATACATATATATATGTTAATTAATAATAATATATTATATATGTTATATTATTATTAATCATATGAAATATAATATTCAATATTAATCTATTATATTATTCTAAATTAATAATTGATTGATGAAACATTATAAGATTGATTAAATTATAATTAATGGGAAGAGACATTTCCTTTAAGGGTATGTGTCTCTAAAGGCATATATACATAATCAACTGTCATTATATTAATCTCAATAATAATGAATAGACATGTCCCATGAAGGGACATGTCTCTCCTAGCCTCATTCCCAATATAAATGAAAGAGAGATTGTTGCATTTGGAAAACACAAAAACACATACAATACAGAGTGCTATTACATTTGCAGCTATCTTAAAACTTGACAGCCCCTTCGTCCTGGAGTGCGATGTGTCGGGTGAAGGCTTTGGAGCAATGCTAATGCAAGACCGTCACCCCATCGCATTCGAGAGCCAGAAGCTTTCAGGAGCAGAGCGAATGTACTCTATCTATGACAAGGAGATGCTCTCCATCATGCACGCACTGGCCAAGTTTTGACAGTACCTTATAGGAGAAAAATTTGCCGTGCGGATGGACCACAATAGTTTGAGATATTTCTTGGAGCAGGACTTGAACGAGCGACAAAATAAATGGGTGAGAAAAATCCAAGCATATGATTTTGATATTGAGTACGTGAAGGGAAATAATTGGTAGCTGATGCCCTGCCAAGAAGACCTGCCATATGATCACTATCACAAATCTTGATAGATTGGAAGGCACATCTGTTGGTTGAGTACTCTAAGAATTCTTTTGTGTGCAAGGTGATGGATGGACAAATATAGGATGACAGGTACAAGGTGGTTGTTGACATCATCTACTACAAGGATAGAATCTATCTAGTACTAGAATCAAAGGAGAAGATTTTGAAGGAAGTGCTCACCTCTCGTAGGACACACAGGGTACCTCAAGACATATAGGCAAGTTCGGGAGATATTCTCTTGGAAGGGCCTCAAGGATGATGTTTTGTAGTACGTGCAGGAATGTTCCACTTCCCAATAGAACAAATCCGAGCACACCTTACCGGGACTACTTCAACCCTTGCCAATACCCGATCAAAAGTGGAAAAGCATCTCGATGACATCATTACAAGACTTCCCAAAGTGCAAGGGAAAGATTGCATTTTTTTCATGGTGGATCGTTTGAACAAATATGCACATTTCTTTGCCATTTCCGCTGGATGTCAGGCAACTCAGGTTTGTTTTTTGGAGAGGTGTTTCACTTGAATGGCCTTCCGTGGAACATAGTTAGTGACCGGGATAGCCATTTCCTCACCACATTCTGGATGGACCTATTTCTCTTGGCAGGAACAGAGTTGTCGTTGAGTACTAGCTACCACCCACAGACGGATGGTCAAACAGAGATTGTGAACAAGTGGTTGGAGGGCTATCTCAGGAACTACGTTTTAGCGCGACAGAAAGTGTGGGTCCGCTGGCTTCATTTAGGAGAGGATAGTTACAACACTACCTATGTCAATAGGTATGTTACCATTCAAGGCACTTTATGGTTACGATCCTTCATCATTTGTGGATTTGGCATTAGGCGATAGTCATGCACCGAGGGCTAAGGACTGGCTGCACGAAAGTCTGGATATCTTGATGTCTCTCAAGGACAACCTACAAAGGGCTCAAAATCAGCAGAAGATATATACCGACCAACACAGGGTAGGGTGGAGTTTCAAGGTAGGAGATTTGGTTTACCTCCGGCTAGAACCATACAAACAAACATCATTGAAGAAAAGTGGTGCCGAGAAGTTGAAGCCACACTTCTATGGACCCTACAAAGTGATTCAGAGGGTGGGCGAAGTTGCCTACGATTTGGAACTACTAGAGGGAAGTTAGATTCACAACGTTTTTCATGTTTCATGCCTTTAAGAAGACAGTCGGTCGGCGTGTCACAGTTTCTTAGAGGAACTTCCACCCATTGACGAAGAAAGAAAACTTATTTTGGAACTTGCAGAGATCATCGATGTCAGAGAGAAAAAGTTGAGGTCACGCACCATCAAGGAATACCTAGTTCGTTGGAAAGACCTACCAATTGAAGATGCCACATGGGAAAGCGAATAAATTTTGGAGCATCCGAGTCTGCAATTGCTTGAGGGCAAGTAATTATTGGATCGGGAGGACTGTAATGTCCCCGATATAATTAAATAATTTAAATAAAAATTAATTATTTGTGTTGCCTTGAAACTAAACTATAATATCTTTTGGACCCTTTTTATTAATTAGTTATAATTGTTTTGGCTGTGTCGGCTCATTTGTAATCCATCGGGAAGTTTCCCGGAGCCCATATATAAGGCTGAGTTAGTTATTGTTGTAGGCATGGTCAATTTGATATTTTCTTTGTATTTGCAAATTTTAGTTGGAGTTCAACTTCTCTTCCGTTTCAGAGGTGCAAGATCCTCCCTACTCTAAAACTTACAGTTTCAGTGGGAATCATCTCTCACTCTATTCTGCTTGCAAATCTCAGTTACTGTAATCACAGGTATATTTTGTATGAAATTCTATATTTGTTCCTCTGTGCAATTATCTCCATTATAATTGTGCAATTTATCAAACCTTGTGTCCGGATCTGACGTAAATCAATAGCACTAAGTTCCTTATCTTGATTGCGTCCACATCCGTGTCCATGTCTGTGTCCTCGTACATGTCTGTGTCTTAGTTTGCGTCCGCGTCTGTATCCGTGTCTACATCCGCATCCGCACCCATGCGCGTCCACTTTTCTTCATGGAGGATTGTTTTTATGGCTGTAGCCGAAGGTAAACTAAATCTCCCACTTCAAAACTCCGCTCTAACCGGTGTCGATTGACATACATTTTCTGCTGATACTGAGCCCTTTGGAGGTTGTCCTTAAGAGACCTCAGGACATCCAAACTTTCCTGCAGCCAATCCTTGTCCCTCGATGCACGATTCTTGCCTATTGCCAAGTCCACAAATGAGGAAGGCTCGTAACCATAGAGTGCCTTGAAGGGTGACATACCTATTGACATGTGATAGGTAGTGTTGTAACAATGCTCTCATAAATGCAGCCAACGGACTTGTTGATGTGAGTGTTGTTCCACTACAACATATAGAATCAAACACTTGGTGCTTCAAGATGAAACACCAAATACTCAATCCTCTCTTGAATAAGGTCAATCCTTATGCTAAGCGTGCAAAGTAAGATCACAAGGTGACTTTAAGGTTCCTTCAATTGTAGACACTCGCTCAGTGAAATAATGTGATTTGCTGGTAATCACTTAAGGGGACTTACGCTAGTTCATTCAAGACTTGTCACCAATGCACTTCTAAAGATTTTGCTTCACAATGTGCAATGAAAATATAGTTTGATTTTTCAACTTTTAACTCAACTTAAACTTAAACTTCTAATTCCTACTACTACTTAATCATGAATGTTAAGTTTTTAGGATAGCTGCAAATGTAATAACACTCTATGTTGTATGTATTTTCCAAATGCAACAATCTCTCTTTCATTTATATTAGGAATGAGGCTAGGAGAGACATGTCCCTTCATGGGAC
>MU219276.1:15659-25848 GCA_018584345.1 Thuja plicata
TTCCTATTAATCATAAGTTAATCAATCTTATAATGTTTCATCAATCAATTATTAATTAAGAATAATATAATAATTTAATATTATTTTATTAAATTTTATATGATTAATAATAATATAACATATATAACATATTATTATTAATCAACATGTATTATATATATTCTAATGATCATACGACTGAAGCTACAAACATTAACAATGAATGCAAGGAAGTATGGATGTACTTGGACTCTACTAGGTGTAATCTTGTCAGCGACTCCACCCACCTAGTGCAAGCTTCTATGATAGACTCAAATGGTTTTCAAATTAATATTTCCTCTTCAATCCCATCAAATGAATGCGAACTAAAGATTCAATACTAATTGGAGTTAAGTACTTTCATTCATTGGCTTACCACACAAGACACACTTACAATCTGCAAGAGGCTAGTGGTCCGGATTTGTCGAGTCAATCAAGCAAACATCCACAATTAGTTTCATTCAACTAAACTACTTGAAGCAAATTCTATTCTAGTCAACTTGGAATGAAATCTAATCTAACAACTTTGAAATGAAAATCTATTCTAAATGAGGGATGTAGATTAACCATGCAATAATGCAAGCTTGATCACAACAATTCACCATGCAAGGCACTATAATGAAAAGTAGAACAAATCTGGCATTAGATTAGCAACAATTCTCAAACAATCTCTCTCACAAATGAGGGGTGGGGGTTTATATAGGAACCCCAATTACAATGAATGACCAAGATTGATTTGAAATCAATGGCCCAAATTAATCCATTACAAACCCTAATTAGGGCAACCAAAATAGCCAATAGGAATGAAGCACCACAAAATCAGTCAATGAGAAAATTCAAAGACTTGAGGACCAATGAGAAGCAAGGAAGCCGCCTAGTCATCATACAACTCATCATTCAAGAAATACACTCCCTTTTCCTTTTCCCTTTTAGCAAAATCAATGAACTTAGCCAAAATTGCACTAAGTTCCTCTATGTCAATACTGCGAAGGCCACCATTTTGAATATCCATAACTTCCAACTTTTCCATGTAAGTGCCCAATGTGCTATCCCAATCTGAAGTGTCTCTCCTTTATCTTGCAATCTTTATCTTAATCCCACTTCCTTATCCTTAGAAATTCTTCATCGTCCTTGGATTTCTTTCCCCTGGAAAACCTGACTTTGCAAATGCTTGAACCCTTGGTATTTCCACCTTCATTGTTTGGAATTCTTCTTTGTTTTCTTCATCTTTGGACTTGATCCTTGGAGCAATCCCTTGAACACATTAACATCTTCCTTGGCATATTAAATCCATTTCCTTGTATGACTCGATCATCATCAGGATCACTCCCTTGGTGGGAATCTCGTCCTTGAATTCTTTCTTGCTCTCGACCTCAGATTTGTCTTTATGTCAATGTCCATGTTCCTATGCTAACTTTGGTTTTAGAATCATTTTTGAACATTCCTTAGTGTACTTGTTTGATCCTTATGGAAGATTGATGCGAATAGTGACAAGTTGATCTCTCTATAAGATAATCCTTATTCTTCAAACATTTAATCAAGTGAAAGCTGATTTGCATAGGGACACATGCATGTCCATGAACTGAATACCTGAACTTGTCCATGGACTTCTTTAAATCCGGAGTTGTTCTATGTCCTTGCTTGATGAAAGCTTGACCTTGAGATAATTCCTTCAACTTGATCCTTGAATTTTCCTTCCTTTGTCCCAACTTTGAAGTGCATTATCTTGAAGTTTTGTCCTCCAACCTTGATCGCCTTAGGCTAGTCCCCCTTCATTTCTATTCTTGTCTTTGAGCTTGAATTTGCCTTCTACCTTCTTTTGTTCTCTTCCTTGCAATTATCCATGCCCTTGATCCGGACATGATTCCTGGTACAAAGCTCGAAGTTAGTAAGGATTTAAGGACTTAAGAAAATATTAAATTTCAGACCTGAAAGTCCTTGAATTAATCCATGGATTAGGTGATAAATTCCATATTTTGTTTTAATGAACTAATCCAAGGAGAGAAACCATCAAAATGCAAGCAAGAATATCAAGACATCAAGGATCATTGATACTTAGCGAAAAAGATAAAATCAGACTTCCATCACATTCTTATTTTCTGAAGACAACGTGGTAAGCTTGGAAAATGACTTGAGATTAGTCCTAACAGCCTGTTTAATTCACCATACATTAAGTCCATGGATCTATGAATTGAAATTTTAATCTCCCCAAGTATGAAGATCACATTTCACCATCAATATCATGTCTGAAGACATACCTGCAACTGTACTCTTATCAGATGAAATTAGGCTGCAAACTCAGTGATTTGGATGCCCCAGGACCTTCCAAAGGCTCAGCAATAACAAACTTATGAATCAACTAAGTGGGGAATTTATGATAAATTTTCTAAAAATTGCCTCTATTTTGAAAAGTTTGCAAACTTGGGTCTGAAAATAGTGTCTTCAGACTTTAGAATGGTTGCAAAATGATCTCAAAATGATGCCCAAAGGTCTGCAATGAATTCTAAATCAGTTTGGACATCCAAAAACAAAGTTGAAGTCATATGTAAAATTCTGATTTTATCAGGTAGTTTTCAGTTTTTTGGTCGTTACTCCTTACCTCAACCCTTCCAATGTCTGTAAATGATTGGAAATGATTAACAACGGACAAGTGAAGACTCAGCAATCATTATTGGGCAGCCTCCACGGCAATGTCTAAATAGCAAACTAAAACGTAGTTGCCACATCGCATAGACCATCTATCATGCCATGCATAACTATCACAACACCGTACTTGCAATCTTGACAGAAGCGTCAGTACCTTTTGCAGAACCGTCCGGTAATATACATTAACTCTGTCGGAAATCTCCAGGTGTATAAGTAAGAATAAAAAAATTTATAATGTTTATCTTTTAATCCTTAGCTTAAATAATGATATTAAAATTATATAAATATTATGATTATATAGTAAAATTTAATATGTTTTTTTTAATTTTATATTTCAAAAAATATAGAAATTGAAACAAAGAAAGATAAATATAAAATTTTATATTATAGTATAAAATAAATATTTCATTTAATTATAATTATAATTTAAATGATATTAATTAATTTAATTATGAATATAATTTATAATATCTAAATAAAAAATTAAGTAATTAATAAACATTCAAATTACAATATTAATATTAAGATGTGAGACTTTTATATTATATTTTACAATTAAATATTTTGTTTTTAAGTTGTTTAATAAAAAAATATTTAATTGAATTAGATTAAATTTAGTACTTATGTTTATAATAATATAAAAGAAAAACATTTTTAAAATAAATACGTACTTATTAATCATATTATAATAAATATAAATATTAAAATTACTATAATTTTTAATATCAAATATATATTATGAATAACATGAAAATAAAAATAATAATTAAGTTAAATATTTATTTTATGCTAGTTATAGTTTAAAAGTAATATATATATATATAGTGATTAATAATATATTTTAATATTATACTATTCTTATTTTTGTTTTTTAATGTCAACCATATTAATATATAAAAAGAGAATTTATAAATTAAAATAATATCACTAAATATTAATTTATAATTTAGATATTATAATTTATATTTATAAGTTAAGTTCATTATATATATATATATATATATATTAAAAATAATAATAAGTAGTAGTTACAATTCACAACACATTGAATAAATTAATATGAATAGGGTTAGGGTTTATATCATGGTTAAAGTTAACATTAGGGTTAGGGTTAACATTAAGTTTAGGGTTTGGTTTAGATTTATTATTCTGATTAGGGTTTGAGTTTAGTTTTAGGTTGGGTCTATAGTACGATTAATAATTTGTTTATAATAATATAGTAGAAAAATATTTTTAATCAAATATGTAGTAACTAATCATATTATAGTAAGTATAAATATAAAAATATTATAATTTTTAATATCAAATATATATTATGAATAACATGGAAACAATAATTAAGTTTTATATTTATTTTATGTTATAGCATAAAATTATACATTTAAATTCAATAGTTATAATTTAAAAGTAATAATAGTATAATATTTAAATAGATTATAAAATTATATCTAAAAAAATAGATCATAAAATTATAAAATTTCAATATTAAATACATTACATTATATTATTTTTTGATATATCTAGTATTAAGGTAATTAAGGTTTAGTGTTAGGTCTGCAAGGTTCGTCCAAGAAGGGTGAGTCAAGAATCCAATGCCCGAAAAACCTATTCCTGTACTACAATTAGGGTTTAGATAGATTTTTTGATATATCTAGTATTAAGGTTACAATTGTGGTTTACATCCTAATCCCAAACCCTAACACTAAGCCCTAATTGTAATCATAAAAATAAATCTAAACCAATATTAATCTATTCAATATAAAAAACTAAAGCTTAACATAGACGTTAACCATAATGCTAAACCTAAACAAAATCATAACCCTAATGCTAATCTTAACCTTAATCTAACCTTGACCCTAACCCTAAATCAAATCATTACCCTAACCAAATCTAAATCCTCACGCTACCCTAATAATAATTCAAATCCCAACACTAATAGTAATTTCAACCCTACCCTTAACACTAACGAAAACTCTATAATTCAACCTAATGCTAACCATAATTCTACCCCTAACCCTCACATAATACTCTCCTTGACATTAATTCGTAACTGCTATTTTTTTTTAATATTAATAATAAGGGTATCAAAAAAAGATATATCCAACAGATCAGTTCATAGTATCACAAAAGGACCATAGTACAGAGGCAGCGCCTCAACCGCGAGTATCAAAAAATATTACATAACAAAAGGAAGGAACAACATTGAACAAGAAGACTAGCTCAAAATATCATCGAAGGTATCCACCCAGGCAGTCCAGCCCATGCAGCCTTCCATCCAAACAATATTTTTCTTTTTCTGAACCTGGTGAAGCAGTAGGATCATCTTATCCGAGGCCATTTTGCTATTCTTCTGGAGATAACGGTTGAGTTCTTTAATGGTTCCTTCAAAGAGGTGCAGATTATCCAAGTGGTTCCTCCAAGCCTGCCCATCTTTGACTTCATAGGCGAAGAACGTGGCGTGTCCATTCTTGAGCAGTCTTTTGAATTTTTCCTTCTCCACCCTCATAGTGATTTGGACCTGCAAGAAGATTTTAAAAAAGGTGAGACTTCTGCAAGACTCAGTAAAAGTCTGGGATTACCTTGAAATTTTTCCTCATTTCTGCACTTCCAGATCTGCCAAAGAATGTTAGAAGAGAGAATATGCCAAAACAGGTTAGAGTCCTTTTTAATACCATCAATATGTCCAGTAATGATCTCAAAAACATTAGCATTATAAGGAATAAAAAGATCAAACATACGCCAAATCTCTTTAGCGAATTTGCAGTTAAAAAAAATATGTCTAGCAGTTTGCGGTACTTTACAAAGATTGCAATATTGTAATGAAGTGAGAGCATTTCTAATAGGCAGTCTGTCCAGGATAAGAAGCCATTTAAAGCACTTGATTTTAGGTTCGATAGGGGAATTCCAGATTCTGCCAAATATTTTTTTCCAAGCAGGAATATCAAATTTAGAGTACCAGATCTTATTAACATGACCAATGATAGTCATTGTACCCAATCACCTTGTAAATTTTTTTGGCTTTGAGTTTGCTCATAATAGTCCCATCCGACCATTCAATCTTCATAAGTCTATCAGAATCGACATGACAGTTTGAAGGAAGATTTCTACAAGCGTCACTGATCATATTATAGGTCCTCTTTTGAGACAAAGGGATGTTGAATTTGGTTCTTAGTTCATCCCAGCTAATCAAGTAATCATTTTAAAAAATGTCTATAAATTGAGATACACCAAATTTATGCCAAAGCTTAGCAGAGCATCCTTGTGAAAGGGCAAGAGGTTTACCGGAGCGGTGCAGATTCCACCAAATAGGCCTTTCACCCACAAGCTGATTATTATCATGGAAAGCCTTATTGGTAGCAAGTTTCTTGACACTGCTCCAGGCTTTCCAAATGGATTTAAAGATAGCCAAGCCTTGCACAACAACAGGAAAGTCTCCAAAAATGAGATCATCAAGTGGAAGATTCTTCCAAGCTTTAGCATTTTTAGGAAACCCTCTTTCAATATTATTTCTGATAAGTACTTTCCAAGGATCATCCCCAGCTAGTGAGTGAAAAATCCACTTGGCAGCCAGAGCAATCCCCATGGTTTTCAGATCTTTCAACCCCAGCCCCCCAAGGAGCTTGTCCGAGTGACACCAATCCCATTTCACAGCATGCATTTTCCTGTTACCTTTACCATCCGACCAAAGATAGTTTCTAATATCTTTTTGGATCTCTAAAATTTGATGATTGCTGAACATCTAGGCAGAAGAGTAATAAATGTTGTAGGAGGAAAGGATTTTTTGGCAAACCTAGACTCTTCCAGCTCGGGAAAGAGATATGTTGTGCCATTTGTTCAGTTTTTTTGAGATTTTCTCCTTAACCCAAAACCACATATCTTTGAGAGAGGGGTCAACAGAGAACGAAATGCCAAGGTATCTGACTATAGTATGCGGCCCTCCCCATTGGAAGTCAAACTTCTGGAACCAAGGAGGAGGTTGATCATCCCATCCTAGACAAATAGATTTGGCATGAGATAACCGGGCTCCAGAGATGGTGCAAAAGGTCTTGAGTTTCTCAAGCAGAGCTTCAAAGTTAGTTTTAGAGGCTTAACTATTATTTTAATTTATTAATTCTCTTTTTATATATTAATATGGTTGGCATTAAAAAACAAAAATAAGAATAGTATAATATAATATAATATTAAAATATATTATTAATCAATATATATATATATATATATATAAAATTATTTTTTAAACTATAACTAGCATAAAATAAATATTTAACTTAATTATTTTTTATTTGTCATTTTTCTAATTTGAATTAAAAAATGAACATTTCCCCCCTTCTCATAATTAAATAATTTTTAATCAATCTTGGAAAAGTATTGCAACGAAAATGCGAAATAGTCATTTGCACAGGAAAAAAGCTTTTCAAAAGCGGCAGATCAATTTAGGTTTGATTCATTTTAACCTAGATTCGGCGAAAGATGTTAGCAATCATGGAAATTCCATTCCTAATACAGATGCTCACAAATCGGCCTCCGAGGAAATTAACAATGGTGGGAAATTTACTGGTTATTGTTTCAACTGCTGGCTTTATGGCCATATGCAGAAGGAATGCAAGGAAAAAAATGTTCGACCTCATCCAACTTATGATCATTTAAAGGGTTTCATCGCTAAGCAAAAAGAAAGAAGCTTAAAGGAATCTCAGCAAATGGAACCCTCAGTATATGAGGATTCGGGTGCTATTGCAAAGCCCTTGGCTGGGAACAGAAGCCAGACTTCGGCCACCAAGGGTTCTGCAAAATTATATGAGCATCCTACCTTGAAAGTCTTTACCGTGCTAAACCTAGATCGCCAGATCTAGATCTTTGCAAAGACCAAGTATGCAACCCAAAAAAATGCATTACCCGAGACCACCAGATCCCCGAGATCTAGGAAGAATCCGGTAGAATACTCCTATGAACCTCTGTCTGCAAAGGGGGGAGGAAGATTGACGGTGGCTCAGGTGCTTCTCGGAGTAGGGATTACCAGCAAGGAGATATGGAAAATGGTTAAGAAAAGGAAAGTGGTAAGATCTTTCTTAGATAAAAATAGTCCAAAAAAAATTGAGTTGAAAAGTTCTTTTGGTATTTAAGAAAAAATGAAAACACCACAGAATAAGAAATATCATGCATCCCCGTATCCGAGGGATGGGGTTTTGAAAGGAGAAGTAACACAATGGGAGAAACCACATTCGGATTGTGAGCAATCACAAACGGATTTGGGTTTTCCTCCCCTTCTCCTTGACAAAACCCTAGAGTCTAATACCGAGAATAATAAGTTTGTGAATAAAAAATTAATAGATAGCTCTGCATTACAATTTGGTTATGATTCTATTCACAAGGCTCATAAGGCCTATACTCCTCCTCACAAGAGGAGAAACATGAAAATCCTGAATGACCCTAACCCTATCTTTGGTAAGCTCAACAGGAATCTTAATGTACCTATGTCTAATCTCACTGATAAACTTTATTCTCCGCCCCATAGGCGCGACAACAGTATATATTCAGACACAATCTGTGGGTTTTTTGGGCAAAAATATCATAGGATTAATCTAGATAGCAATTGTCTATTGCAAAAATAGAGTGCATGTGTAGATACAGGGGTAATATGTAAATGGACGGGAATAGGGGCCTCCATTATTGATATAGTTGATGGACTATTATCCCAACTCCCTGCCAAGGTAAGTATTACTATCCTGGTTGATAATTTCATTTTTTTAGATTGTAAATACAGTAATCTTAAAAATAAAATCTTGGAAAAAGATTATTTAGAGTATAGAAAGATTTCCTTTTTTGTTTGTAATTGGTTTCCTCTTTTCAATCCTCTGAAGGTAGCAGATTTCATGATAGAGAAAGCAATTGTACTAAGAAATTTACCATTGGAATTTAGCCACTCTGAGATTGTCAAAAATATTGGAAACAGGGTTGGAGAATTCAAAAGAATAATTAAAACTAAACATAATCAGGCTGAGACACTCATTGTAGTTAAATTGAATTTTCATCAAAAAGTTATTCCCCATATTCAGCTATGCTTCAACTCAAATTCTATTAATATTAATGCAGTGATTATGGAAGATTACATCGAAACTTGGAAGGCAAAAAAGTTGCCAACTTTTGGCCTCCAACAGAATCTCATAGACAATCCCCCCCGCACAGACATAAATGTCAAGTTAATCCTTAGTAAGGATAAAGGAAGATTCTTTCTTTTAAACACAGAAAGAGAAAATTCAGCAGATACCCTTCCCCCTCTTGATAAAAATAGCTCCCCGGTAATTATCTATAATAATCCTCTTTTCTCAGAATCCCCTCCCCTTAAAGGAAATTTAGAAACACTTAATACTAGAACTTCTGAGGATTCAGGCCCGGGAATTAAAATTACAAATGATAATAAAATCAATTCCCCATTAGATGGAGATATCATGGGTAACAAGACAGATCTTATAGAAGGAGATCAAAAATATGAATTCTGTCCACAACATATAGATAAGCCTGATCTGGATAAAAGTGAGATTGACAAGAGATCAGATCAGTCTGTTAAACCTGATTGTTTAAATACAGTAACAGTAGCAGAACCTGATGATAAATGTAAAGAGGAAGTTAATATAATCATAGATTATTTAGGAGAATCTTTACCTGATGAACTTATGGATATGATCATAGATGAAATTTGTGATCTAGATGAATTAAAATATCAAAAAGAAACTTTGATTAAAATGATTCAAAACTGTATTCTAGAGGATATAGAGGAAGAGGTTGTTAGGTTACCTTCGCCTACACAACCAACCCTCTTAGAAACGGGAGTCTTGGATAAAGCTCTTCCTGATAATAACTCAGAAACTTCAGATATTAATAACAAAGAAATAGATAAAGTCAGCCTTAATCCATTACTGAATAATGAGGACTTAACTCAAATGGAAAATATAGATAAAGATATCATCAATAAAGAGGTCCCTGTTCAGAATAATGACTTTGTCAATAATTGTAAGAACCCTTCGCAGGATCTATCCACTATGCCGTTTGAGTTGTTTTATTTTTGTTTAATATTCTGATTTTTTTGTGTTTTCAAGGGGATTTGACATAAGCAAAAACAATAATTGAAACTACTCTAACTGAACTAAAATTCAAATCTGATTGCAATATAGATCAAAGTCATTTATTCCCATATGATTGCTAATGTTTTGAACACAGCGTATTGCTGATAAAAAAATACATTAAAAAAACATTTGTACGAAATGATTAAAACCTGATTTTTGTCTCTAGAATGCAACCACGCTCCTGATTGCTGTTGTTGATGAAGCTGCAATTTTACTATTCATGTGCACTGTTCACGCGCACTGTTCATGCGCACTGTTCACGCGCACTATTCACACACACTGTTCACGCGCACTGTTCATGCGCACTATTCACGGCTGCAACTTTCTCTCCCTTGTTCTGTAATTAGAAGAATATTGAAAACGTATTGTTGGAGCACAATCAGAACCTCTGTATCGATTTTCCT
>MU219284.1:889-11343 GCA_018584345.1 Thuja plicata
GGTTGCCAGCAAAAAAAATGGAATGGTGAACAAATGGCGTTTGAAATGGACAATGGCGTTTGAAGTGGCATTTTAAATGGACAGTGGGGTTTGAAATGGTGGCGTTTAATATGGTGTAACATATGGAAACTTAAGGGTTTCTTTTTTATGTACACCCCAATTCTATTGCCACTGTAGGACACCTCTCGGCGTAAATACAATGATAAAATTTATGTGGCTTGTTATTTGAAATCGGTAGTATAATCAATGAAAGTAATGGTTTTTATTTGATTATTCTATTTTATCAAGATTTAAATTTTTAGAAAGTGATTAAAAAAATGGTTGAGATTGAGATTGTATTTTAGATAATTTTGGGGAAAATTTATGGATTTCTAATTGAAGAGGTTTCAATCTAAGAATTGTGCTCCTTATGAATAGTTAAACAATTAATTGAATTTAATATAAAATCTTTCCACCAAAAAAATTTGTTAAAATTCATCAATTATGTTCATTCTAATAGAATTAAATTTAGTGATAGTTGTTAAAAGTGGCTTTTGAAGATGTTGCACTAGTGAACCTCACTACTTTGCACTTCATTTTTTAGGGGTTCTACCTTGTGCCCTTCTTTGGTTTTTACTTGATGATGGTACAACTATTTTTCCAATTTACTAGATTATCGTGTCCATATTTTTCAATTTGCATGTTTGTGCTTTTCTGTATTATTTTATTTTAGATCTATGAAAGAAAATGATGTTTTTATTCTACATTTCATGACAAAACTCCAAAACTTTGGATGATAACAACATAGAATGATATTGTGATTTTTCTAAATCGATGAAATTAATATATTTGAGATTTTTTGGGGGAAGAATCTTTCATACATGATGAAAATAATGGAATCGATTAATAAAGGAGTATTTTGTTTCATAATATAATCATTTTCATTTATATTGGGTTTCAATGACTTTCCAACCAATAGTATTTTATTTTCCTCAACAAGTATTAAAGAGTTTTAATCATATTTGATTTATACACAATGAAATTGGGATGTTGATTCCTAGGTTTTCATTTTGAGGCTTTTCAACAAATCTACTTCTAGTTGAAAGCTAGACAACATGATCAGAAATCTCTCTTCGGAAATTTGGAGATGGTGGTCTTTCATCTTTGCTTTTAAAATGCTAATAGAAGTTTATGCTTCTCTACAAATGACGGGGTGAATCTCTAGCTCTATTTTAGTGAAATGTCCAATTACAATGGGGTCAATGGGTTCTCGATCTATTGATGAAGTTGAAAGATTCTTAACAAACCCATCAAAATTTCACCCATTTTAATCAGAACAATGATGCTCTACTCTAATTACTTTCTCATATCCCTTATAAATGCAAATGGGTGAGAGTTGTAGGGCATGCAAAATAACTATGGGCCTTTATTAGTTTGTAGAAAATTTCCATTGTCAATGAGTTTATGGCATGTCTCTCTTAAGCTCATTTCCATACTTGGCATTATGTTTTTGATATGGACAACTTTGCAAGATGATCTTATTTTGGCTAATTTGGCTAAGAAGGCACAGAAATTTGGCAAAGGGAGGGTTCCTCTCTGGTCTTGGGTTTGCAAAAACAACCCTTTAAGACAGTTTCTTTTGAACATTCTTCCAAAGATGGTCACAAAAAAGGACCAGGAGAAGATTAAATGGGTTGGATATTTGTTGGTGGAATATGGATCTATCAAGCCCATTGAGGCTCACTTCACCCACTCTTTTTAATGATGATTCTCTCTTCAAATGTTTCTGGATGGAATAGAATCCCTCGACAAAAGGGTATTCATGAATTGGTTGTAGTTTTGTCTCCATGTGTCTTTTGTATTCAGGAGACTAAGCTTTCAGTTGATTCAATGCTTCGGTTCACTTCTAGTATTTGGCATTTTGGTTCGTGTCAATGCATTGGTTCTTTGGGTTGTTTTGGAGGTTTGGCCCTTTTATGGGATCCTAGGAAGGTTCTCGCCTTTGGTGGGTCTCAAGTCACTCAACTCTTTCTATGGCTACCTCTAGTTTGGAATCTGGAGAGATTATTTTAGTTACTAATGTGTATGCTCCAATAGATTTTCATGGAAAAACCTTCTTTGAACCCATATAAGGTATGTTAGAGTGTTCTCATTTCCTTCCTTGGGTTTTAGTTGGTGATTTTAGTTCAATGTTATGTTTGGAGGAGAAAAGGAGGGTTGTGTTGGTTGGGTCCTTCCTCTGTTCTCTTTCATGAGAATGTGGACCGACTAAATTTAATTGATATAAAAATGTCTAATTGGATATTTACATATAATAATAGGAGTGGTAAAGATGCAATATTTGAACGGTTGGATAGATTTCTTGTTTCTTGTTTTTGGGTTGGAGGTAGCTTGAGTACTACTTCCAAAATTCTTGATTGGAGGGGCTTTGATCATTAGCCTGTCAAATTTTTAGTTTCTTTTGTGGTATTCCCTAAAAGTCCTCCTTTTAAGTTCCAACTTATGTGGCTTCAAGACTCTTCCCTCCATGACATGACATAATGACCCATTGGTAGCGAGATGGAGCCCCTTCGTATGGTACTACTATGTACTCTTTTGTTGATAAATTGCAATTTGTCAAGAAACAACTTAAAAATTGGAATAGGTTATGCTTTTCCAACCTTTATGTTATGAAGAGGAATGTTCAAGCTCATCTTGTTGTTATTACTAATAAAATTTAGGATCAGGGTTTCTTAGAGGATTTGGGAAGATATGAGTCTCACATTGTCATAGAATTCGAGGGGGAACTTAAGGTGGAGATTTTTTGGAAGCAGAAGA
This sequence comes from Thuja plicata, assembly GCA_018584345.1. Taxonomy (NCBI): domain Eukaryota; kingdom Viridiplantae; phylum Streptophyta; class Pinopsida; order Cupressales; family Cupressaceae; genus Thuja; species Thuja plicata. Next base: position 3,686 of record MU219284.1, read on the forward strand.
TAGATTTTTGGCTTCAGAAAAGGTATAGGAATACAACTTTTTTTTAAAAGTCAGTGTAGGCTCATCATAATAATATATCCTCTTTTCTTAATTCTAAAGGAGTTTAATTGACATCTTTGCATGCTCTGTCTCATGAGGCAACTCAATACTATGCTTCTTTATTTACTTAAGACTCACCTCCTACTGAGGATAAGGAGAATTTGATCCTTGTCCATATCTTTTCTCTTATCACCAATGTGATAAGGAGTCTCTTATGCGCCCAATTTTGATGTTTAAATTGGAGGAGGTTGTTTTTGGGATGCATAAGGGTAAATTTCCAAACCCATATGGGTTTCCTATAGATTTTTTTTGTGAATTCTAGGACATTGTAAATTTGGACTTGTTGGAGGTTGTCCATGAATCTTATCACAATAAACAAATGCTCAACGGCATAATTTCTACTTTCTTGGTCCTTATACCTAAAAAGGAAGGTACTAATCGACTGGACTTTTTCATGCCTATTACTCTATGTAATGTTGTCTATAAAATTATTACTAAGATAATTGATGAGAGGCTAAAACCCTCACTTCTCATTTTGATCTTGCATGAGCAAGGGGGTTTTGTGGTAGGTTCAAACAATATTTGGGATGGGGTGGTAGTTTCTTTTGAATCTATTCACTCAATGGTGGTTTCTAAGGAGAAATATATATTCATCAAACTTGACATGACCAAATATTAAGATAGAGTTAAGTGCACTTCCTATAGAAAATTCTCATAGCCTTTAGTTTTAGTTCAAAGTAGGTTGGTTGGACTATGAGTTGTGCAAGCTCCTCATCATTCTCTATTATTCTTAATGGTGAGACTTTAGAGTTATTCGAAGCTTCCAGGAGACTCCTCTAAGGGGATCCTCTTTCCTCCAATTTTTTTATTGTTATAGTTGAGGGCCTAAGAATATTTATTATGTCTCAAGTTTCCCAAGACATGATTCAGAGATGACATTGGGGTCATGGGATGCCTAAGCTTTCTATTTCCAATTTTGGATGACACTACTCTTATGGAATTTTCTCACATTCATGAAGTCGAATCCTTTAGGAATTTTTTGGATGTTTACTTAGCTACTTTGGGTCAAAAAGTAAATGAATGAAAATCTTCAATCTAATTTTGTAACACTCTAGAAACAATCCAGAGGAAGATTGATAATATTTTGAGGTTTCAAATCGGGTCTCTCTTCTTGATTTATTTGGGTATTCCTCTTATTTTTAGTAGGAAACATAAGCCACTATGGAAATAATTGCTTGATAAGCTATATCAAAAAGTTAATCACTAGGGTCAATGGTGGCTTTCCACTATTGCTAAAGTTACTCTGCTTCAATTGGTGATTCAGGCTCTTCCTATTTATAGAAGCTTTGTTCAGGAAGATCCTGTGTATTTTCTTAAATAATTTGATGCTCTATCATGCTAGTTTCTTTGGAGTGGTAATTTTCAGACCTCTAAGTAAAGTCTAGTTAAATGAGAGTCTATGTGTTGGAAAATGAGTGAAGGGGGTCTTGGTCTTTAGTCTACTATCTTGAATGGGAAAACCATCATAGACAAATTATGTCATCATTGGTCTACTAGTTAGAAACAAATTTGGTCTTGGATTCTCAATCATAAGTATTTAAAAGGTATTGACTAGTTGGATGTTTCCAACTATCCTTTGGAGGGAAGGGGCTTTAGGATTTGGCACACTCTGAAAACAAAGGCTCAACTTATTAAGAGTGGTATTTTTTGGATATACAATAAGGACTCTGAAGAAATTTTTTGAATGGATTCTTGAGATGGTAATCCTCCTCTTCATTCCATGTATCCACATTTGTAGCCCCTTTGTGATAGCTTTATTGCAACTAGTTGGAATAAGGTTATGCATTATAAGATTTTACGCCATTTAGGCCTACTTGTATGGTAGAGATGAAGGGACTCGTGTGAATGACTGTTGGGTTGTTTGGAGGTGCATCAAAATGATTTATCTCATATTCTTTCTTCTAGGGAGTACGAATCCTTGGTTGGGTGAGCTATCTTAGACTGGAGCAGTGCCTTGTCTAGTAAATATTCTATTTCTGTTGGATACCTAGAGCTTGTTAGATATTTTTTTGGAGATATAGAGGTGCCTTGGTGGAAACAAGTATGGAACAAATTTTCTTTTCCCAAGTGCAATTTTTTTTTCTTATGGTGGGTAGTTTAAAACTAATATCTTTCTTGAGACAATTCATGTAAGCGGGGCGTCTAGGGTCCCTCAATGTGCAACTTGTATCATAATGATGTGGAGTCTATCTCTCATATTTTCTTTTAGTTCTCATTTGCCAAGGAGAATTGGCACTTTGATGGGGTGTTTGGGGTCAAGCTTGATGGCATGTCTCTTCTTTGGTGGAGTTTTGGGCTCATTGGGGAAAAGCCCCAGTTAAGACCTCTTTACTTCAAGTGGTTTGGGCTTTGGTACCTTTTATCAATTGGCATATTTGGCTGGAGAGACATCATAGGATTTTTTAGGATACTAGGCTGGTCTCTCAACATTTATAGTGGAAATTTATTCATTCTCTTCGTGAAACTATCTTAGAAAATTATGACTTTTTGGAGGTGTATGTTAGTATTTAAAGGCACTGAGACGTGGGGGTGAATCAGTGCAACCACAAATATGAAACACTTCTTTAATAACTTCCACAACAACCAACATGCAAAAGAAAATATTACATAGAAGCTAAGAATATAAACCATTCACACAAAGTATACTCAAGACACAATATTTTCCCATGGAAACCCTTGTTACAGGGAGAAACCCATGTGTGGGGATGATACAAACAAATTTCACTAGTGCACCAACAAAATATTCCTTGTTAGGAGAAATTACAAACACCCTACTAAGGGTATACTTGGTTAAGAGTATCTTTAGCCCGATTAGAATCTAACATAAGTCATGTTAAGAACTACCATGTTAAGAGATTTCAAACTCCTTATAAGAGTCACCTAGTTAGAGGATTTATACTTCAGATCTTGTTTAATATATTTCTCACGCTATTAGGAGTGACCTTGTTGAAGGATTTTACCTGCAAACATGTTAGGGATTTCCTCCTTGAGATAGACCCAAGAATAAATGATTTGAATATGAAACTTCCTTTCTGACTGATCCATTTCAATCCTACTCACAACACTGCCTTAAACATCATCTCCCATTCCTTCAACTTTTTAATATCACCAATACCTATTGCATCATTTCATCATTCCATCATTACCCTAAAACTCAATTTCATCCTTCTTTTATAACAACTTGCCCAAGTTGTCCTTTGCCCTAAAATGTTTTACCCACCAACATAAAAATCAAACTTGATCATGCCAAAATCAATTAGTCAAATCAATAAAGTCAACACAACATTATCCAAGTTGTAAATAAACCTTTACAAACATTAAATATACCGGTTAGTTGATCTAATCAAACTTGCTCTGCCTATCTCCTATTCTTCCTGTCAGTGTCGCTTGAATTCTCAATAACTTCATCAATCCTTCAATCAAACTAATGAAATCATAGATATAGTTGGACATGCCTCTTTAGATGATAAATGCATGACTTCACATCTTAACTCGATCTCTAACCCCAATTCTAGTCGCATGTACCTCGCACACTATATTCTTCTTGGTTGACTAAACACTTAGTCATTTCTCCAATTTATCCTTCAACACCATCAATAAAACTGATCTCATGCCTCCTATAGATCATGTTTCCAAAAATGACAACACCACAATACAATCCCATGATCAAAACTCATATTATCTTCATTAAATGCCAACAACCTCCCCCTTTAGCATTGATGGCAACACTTAGTAAAATAAACAAGAAATTTTCTAAGTTTCTAACTACTGTAGAAATGAAAAATACATTACAATGCAAAGTAGTAAACTAATTCCTGATAGCTCAATAGCTCCCCCTAGGAATTAAAAACATGTATACTACTCCCCTTGACCATTACATTATATTTTTCATGGACTTGGACAAATTTCAGCCTTAGTTACATTCCTCCCCCTTTGACAACAATGAAAAAGATATTACAAAAAGTGTCAAAATTCTATTTAAGTAAGAGTAGAAACACCTAAGTATATTCTACTAAATATATCATATAATTAACCTTCAAAATTTGTAGATCACTGTCCCAAATTTTGAGTAAATTCTCCACAATTGCAATTTGTCCACTTAGAAAAAATGCTAATTATTCTAGTCCATCAATTGTGCACACATATGGAAATGCTAGGGCTTTTTCAAGTTCCTTCACACCATTTTGCAAAATGTCTAACTTAGAAATCAACAAACTCTGCAACTTCATCAAGTTATCTATCCTCTTGTCTTTCTCATTCCTAGTTGATTTCAACTTGTTGTTTATGTTGCTAATATTAGTGCCAAATTTAGTAGTAGGCTCATGTATATGATAAAAAATTGAAATATGTAATCTAAGCTCCTTATGAGCTTCACAGTTTTCCCTTTCCAAATCTTTCAAAAACTGAGAAAAGTTAGAGATATATTTAAGAATCTTACCACCATCATTCAGTGCACCCTTTAACCGATTGATAGCCAATGTAAGTGTTTTGTTTTCTATAACAATTGACTGTGCCAACTTATTTGATCTCTTATTTTCATATACCTTCTCTTCTCCAAAGTATGCAACATCATCTAAGCTCTTCATTTCCTCACCAGTTGCAGTCACTAAATGGGCTAACTGCTCTATTGGTGTGGCAGTCTCTTCATACTTCACATCACTTAATAACTCTAAAAGTAAATCTCTAGCAGAGATAATTACATGTGTTTCTTGGTGCATCCTTTTTTGTTTAGATTTTGACTTAATATATTCATTCTTTCAACTACAACATCGTCAATTTTCTTTTGATCTCCTTCATCAGGTAAGTGATAGTACTTATTGACTCCAACAAGTACACCATATTTACTAATATTTTGAATAATTGAATTTACAGAAACTAATTTACCAGATTTCGACTCAATAGTCTTACTAGTAGATGAACCTACCACCTTTGATTTCTTTCCTTTAGTTCCTTCTTCTCTTCTTAATATTTTGTCTCTTCACTTCCTTTAGCAGCAAATTTCTTATCCCTCTTTGCCTTTTGTTTCTTTCTTTTTCCTGTCACCTTAGTTGTACTTTGTGTCTCTTTGACTAATGTATCTTTAGGCTTCGCATTATTTACTGGTTTCTTCTTTTGTAATTTGGTGGGAGGAGAAGGTTTCTCCTTCTTGACTTGTGTAGCACTTCTAGTTTGCTAACAGGTTGGGGTACTACCGGCTGCACCAACAACTTCAACATCATCAACATACGATGCACCAGGTGTATCAAGTTTCTCTTCAGTATGTTTGGCTCTTTCCTTCTCAATTTGTTCCTTTGTGATACCTTTCTGAGTCATGAATTGCTCAAATTCCTTTTTCACCTTTCTTTCAATAATAGGCTCCATTAAGTCCTTGTGCACTTTGAGTGACTTCTCTTCACATGTCCCAAACCTTAGAGTCTTTAGATCAATTGGTTGAGACAACAAATTCTCTGCATAAATAGTCAGAATGTCTCATTCTACTTCATCACCCATAGGCATCACACATGAGATCCTTGGCTCATCTTCTTCCCTCATACAAGTTTCAGTGTCTACCATGAAGAAAATGGTATCCTTATATCTTTCAACAATTTTTGATGGTGTCCTTTCCTTCTCATGCATCTTTTTCTGGAAATATTTAAGGTAACCCCATACTTTGCTAGTGAAATCATTTCCTAAGAGTCTGATACAGTTATTAATTTGAATAAAAACTAGAGTATCTGTTGACCATGTAATATTACCGATATTAGGAAACATGTTTTGAAAATATAAAAACAAGCACATGATTACCTGACCATATTTAAACTTATGTCTCTTGTTCTTTTTAATCTTTTCCAAGATCAACATTAGTTGTTCTCTCATAGCCTTTTCCAAATCAAAGTATTCATTCTCCTTAAAAATCTTATTTGTTGTATGAATATCACCACTGGGTATGCTATTCATTCTACTCAAATGATACACCTTATAATAATAACCATAGATGCATATTTGACCTCATCATCTGAAATACCATTCATTGTCATCACACGACCATCTCACTTAGATTGTTTTAGTCTTATCACTTCTTCTTTAGGAATGGTGTGAAGAATGGGCACCCCACCAGTTGCACATAGGTCGGTTACAGAATGGATTTCTTCCTTAGTGATCTTAAGTGGTCAATCTAACCACATGAACTAGTCATGAATTATACTTAGGACAAATCTGATTTGATCATCTTCAAATTCATCAAGATAACTAACTGTGTGATGAAAAACTTTATCAAAATAATTTTTATGTTCATCCTCCAACACTAAGTTGTCATCACATAACTTTTTGTATTTCTCTTCTATTTCCCTTGATCCTAGATCTTCCAATTTACAATGAATAAAATCTCTAACATCATCTATATGTAGATCAACATAGGGAACACTAGTTAGGGCTATTAGAATTGTTGTTTTTTGAGGTGTTGACACTCATGTTTTGTCATTGATGTCAAAATATGTTTCATTTGGTTGCATTAGAAGATTTAGAAAGACTGTTTATCACAGGTATATCTAAGTTTGTTGGGTTTTATATTACTGTTTGCATGAGTTATAGTTGTTTTGGTGAAGATTGGTTAGAGAGAAGTGACAAAGGATTATGGCAGAGCTAGTCTTCAAGTTTTTGGGATAACTTGGATGCAAGCATGAGTTATGGTATGTGAGATTAAGGCATGATAGAAGGTACATGGGAAAACATTCTCTGTGATTCTTGAGTTGCAGGATTCTTGATGATGTCAGTTGTGGTGTGTGGACTGGCGAAGACCTATTTGGGGCTAACCATAGAGATGTAATGTGCTTAGTGAATGACGAGTGTAAATTATGGATCTTGGCGTTTAACTAATATTTTTATTTTTTATTTACTTGTTTAAGATACTGTGTGTATCTTAGCAAGGGTCTATGTAATTGCTTATGCATTACAGAATTCTTAACAGGACGACCTAATTTCTTGTTGTAACTTGTATAAAGGAAAGTAGCATCTTAATGTGAAAATGTATGAATTGGATGTTGTGAGCATGTGGATGCAAGCTTTTATGGATGTAGAGAATTGATTATGTTTGTAATGCACTTCATTGGAAATTTATAGGCAAAGAAAGTTTCTATCAGCCAGTTCACTTTTATAACTATGCTTTCATACTTCTATTTGGATAGTGGATCCAGAAGGTGGATTTAACCTTCTTCACTTTGGGCAGTGTGCTCGAACAGTGAGCTCAAAATTTCATTCAACTCCTAACAGGGTTGAGAAGACTCCTAACAGGGTCTGTCCTTTAACATGGATTTTGTACTAGATGCAATAATCAACTCTTAACAATGTCAGGTCTCCTAACAGGGACACCATATTTCTAGTGCGTTATTTTGTGGGTATCATTCCCACTGGGGTTTTTCCCTTAACAGGGTTTTCCTCGACAACAAATATTTGTGTTATGGTGATCTGATTTATCTTTTTCTTGTGGTTTCAGTTTTAATTCAAATTTACATTAAACAATTGGTTTAAAAGATTTAAAGATTAAGACTCTGGCACAAAAATAATTAAACCCCCCCCCCCCC
>MU219284.1:11416-22891 GCA_018584345.1 Thuja plicata
CAATTGTGGTAGTGCATTATTATTCCTAAATATTTAAATCAGAGCTTGTGGTCCTCTGAGAGAAATCTTAACAACTTGAGGTAATCCTGAGATGACTTGCTATAGGAAGGAGAGTCCAAAATTTGATGCTGATGTTTTTGATAGTTGGAAGAACAAGATAAGAACTCATCTAATCTACTTGGGAATTGATTAATGGATGATTACAAAGAATGATGAAGCGATGAAGGAAAAATATGAATTATGAAGTGCTACTGATGAAGAAAATAAATTGTTTTCTTGCAATATGGTTGCAAGAGAAGCACTGATAAGAATTCTCTCTGACGCAGAATTTACAAAGTTTAAAGACCTTGATTCATATCACAAGATCTAGAAAAGGATAGACACTCTATATGAAGGAGGTCAGTACACTAAGAAGGAAAAATTACAGAATTGGAAGGCTAAAATGGAGAATCTAAGGATGCGAGATGATGAGAAGGTCAGAGCATATGTACAAAGAATTATAGAGTTTGTTACTTGAATGAGAAATTTAGGAGGCACATATACTAAAGATGAAGTGATCAAAAATATTATTAAATCCTTGACACCTGCCTACTGATGAACTATAGTTTTTTATATGTTTTAAGTCATATTTTGATACTCAACCGAGTTGCAGAAGTGGTGATAAACATTATCAGTTAATGTATTGTCATTGATGTCAACTTATTTGAGTGTTATTATGGTGGAAACCATTTGTTATGTATTGAAGGTCTGGAACAAACAAAGTTTTTGTGGTCGATAATTGAAGAGTTATGTATATATCGAGTGACAGAGACCACCGAGTATAATCCAGTGTATATCGAGTGACAGTATTAACCGAGCAAGGGTTTGACGAAACAACTATTGAATTAAAGCAATTTAATTATAACTGAGGCTGACTTGGATGCTTAGCTGGAAATTGATGATTTCTAGGTAAAAGATAAATTTTTCTATTTGATCAAACGGTTATTAAAATTCAATGGAGATCAGACGACAAATATTGAAATGTGTTTTTAACACAACTGTAAAAGTTGAATCAAGCAAGAAAATGAACGATGGAGATTAAGCAACAAGATTTGAAGGATGAAAATTAAATGATACATGATGTCTATTTAAGAGACAAGAGATTCATTTTGTGAATCATGATGACATATATTGAAGCATATATGCGAATTCATGCATGGCTGGTCAAACTAGTTAAAGACAAAATCAAGTGTAATTCTGCAGACATAACCGAGTAGAACAAAGATGAAGAATGAGATGAACTGAAGTGAACAAAGTTGATCAGAGGTATTATGTACTTAGAATAGATCTGAATATTTGCAAATCATAGTTGTATTTGAATCAGATCATTACTATATCATTTTAACCATTGTTACAAATAAATCTCTTAACCGAGTGGGATAGTGAATCCTTATTAAAACATTCAGAGAATGTTGATTATTTTCTTGTTGACCTCATAGTGAATGCATGGTCAAGAGAGAATTGGTAGTTTTAAATCATCTAACAAGGTCACATTTAACAGTGTGCATTATAACCTTTACAGGGTTGGCTCCTCACCAAGCTCACTTCAAAAGAGTGAAAATATTTTGGGTTACCTGTCCCAGGTGGTTTTTCCCTTAATAGGGTTTCCACGTTAAAAATCTATGTGTTAATGTGCATGAATGTTGTGGATTGTTACTTTACTTTACACTTTATTTTTTTTACCTAGATCGGTAATCACAGTATTAATTTACTGATACTTGGTAAACACTATTGATGAAAGTTTAAGTTTACAGAATACATTTTCACCGAGTTGAATTATATGATTGAATTTTTTTTGATATACATCTGGAGAAATTTGGGACTGTAGGATAATTTGTGAGAAAACTGATTCTAACTGATTCACCACCCTCCTAGTTATTCTAACAACCTACAATACTAAAGTGCAAGCGATAGAGGAGATCATACCACTAACAAAAAAAATTCAATAGAGAAATATTAATTCCTAAGTTGACCACCTTTGAGACCGTAGAGTTACAAGATGCATTACCCAAAGTAGAGTATGCATTCAAGGCTACTGTTCATAATGAAAAAAAGATTATATCAAGCCTTGCGAGCACTAGACAAGGTAACATGCATGTAAAGCTTGGAGAATATGTTGATGATTGGGCAGAAATAGAGGAAGAAGAAAGGAAACTAGATGAACTTGTGGCTCTAATAGTAAAAAGGGAAAAGAGAGGTAAGGGTAAATTTGAAGGAAGATTACCCCTAAAATGTTTTTTCTTGTAATAAGATTGGTCATTTTGAATCTAGATGTCCTACAAGGGTCTCTAGCCTAAGCCTAAGTTTCACAAGTCTAAAAACACCAAAGATGAGGAATGCTACTATGCTAGTGAAGGTGTGTCTGATGTTGATTCTATGAATGATGAGAATGAAACTGGATTTATTTCTATTAAAGATGATGAACTTGTTCATGAAGAAAAATCCCTAGTCTCGCATGTTGAAAATAAATCATAATGGATAATTAATAGTGGTTGTCCACATAATATGACTATTGATAAAGGTAAGTTTGTTCAACTGGATAAATATGATGGTGGTCTAGTCAAGTTTGGTGATAACACTCCTAAGCTGATTATTTGAATAGGATCAATCTCTCTTGATGGGAAAACTAACATTGATGATGTCTTACTTGTTGATGGACTTAAGAAGAACCTGCTGAGTGTTGGACAACTTGTAGACAAGGGCTATCACTTTCAATTTAAGGATGGAAAATTTACTATTGAAAGTCAGATAGGAGATTTGATTGCATTAGGTACAAAGACAAGAGGTGATGTGTTTTAGTTGAATACTACATAGGAAAGTTGCTTTATTATGAAGATAGAGAAGAACAACACTTGGGAATTGGTTCATATACCTAAGGACAAGAATGTAATTGGAACTAAATGAGTTTTCATAAACAAAATGAATGAAGAAGGCATGGTTGTAAGAAATAAGGCAAGACTAGTCTGAAAGGCTATTCACAACAGGATGGTATAGATTTTGAATAAATATGTTCTCCTATTTCTAGGTTAGAGGCAATAAGGTTATTCCTTTCTATGCAACACATCAATATTTTGAGCTGTATCAAATGGATGTGAAGTTTGCATTCTTGAATGGTGATCTAGAGGAAGAAGTCTACATTTAAAAGTCTTATGGTTTTCATTTAACAAATAATGGGGACATGGTTTGCAAGTTGAAAAAGGAATTGTATAGACTAAAACAAGCTCATATATCTTGGTATGATCGATTAGACAAGTATTTGTTACATCTTGGTTTTAGAAAAGGTAGTGCAGATAGTAATTTATATTTGAGAACTTGTGAATATGGAATCTTGATTGTTGAAGTCTTTGTGGATGATATAATTTTTGGAGGCAATGATGAAATGAGTAATAAATTATCTGAGGAAATGAAAAGTGAATTTCAAATGTCTATGATTGGTGAAATGAAGTTCTTTCTTGGTTTACAAATTACTCAAAGTAAACATGGAATTTTCATTTCTCAAACCAAATATCTTAAGGAGTTGCTAAAGAAGTTTGGGATGGAAGATTGCAAACCTATTGGAACACCCATGGTTACTAGATGCAAGCTTACTACTACTGATGAATCTCAAAATGTTTTTAGATAAAATATAGGTCCATGATTGGAGGTCTACANTACCTAACTCACACTAGGCCTGGCATAGCTATTGTAGTTGGAATTATTGAGAGGTTCCAAGATGATCCAAAGGAGACTCACCTTGTTGAAGTCAAGAGGATATTCAGATATTTGAAAGGGACATTGGAATAGGGTCTATGGTATGACAAGTCAGATGATTTTACATTACAATCTTATATTGATGTAGTCTGGGCAGGAAGTATTGATGACAGAAAGAGTACTAGTGGTGGAGAATTTTTCCTTGGGAAAAAGTTAGTTTCATGGTTGAGTAAAACGCAAGATTATATAGCTCAATCTATTGTTGAGTCAGAGTGTGTAGTTGCTGCTATAAATTATACATAGATTGTCTAGATGAAACAGATGTTGAAGGATATTGGGGTAAGCTTTGAAGAGCATGTTGTTATTTTTTTTGATAATACAAGCTCAGTAAACATGTCAAAGAATCAATTTATGCATTCAAATACCAAACACATTTTAATCAAATTTCATTTTTTGAGAAACGAGATTGCAGATAAGGAAGTCAGATTAGAGTACATCAATACAAAGGAGCAAATAGCAGATATATTCATAAAACCTTTGTGAAAAGACGCCTTTGAGTATCTCATAGATATTCTTGGGGTAACAAACCCTCATTGTGAGAACTAAATAATTTAGGAATGCATCTTTACAGTAGTTATTAGAGCTATATTATTCTCTATACTAATGTTTGGATCTACTCCCCAACAGGAGTGATTGCAGGAACTCGACAAAGTATTTTTAGGTGATCAAGCACCTGGTTTGTTGCAGGTATGAAGATTTAAAAAAACTACACCTTGCAGAGTTGGGATGTTTAGAGAATGAAAAGAGATATGGAACCCTTTTCCATTGATGTCAAAGGAGGAGAGATATAAGTGAAAAAATCTTACTGGTTTAGGGGGATTTATGAAGAGGATATTGAGAAGATTGTATTAGAAAGACTACTATTGATTTGATGATTTTTCTCATATGTTGTCATCAATGCCAAAGGGGGAGATTGTTAGAATTTTTTTTGTTTGAGGTGTTGACATTCATATTTTTTCATTGATGTCAAAATATGTTTTAGTTGGATGCATTAGAAGTTTCAAAAAGACTGGTTATCACAAGTACAGACAAGATTGATAGTTGTGTACAAATAGTGTAAGGTGTTTTAGTATATTCAAGCATGAAGTTGTGTAGAGGGAAGTATGTACACCTTATATCTAAGGTCATTGGATTTCATATTTTTTTCCCATGAGTTATAGTTGTTTTGGTGAAGACTAGTTACAGAGAAGTGACAAAGGATTATGAAAGAGGTGGTCTTTGAGTTTTTGGGATAACTTGGATGTGAGCATGAGTTATGGTATGCAAGATTAAGGCATGATAGAAGGTACATGGTGAACCATTATTTGTGATTCCTAGGTCATTGGATTCTTGATGATGTCAATTGTGGCATGTGAAATGGTGAAGACCTATTTAGGGCGGATCACAGAGATGTAACATGCTTAGTGAATGACAAGCGTGAATTATGGATCTTGGCGCGTAACTAATGATTTTTATTTTTTACTTAATTTTCTAAGGTACCATGTGTATCTTAGAAAGGGTCTATGTAATTGCTTGCGCATTGGGGAAGTCTTAACAGGCCAACCTAATTTCTTGTTGTAACTTAAATATAAAGGAAAGTAGCGCCGGGTCTTTATGTGAAAATGTATGGATTGGATGTTGTGAGCATGTGGATGCAAGTTTTGATGGATGTAGAGAAGTGATTATGTTTATAATGCACATTATTGGAACTGTATAGGAAAAGCAAGTTGTTATCAATCAATTCACTGCTATAAGTATGCTTTCATACTTGTCTTTGGATAATGGATCCAGAAGGTGGATTTAATCTTTGCTTTGGGCAGTGTGCTCAGGCAGTGAGCTCAAAATTTCATTCAACTCCTAACAAGGTTGATAAGACTCCTAATAGAGTTTGTCCTTTAACATGGACTTTGTACTGGATGAAATAATCAACTCTTAACAGTGCTAGGTCTCCTAATAGGGACACAATATTTCTAGTGCATTATTTTTTGGGTATCATTCCCACCAGGGTTTTTCCCTTAACATGTTATATTATGATTTATCTTGTTCTTGTGGTTTCAGTTTTAATTCAGATTTACATTAAACAATTGGTTTAAAATATTTAAAGTTTAAGAATTTGGCACACAACTAATTCACCCCCCCCCCCTCTCAGTTGTGGTAGTGGACTGTTATTCCTAACAATTTAAATCAAAGCTTGTGGTCCTGTGAGAGAAAGCTTAAAAAATTGAGGTGATCCTGAGATGACTTACTATAGGGAGGAGAGTCCAAAATTTGATGCTAAAATTTTTGATAGTTGGAAGAACAAGATGAGAACTCATCTAATCTTCTTGGGAATTGATTACTGGATGATTACAAAGAAGGATGAACCGATCAAGGTAGAATATGAATTAGGAAGTAATACTGATGAAGAAAATAATTTTTTTCTTCCAATATGGTTGCAAGAGAAATAGTGATAAGCGTACTCTTTGAGGAAGAATTTACACAGGTTAAAGATCTTGGTTCATCTCACAATATCTGGACAAGGATAGAGGCTCTATATGAAGGAGATCAATACACTAAGAAAGAAAAATTATAGACTTTGAAGGTTAAAATGGAGAATCTAAGGATGCGAGATGGTGATAAGGTCTTGAAGCATATGTACAGAGGATTACAGAGTCACTTAATTTTTCAACAAGCTCTTGTCCACCCACAAAACTGAAACACTTCTTTAATAACTTCCACAACAACCAACATGCAAAATAAAATATTACATAGAAGCTAAGAAAATAAACCATTCACACAAAGTAAACTCAAGACACAAGATTTTTCTTATGGAAACCCTTGTTAGAGGGAGAAAACCATGTGTTGGGATGATACCCACAAATTTCACTAGTGCACCAAAAATATCTCCCTAGTTAGGAGCAATTACAAACACCCTGCTAAGGGTATACCCGGTTAAGAGTATCTTTAGCCCGGTTAGAAGCTAATATAAGTCGCGTTAAGAACTACCTTATTAAGGGATTTCAAACTCCTTCTAAATGTCACTTCAGATCATGTTAAAGATCCTGCTCACCCTATTAGGAGTAACCTTGTTAAACAATTTTACCTACAAACATATTAGGGCTTGCCTTGAGATAAACCCAAGAATAAATTATCTGAATATGACTCTTCCTGTTTGACAGATCTACTTCAATCCTGATCACAATGTCGCCTTAAACATCAAATCTCATTCCTTCAAATTTTTACAATCACCAATACTTATCGCATCATTCCATCATTACCCTAAAACTTGATTTCATCCTTTTATAAAAACTTGCCCAAGTCATCCTTTGCCCTCAAAATGTTTACCCATCGACATAAAAATCAAATCCGATCATGCCAAAATGTATTGGTCAACTTAATAAAGTCAAAACAACATTAACCAAGTCGTAAATAAACATTTACAAACATTAAATAGACCAATTAGTTGATCTAATCAAACTTTCTTTGCCTGTCTCCTGTTCTTCATGTCAGTGTCGCTTGAATCCTCAATAACTTCCTCAATCCTTCAATCTAACTAATGCGATCATAGATATAGATGAATATGCATCTATAGAAGATAAATGCATGACCACACATCTTAACTCAACCTCTAACTCTGAAACTGGTCGCCTATACCTCATATTGTCTTCTTCCTTGTTGACTGGACACTTATTCATTTCTCCAATTTAATCCTTCAACACCATCGATAAAAATGATCGCATGCCTCCAATAAATCATGTTTTTGGCAATGACAACACCAGAATACAATCCCGTGGTAAACACTCAGATCACTTCATAAAATTCCAACACTGTAGAACCTAGGGATGTTTCTATTTGCAATCATCTCAATTTTCCTCTTCAAGAAGGTTATTTTCTATTTGTTGGTCATGTTATGAGAAATGAGTGCAAACATCCTTTGACAAACAATTTAATGGAGGCTCTGGCCATTTTCTGCAAGGTGAAGCACAATTGTGTTCTTTGCTGGAAAAGGATTATTTGCAAATCTAATTCTCAGGTGGTGGTGACTTTGCTAGCTAGACACCAACTTGATGGTGTTAGTTGGCACTTAGTCTTGGTTATTATAAAAATTCTTTGATTGTACAACTCTTTGGAATATGTTTCTTTTAGACACATTCCTAGGGTGGAATGGTGTTGCAGACTATTTGGCCAAATGAGCTTCTGATCAAACACATGCTTGGAATATAGTGGATAAGGGGCAATCGCCTCTTTAAATGTGTCATATTCTAGATCATTTAGTGGATAGTGACATGGTACTTTAATGCTTTTCTCTATTGAGTAGCTCATCCTTTTCTTTATATCTTTCTTATGAGTAAATAAATTTTTACCCCTATTTTAGTGAAATTATTTTTAAGAAAACATGCTAGAAATTACTTATGAAAGTTCAAGAATAACTACTGAGAAATCTACTTTTATTTAGAAACTATCTCCACATTAAAAGTCAACTATGGAAGACCAAAAGTCACAACTTAGAATTCCACTTTGGATGCCCCTATGTGAAATTGAACATGGATCTCCACAATAAAAACACAACGTTTTAACCATTTAAGCTCAACCCTTTGGACATCAAATTTGAATTTTGATCAATAAAAATAAGATAAGTTATATATATATAGGTGTAAAATTGTTAGAGATTGTTTAACTCTAGAATCATATAATGTGTAAATAGAGTGGATTAAGAGACTAGTAAATTGAAAAAGGATAATTGAGAAAGCACAAAGGAGGAGATTTAAGGACTAGTTTGTCAAAGGACAAAGTGTGTAAATTAGTGTTATAAACATTTTTTGATAGTCTACAAATATAATTCAATTAAGTATTATGAACCAACTGATATAAAAAAAATTTCCTTATTAAGGAAGTAATATTTAAGAGTAATTAAACATTTATTTTTATGCATTTAGTATTTTATCTGGTATATCACTTTTACACATTCAAATTTATGTCTCTGCAACAAATAACTATTATTTTAAACACATAATCTCAAACCCTTAAATAATATGAAACATATTTTTTATATTTAATCACATGACATGTATAAGCTTTAACATATTTTTATAATAATTTATTTTTAGAAGAAAAAGGATCAAAATCCAACTTTTATGGAGTCCATTAGGAGGCTCAAAAAGAAGATATTAAATAGAATACCCCTATGGATTGTTTAATGATTGAGACCTCTTTAAAAATCTTTGAAATTGGTAGATGAATCAGTTAGTGATCTTGTGACTCCTTGCCTCAAAAAATTAGATATGGAGAGAAGGGTCCTCCTAAAATCATTCAAAGAATGTTTTAAACCACCTTGATTTTGGATCACTTATTCGGTTGGATGATTTTAGTAACATTTTGTAATGCTTTTTTCTTTTATAATCTCTTGGCAGTTCATTAGCTTCTTGTTTCACATCACGCTCTATAGTTTTTATATAGTACATTACTTACCTAATCAAACATATATTTTAATAAAATAACGTATTTTTCAAATATAAATTTTTAAAAAAATAAATAATAACATGCTTATAACTATACTTTTCCACATATAAAAATATATACACATAAGATCTCACACTTATAGTAATCAACCTTTAACTTAGTCTTATCAAAATCAATGTACATGACATAGTTCATGGATCAAAATACACAAACTCAATGCTAAATCACTCCTATACAAGTTCAAAATTTATGAAACAACATAGATAAACTTCATAAAAATAGGGGTATTGAGGTATAATAAAACTATCAAAAGTCTCTCTCAATTGTTGTAAACCTGGTCTGTTAGACACCTCCCGTTATTAGGCCTCTACGTGCTCCAGGGCTTGTAATTTGGAATTGTGCTTCATAACTATTTGCACGAGCCTCCGTTTCTATTATTGATGGTTCATTCAAATATGCGGAGTTGCTTCTTCTCCACCTAAATGCATAAAAAATAATACAATTTACTTTCACATGTACTAATAATTATTTTAAATTATAATTACATAATTATTTGTATCTATGTGTTCAACAAAAGAAATGGATGCACCTTGTATCGAAATTAGAAATGCCATGACTAATTAAATATTGGATCATCAACATTCAAAAGGTTGGAAAAATGTGTTTGACATAATTCACTCATTAAGTTGTGCCACCTTGATTTCAAGAACGCTAGAGTTTTCATAATGCACTATAAGTTTTCCCTAGGACACTATTAGAATTTGTTTTTATAAACTATTTTATTCAAAGGAAAAAATAAATAGTTAAAAATAAGTTTTCTTTTAAATTGTTTTAATATCTACTATTAAATATTTATCTACCAATAAAAAGCTCTATGTTAAGCTCTAACAATGGGCTACGAACCTCTTCTAATTAGTTAAAATGAATACAAGATAATACGTTTTTACACAAATAATTTAATTAAAACATTCAGTTTTTTGAAAATGTGTATATTTAATATATTATCTGTATGGTTGAAAGGTAAAAGTATTATATTTTATTTTCAATAGCTTATATTTAATATACTAATAAAGACTTACCATCCGTTTCGTATGTCAGGCACTTCTAGGTCGATAGAAAATCTATTGTTGTACATATTTTCTCGTCCTGAAAAACTCTTGCTTTCTATTAAGTGAGAAGGATGATTAATTACCAACTTTTGGTAACTTGTGCTCCCAATTACCTGCATTTATCAAAAAAAAAGTAGGTTTGAAAAGTTCAAGAGAAAAATCATATTCTTGAGAAAATAGAATCAAACTAATGATATTTATTACTCTAAATCAATTTGAAAAAATAGAAGGGATGACCAATTTAGAAGTCATATTCTCAAGAAATGGGAATAAAGACTAACGAAAAGTTAGAGAGAAAAATCATATTCTTGAGAAAATAGAATCAAACTAACAATATTTATTACTCTAAATCAATTTGAAAAAATAGAAGGGATGACCAATTTAGAAGTCATATTCTCAAGAAATGAGAATAAAGACTAACAATATCAATTTATAGAAAAATCTAGAAGACATGACCAAGTTAAAAGTTCCCTTTGGTCCAAAACAATGGAAGAAAGTAAAGAACTAGAAAACAAACCATGACAAACATAATTTTGGTAAGAAACACAATTTTTTACTTAATTCATAAAATAATTAAAAAATATTAACAAGGTTTAATTGTTTGATTTATCTGAAGAAATAGTATATTCTAAGAAGAGTATAAGATGACACCAATGCATAGAAAATGAGATAGAAGGTTATAGTACATGTTTTTTGAATTCTCAAAAAGAATTACTTAGGGTTATATTAAAAAATGAGTAACATTAGAATGAATATACAAAAGTAGAATTTCATTACCTCGGGTTATATTCAAAAATGAATAACATTAGAATGAATATACAAAAGTAGAATTTCATTACCTCAAATAATAAAAAGAAGCATGCCCAGAACTTCCGATAAGTGAGAAACCTTAAGAAGTAGAGTATATGAAAAACATTCTCTCCATCTGTACATTATCTAAATTTCAAAGGGAAGATATACCAATAGAAAATTATATGAAACTCCAAAAATATCATAAAATGGAATCCCAAGCATGATGGCAACTGAGAATAGAAACCCATGTAGGTATACAAGGAGAATATCTCTCATTTTTTTATTTTTATTGTGAAGTAAGAGATTGTGTACAATAAAGACTTTTTTCAGTTCTCTACACATCTAGTTTTGAATGAAGAGTAAGAAT
>MU219301.1:6717-25189 GCA_018584345.1 Thuja plicata
TAGTAAAGCTGGGTTTACTATGCATATGTGTATGAATTTATGTTTATATATTATTATATTCATAGGGAGGAGAACTACATTAGCAGTCGGCTACATAAAATACTTTCCAAACAATGAAGATTGGATTGCCTACTGTCTTCAACAAACCGAACAAACCAAAGATTTGAGTTCTGTCTGAATGGCAACAAAGAAATAAGTTAATGGAACACTTACTAGTTCTTAGTATTCGGGTTCTGAGTATAATTTATGCTTTCAGAATCCCCGACTACGCGGGGCACCAAGACGTTCTGCTGAAGACATAGTTTGAACTGGCTGCAGCCATCAGATTTGTTAACCGAATCAAGCACGATCCAACAGGAAAAATAACTTGGCTCGATGTTATCCTCCCTTCCTCGGGTTCGGTCAGAATTCATAGGGCATCGCACTTAGGGCCGGTTTCGATTTGTCTTGGCGCAAACACAAAAGGAATAAAAAAATGAAGTGTTATCTCTCTTTTTTACTTTATATTATGATCGTTGGTCTCAATTTTGACCAATACGGGCATGTATTAAAAAAAAAAAAAAGTTTTCCTTTTCTAATGCGACCAACTAAACATTTTTATTTGATGGTCAAAATTTTTGGTCAAAATTTAGGGTAAAATGTACTAGTGAATTTTTTGGCTTATCACTCCCCCAACCTAATGGATTTATATTCCTCTAGTAGGTGCAATATGATTCCTCAATCTTTCTTGCATCTTTAAATCATTGACTACTG
Organism: Thuja plicata; assembly: GCA_018584345.1. Taxonomy (NCBI): domain Eukaryota; kingdom Viridiplantae; phylum Streptophyta; class Pinopsida; order Cupressales; family Cupressaceae; genus Thuja; species Thuja plicata. The sequence goes on from MU219301.1 coordinate 7,471, forward strand.
TTTGTCCCTTAGTTTTCACTCTTGGGTTTCAATAAAATCCATTTTTTATTCAATCTGTCCCGCCTGGATTTCTCTACTTGTTCACTATGGGAATGATTTTCTCTATAGTTTGGAATAGGCCATAAAATAATTGGTGGCTAAAATATTAAAGGGAGCCAATATTGTTTCTTGATGAACTACAATTGATTATATGTTTGAATTCATTTGTTATATTCAACCGAGTTGCAGAAGTGATGATAAACATTATCAGTTAATGTATTGTCATTGATGTCAACTTATTTGAGTATTATTATGGTGGAAAACATTTTCTATGAAATGAAGATCTCAAACAAACATTGTTTATGTGGTCGGTAAATGAAGAGTTATGTATACACTGAGAGACAGTGTAAACCAAGTAAAACTTAGTGTATACTGAGCATAGTGATAACTGAGCAAGGGATTATCGACACAACTATTGATAAAGCAATTTAATCAAATCAAGGCCGACTAAGATGTTGAGCTAGAAATTGATGATTTCAAGGTAAAATATAAAGTTTTTTATTTGATCAAATGATTATAAAAATTCAATGAAGATCAGATGACAAATATTGAAACATATTTTTAACACAACTGCCGAGGATGGATCAAGCGAGAAAATCAATGATGGAGATTAAGCGGAAAGATTTGAAGGATGAAAATTAAATGAGACATGATGTCTATATAAGAGACATGATGCTATGATGCACACATGATGCTATGATACATGCATGCAAATTTTATGCATGAATAATCAAACTGGTTAAAGATAGAACTGAGCATTATTCTGCAGACATTGTCGAGCAAATAGAGGAAATAACATTACCAAGAAGAACAAGTATGAAGAATGAGATGAACTAAAGTGAGAAAATTGATTAAAGGTATTATGTACTTAGAATAGATCTGAATACTGCAAAACAGATTTGTATTTTGTTGCCTCCACTTTTAATCTCATAGCCATTGCGGAAAAGTGGAAAATTTCGTGTCTTTAGATAGGTGTATCGCATTTGAGTCTAGTTCTTTGCCCTTTAGGTAATTGGGAGTCTTCATCAGATTTTCCATTTTTCCCTTCTCCCCCCGCATTTCCTAAGCCAGATGGGTTTCTCCCTCACGCGTGATAAGTCCGCGGGTAGCCTAGTGCCTAATCCGATGGAGATTCTCTCATGTCTTTGTGATCCTTGTGAAACAATTCATCATTGACAGAATCCTTCATTCAGCATCAAATTAAACGCTTGCGGGATTCCAGAAATCATCTTCTCCACTGCGGGTTTCTACCTGCCAAGGTAATTTTCTGTGAAGTACGGATGGCAATTTGCTTACAAGTTTGCTATGGAAAGAAATGGTCATGGACAGTGAAATTATTACTTGCAGCATAGAAACAGATCCGGGAAGCAGTTAAAAGAAAATTTGGGATCAAGAAAGACTCAAGGCAGAGAATTGAAATTATGATTCTCCATGGCAGGTTTCTACCTACGAAGGTAATTTTCTGCAAAGGCAGAAAGAAGAAGGAGCACTTCGGTGGACCCCGTCAATAGTTTTTGAAGCACTTTTTCAATTTTATGGGTAAGAAAGAAATGTTTTAATATTGGTTCGGGAAGTTAAAGGATGGCATCGGCGGAGAACGAAAAATTTATTTCTCCACGGCAGAGTTCTCACTCATAGAGGGATTTTCTGCAAATGAAAGAAATGCAGTCTTATGTTAAGTGGAATCCTTTTAAGTGGAGTACCCCGTTTCTGATTTTCTACAAGCTCAAGGAAAATGGAAAAGTAAGTGAAGTTAATGAAAATGTTTCTGTTAGGGCAACGGGAATAGTGAAAAGACTTCAAGGTATCCGTTAGGGCTTCTCATTTATGGTGTTAACAGGTTTATTCATAAATTCGTTCGTGTGGCGCGAATGCTAAAAATCAACGGTTGCCTTTAGAATTCTATAAAGATGAATATGCAAACAGTATTTCAGTTTACTGTTTTCTCTCTTGCTATTATTCTGCCAAATTCATTTGCATCCTTAGCGTCTTTACTGTGAGCTTTATACCTTGTGTTTTTGAAAGCCTTTATTACTTTAAAGTAAAATGGCCGCTAGGTTCTCCGGTTTTGAAGGATTGAACGACATTAAAACCACCCTGCAGAATCTCACAGATACTTCTCTGTGATTTTACGACATGCATGATTTTTAGAAAAGGCTGAAAGTAGAGCTAGTTCACCCTATAATTGAAAAGCTTCTAGAAAGCGGTTTGGTTGAAGTGGCAGGGTTTCCAGTGGCCGTCCAAGCTCCAAAATTGATACGTGAATGTATCAATTGTTACAACCCGGACACCAGATAGATTATACTACCAGATGATACAGTGCTTCTATCTATTGATCGTCAGATAGTAGTGAATTGCTTCCGGGTACCTGAGTGAGAGGAATTATCCAATTTAACGATGTCGCACGCTATGTCTGAATTCTCTGCAAAGAAGATGATATGGAGGAAAGAGATCATGCATTCCTGGTTCCAGAAGCCACGAGGTGCTAAGAGCAAGGTGCCAAAAACCCTATTCAGATCTGACCTAAAGCCCAAAATTGTGGATATCCTAGTGCTCATTCACAGAATGAAAGGTGAGGTGGAAGTCCTAAATTTCATGGAATATTACTTCTTCATAGTACAAGTAATATGCTCAGGTATGCAATACATTGATTGGGCTTAGGAGGTGAGTGAAAATCTTTCCAATGCCCTCCGTGCTGCGAAGTTCTACAATACATTTTATATGTCTTCTTTCCTCATTTATATGTTAGCATCATTACAAATATGGCTGGGCCTCCCGAGGTTAGAAGATTTTCCAGATGATGTTAAGTGCTATGAGTTTTATCCATGTCTGCAACTACATAACAACTATGGAGATTATGTCCAGGTGAGTGATGCTTTTACTATGAGAATTTGCAGGGAATTGCAGGGATGCCCTGAGCGGAGATTCAGCCAGGAAGCAATGGAGGCAATTAGTCAGTTCGAGAATTTCTTCATTCACTTCTCATCATTTTCCTATTTGCGTCTTGCAGCTTTTGGTGGATTCCCCTTGAAGCTGCCCAGATATCCAAGTAATATGATCGTGCTGATTGAGATGGTGAGACAAGCAGTGCACGTGAACTTGTTAAGTGCAAGTTTGAGGAAGAAAGGGTATGAATTCCCTATGAAGGTTGGGGATTTCAGTTGTGAATCCCGTTTGGATGCCAAGAACATGCTGAAGACATTCGAAACCAGATACCACTTGGAAGCATATGAAGTAATAAGACCTATGTTTGACCCCAAGGGTTATGCAAGAGATGTATTGTAGATTGGGAGTGCAGTGAGACATATCACTGACTTTGAAGATTACTTTGCTGATTGTAAGGATGAATTTGAAAGCCGTGACCATGCTTTTTCCAGGCTCACAGTAGAGCAAGTGAAGACATATGGGATTAATTTGGATGTTGATGAAATTGAAGATGATGGTCAGAACATGTATAGCAATACTTATCTGACCAAAATTAGAAACACTTCTATCAGTTCTGAGCCTAATGGAGAAGTCACAGAGGACTTGGAGGCAATGATGGTGAAGATCATCAAGAGAACGGGAAAATGGGTTGAGTGGACAGCTAAAAAGAAGCGAACAAGGAATACACCCACTCAAGAATCTCCGTCAGTAGCTGCTTCCTCCTCCAGTTAGGGGATTACTGCGAGTGTGATGCCAGCAGTTTCTTAGGGGCTCGCTCAACCTACAGGAGGAGGTGATCAACCACCAGACAAGAATATCCTGTTGGATAAGACTTGTCATGATGGTTCCCGACCAGTGATCGGCACTCAAACGGAAGAGAAGAAAGAGGAGGATAAGAAGAAAGAAGAACCAAAGGACAGTGTGGTTACTCCTCGTACCACTCCGGTTCCATCCCCTCATGCTACTCCAGTGCCTTCACCAAATCCAAGTCCTAGCACTCCTGTAAGTGTGACTCTACTACCTACAGGTGGCTCTCCAGTGTAGATTGTGGACCTGGGAGACGGGGAGAGTAGCAGCAGTGAATCCTCTGAGTCAAAAGAAATGGCGAAGGACACTTCAAAAGCAAAGAAAGTCCAAAGCCCTCCTAAGATGGTTCCTCAGGCCCCTAAGAATCCTTTTTCTACATCTACAGTAGCGGCCACCCCAGTTAAAAGGAAAATGTTCAGCATTGATTCACTGGGGGCAGCCTCACAGGTAATAAATACCAAGTCATGGCTAGAGGACACCCTTGGAGAAAGAAGCAAAGGAAAGATGAGAACACTCCATCAAAGGATACCATTTCTCTCATGGTGCAATCTGGTTCAGCACTGGCCCAAGCCAAGAAACAGAAGTCACTATCAATATTGGGTCATGATCCTGCTACAGGACATTTGACCATGGAGATAGCAAAGCCCAACAAAGATGGCAGATTGGAAGATATGGCTATTGATTATTTTACATTGCATTCAATAAACCTCAGTGAAGCAAGACATGATACCAAAGTTGGTCTATGGAAATCAACTAACAAGGTCATTGAAGAACAATTAGAGAGCCTGAAGTCTTCCAAGGTAAAGATGAAGGCAGAAATCAAAGAATTGAATTAGTTCATCCTATAATTGGTGTCTCCACTAGCAACTATCTCTGGAGTGACGGTGAAAAAGAATCCCACAGTCGCAGAAGTGCAAGCTCTCATTTCCTAGCTTCAAGAAGATAGAAACTTCAGCCAGATAGGGAAAGAATGGGTTGAGAAGGTCAGAACAGACGAATTTACGGTCATAGAACAGATTAGGAGTAACATCCTAAGGTTAGAGAAGGAGAAAGATAGCATTCTGAAAAATGGTAACACCTTAGCCAGAGAAAGAGCAAAGAGTGACAGATGCGGCGTCCTCCTAAAAATGATTCTGCAAATGAAATGGAAAGAGGCCTTGGAAGCAAAAATCCTATCAACGGGGAGTGAACCTCTAGCAGAATGGCTCAAGAGCATGTCATTCAGGTCCGAAATGATATTATCCACAGAAAATGGACTTAAAGAAATAGGGAATAAGATAAGTGAAGTCCAGAATAGGGGATTCAAACTAATAAGGGAGCTCCATAAAGAATCCCAAACTAGCGGCCAAAAGAAGGTATTAATTGATGTTAACGTAATGAAGGAAAACTTCTCTAAATTCATAGACAGTTTGGTTGACGTGTCTTCAAGTGGCACGAACAAAGTCGAGGAACTATAGAAGCTAAGAGGACACATAAACGTGGCCATGGAGGAGTTGCCAAAGCAATTTAATGCCACGAAGGATTTTTCCAGAGATCATGCCTAGTGGCTCTTAAGATATACCAATGTTTATGTGCCTAGACATGAGGAGTTAGTTCTGATAGTAATTTCCGCCAAAGAATATCGGACAAAGATGGAGAAAGGAAAGAAAGCCAAATTATTTAACTTCCTCCTTCTTTTCCATTTTCTTTTCCCTATAATTAGTCATGCGACAGAAGTGGTTTCTTTCCACCTGTCATTTAGAGGGAGATGAACCGATTAAACTTCCTTTGTAATGGTTATCCCCTGGCTCTATATGTATGAAATTGAAAGATTAATGAAGGGTCGGAAATTTTTTTGGTGTGGGTTACTTGATGTTGCAGAGACAATTGAAAGTGTTTTATGTTAAAAAATTTTCTACTCCATTAGCTTAGAATTGTAGTTAGATAGCTCTTTCTTGCAATCTGAGTTACAGTAAGAAGGAAAAGATGTTTCGTTGTTTTTTTTCTAAGATGTGAATAAGTCTCAGTAGGATGTGTTGTGGGTTATTCAAAGAAAGACTAAATATAAGTTCTTAATATCTCATTTTAATCTTGTTAAGCAGTAGCCGTAAATTAGTTAATGCTGAGTGTAGGAATTCATAAGATTTGTGAGTTCTGCAATTTGGTCTGTAGATTAAGAGTCCCTCCTTGCCCAGATTGAGTCCTGTTTAGGCTTGATTTGGTTTAGCCTCTCCTTCTCTCAGGTTAAGAGCATACCCCCTTATTAGTGTATATCCAAACATCATTCATTGCATACCTATTCTAGGGAGCTGTACCTACCAATTCAGAGAAAAGTTAGTAGTCTTGAAAGGATTTTCAACTGTTGTAACCAGATCTTGTTCATAAGTTGGGCATTAGAGAGTCATTTTCATCAGAAGACAAAAAGAACAAAATCTATTTACCAACATATTTGAATCAGATCATTTTTGTATCAGTTTAACCATTGTTACAGATAAATCTCTTAACCGAGTAGAAAAGTGAAGTCCTTATTATAACATTCAGAGAATGTTTATTGTTTTCTTGTTGACCCCATAGTGAATGCATGGTCAAGAGATAGTTCTATTAGTTTTAAATCCTCTAACCATGTCACATTTAACAATGTGCATTGTAACCTTTAACAGGGTTGGCTCTTCACAGAGCTCACTTCAGAAGAGTGAAAATATTTTTGGTTACCAGTCCCAGGTGGTTTTCCCCTTAGCAAGGTTTCCACATTAAAAATATATGTGTCAATGTGCATGAATGTTGTGGATTGTTATTTTTCTTTACAATTTATTTTATTGACCTAGATCGGTAATCACAATATTAATTTACTGGCACTCGGTAAACACTATTGATGAAAGTTTAAGATTACATAATACATTTTCACTGAGTTGAATTATATGTTTGAATTTGTTTTAGTATACATCTGGAGAAATTTGGGACTGTAGGATAATTTGTGAGGAAACTGATTCTAACTAATTCACCCCCCTCTCAATTATTCTAACAATTGGTATCAGAGCATACAATGCTTATTAGAGAGCGGATAGTGCTTAGAAGAAAGTTTTGAAGGACTTAAGCTAAAGATCACAAGATGTATAAGAGAGACACACCTAAGATGAATAGGGAGAACTTCCCAACATGGAAAAGAAGAATGAGATTATACCTATCAGGAATTGCAAGCAACATTGAAGATTTTCTGGACAATGAATTCATTCTACCTACTGAACCTTTGATGGTAAATTATATGAAAGAAAAACATGAACATAACCTTATCATGGTGGAGATTTCTTCTTCACTTATAGATTCATAATTTGAGGACATCAAGACATGTACAACTACCAAGAAGATGTGGGATCATCTTACACTAGTTTATGGAGGAGATGCAAATGTACTGAGAGCCAAAGATGAAAGTATTCATGGAAATTTTGATGACATGAGAATGAAGGAAGGAGAAAACATCACACAATACAGTAACTGACTTAAAGAAGTTGTGAATGCTATTCAAGGATTTGGTGGAACCATTGATGAAGACACAATTGTGAGTAAGATTATTAGAGCTTTATTGCCTAGTTATTCTATAAGAGTCTCTGCAATACATGAAATGCAAGCTGCACCTAGAAATAACATTACTGTTGATAGTCTTGTTGGAAGATTGATTTCTTTTGAGTTGAATAATTTTGACAATAGTATTGTACCATCTATGGAATCTGCATTTATGTCTACTTTGAAAATTAGTAAATCTAGTAGCAAACACATAATCAGAAATAATAGTGACAGTGATAGTGATGACAAGGAACATGATGAAATTGAAGCTTTAATGGTTAGAAGATTGCACAGAGGTTAAGGAAGATATAAAGATAAATTACCTTTGATATGCTTTAACTGTAAAGAGATTGGCCATTTTTTCTGCAAGATGCCCTAACAAAAAGGATAATGATAAAATCATAGATCTAATGACAAAAAGGATGACCAAGACTACTAAATCAACATATAGTATGACATAAGGGACAACTGAGATTACAAAGATAAATGTAAGAAATCTTGTTACATTGCTGAAGATAAAGTTAATAATAGTGATACTGACAGTGATGAAGATATTGAGACAGTGTTTGTAGTTTTGAAGGATGATTCAGATGAAGATGAAATGTACGTAGAAACAACACTTATCTCTAAATTTAGTAAACATGATATTTGGGTTATTAATAGTGGTTTTACACATCACATGGCTAGTGATAAAGGAAAATTTGAATTTATTGAACATTATGATGGAGGATCAATAAGAATGGGAAATGATACACCATATCAATTAAAAGGAAAAAGTACTATTATGCTAAAAAATCAAGTCAAATATGAAAATGCTTATTGGATAAAAGGAATTAACTACAATTTGTTGAGTGTTTCATAGTTGAATAAAAAAAGTCACTGAGTCGCATTTGAGAGTAGAAAAGAAATAATCTATGATGGAAAAGGAAAATTGATCGGCATTGGTGAACAATCTAAAGGTAACCTATTCTATCTTGACATGGCTAAAACTACTTGCTTATTGGAAAAGAGTGAAGATATATGGTTATGACATAAAAGACTTTCTCATGTAAATTTTGACAACATGGTTAATATTAGCAAGAAAATCAAAGTTAGAGGCTTACCGAGCTTATCTAAACCAGACCATGTAATGTGCAAAAATTGTCAAATGGGAAAGATGTCAAAATCTAGTTTCAAGAGCAAGAATTTCTCATCTAATGATATTTTGGAGTTAGTTCATATAGATTAATGTGGACCAATGAGAACACAAAGCTATTATGGGGACATATATTTTATTTTATTTGTTGATGACTACTCTAGGATGATGATTTTCATGTTCCTAAAAGAAAAATCTGAAGCATTTAAGATGTTTAAGTGGTACAAAGAAAAAGTGGAAAAATAAACTAGTAGAGATCTAAAGTATTTGAGATCTGATAGAGGAGGTGAATTTATTTCTTATGAGTTTAGTAACTTTTGTAATGATTATGGAATCAAAAGACAGGTTTATACACCTAGGAAAACATAACAAAATGATGAAAGAAGGAACAGATAAATTGTTGATTGTGCCAGAACATTGATGCTTGAAAAGAGTGTTGCACAAGCATACTAGAGAGAAGCAGTCAACGCAGCTTTTTACACACTGAACCAATCACAATTGAAGAAAGATTCAAACAAAATACCTTATGAGCTATCATATGGTTATACTCCCAATGTGAGCTATTTTTAAGAATATTTGGTAGTTGTTGCTATATTTTGAAAGATGATCGAAATGGAAAATTTGATTCAAAAAGTGATGAAGGAATATTTCTTGGATATTCTATTAAGAGTAAAGCTTACAAATGTTTGGAAAAGACAACTAACAAAATCATTAAGAGTGCAAATGTGAAAGTTGTTGAATTTTCTAAGCTAAATGATGATGACAACATGAAAGAACCTTAAGATTATAGTAGATTTGTTTACTGGGAAGAACTTGATACTATACCGACGCAGATGCCTAACATTACCGTGCAACAGGGTAATGTTGCCAGGAAATAGGTTAATTTCACCGGGAAACAAATAACATAGATCGAGAATCGGGAAAATGTTGATACTGAAGATCATGAACCAGAAGACAATGAACATACAAAATAAGATAATTACGAACAAAGAGTTGAACCTATACTTTCTAAATATGTGAGAAGACATCACCCATGGGATAAGATTATTGGAGACAAAAGAGAAGGCATGATTGGAAGAAGTAAGTTAAGACATGACACTTTTTTAATTTGTGAATTTGAGCCTAAGAATGTTAGAGATGCATTATAAAATGAAGAATGGTTTAATGCTATGAATGAGGAAATTGAGAAGATACAAAAAAATAAGACATGGACATTAGTATCGAGACCGAGTGACAAAAATGTCATTGGCACCAAATGGATTTTCATAAACAAACTAAATGATGATGGGAATGTAACCAAAAATAAAGAACGATTGGTTTGCAAAGGGTATGCACAAGAATAAGGAATTCACTATGGAGAAAATTTTGCACCCGTTGCTAGACTTGAAGGAGTAAGCATACTACTTGCATATGCTGCATATAAAGGATTCAAGGTATATCAAATGGATGTGAAATCTACATTTTTAAATGGAATACTGGAAGAAGAGGTATACATTGAACAACCTAAAGGATTTATTGATCTTGATCAGACACACATGGTATGTAAGTTACACAAAGCTTTATATGGTCTGAAAGAAGCATCGAGAGCATGGTATGAAAGATTGCATTCTTATCTTATAAGCATTATATTTATTAGAACAAGTGACAATAACAAAAAGTATTTAAAAGGAGGAAATGATGATAAGACACTTATTGCTAAGATATTTGTTGATGATATTATATTTGGAGGTAAGGATAACTTATGAACTTCATTTGCTGATGAAATGAGGAAATAATTTGAAATGTCGATGTTTGGTAAGATCAAATTTTTTCTAGGATTGAAAATCTTACAAAAGAATGTAGGTATCTACATTAATCAATCAAAATACATCAAGGAAGTACTAAAGACATTTAGAATGGAAGAATCAAAACCAGTTGGAAAACCTATGGTGACCAGATGCAAATTGACAAAGGAAGATAAGATACCTGAGGTAAATCAAACCTTGTACAAATCTATAATTGGTAAATTGATATATGTTGTACACACAAGACCTGATATAGCACATGTAGTTGGAATATTTGCAATATTTTTTGCTAATCCTAGAGAATCACATATGACTGTTGTAAAAAGAATTTTTAGATATTTGAAGAATATTGAGGATTATGGACTATGGTATACAAGAAAAGGAAAGTTTGAATTGAAAGTTTATACTGATGTTGATTGGGCTAGGAACATAGATGATAGAAAGAGCACTACTGGTGGAGCATTCTTTATTGGAGAAATACTAGTTACTTGGATAAGAAAGAAGAAAGGATGCATATCTCATTCAACTGCAGAAGAAGAGCATGTTGTTGCTGCTACAAATTGTTCAAACATAGCATGCATAAAAAAACTGTTGAAAGGAATGAATGAGGAGATCACTAAACCAGTGATGATTTACTATGATAATACAAGAGTTATAAATATTTCAAAAAATCATGTGATGCATGCAAGAAAAATGCACATATCTATTAAGTATGGCTATGTGAGGGAACAAGTACAAGAAAAACAAGTAATACTAGAATATGTATAATAAAAAGAACAACTTGCATAAATATTCTCAAAACCCTTACCGAAGGATACATTTGAGTACTTGAGAAGTAGACTACGGGTTTTTCCTTTGTCTATTGTAAAATAAGTTGAGTAGGAGGTTGCATCAGCCTACATGAAATCAGAATATCAATCATGGTGATGCAAAGTTGACCTAGACCGACACAGAGATATCAATACACTGAAAGGTACCTACTACACCAAAAATTACAGATATTTTACTTGAATACTGAAGAGCTACATATTTATTTTTGGCATTTTTTTCAAAGGGAGAGAGTTGATCGATGAAATATAAAGGGAGAGTATCTATCCACTAAAAGGAGAAAAGAGAAAGGGGGAGATATATCTAATCTACAAAGAGATTCAAGAGATGAAAAGTCAAAACAACAGGAAGAGTCTGCATGGTGAGTATTTTGGTTATACTGACACAGTTTATATTCAAGCTAGGGAGAGCTACATAATTGTTGTAGTTGTAGAACATAAGTTTTGTATTTGTTGTATGGAATTTTATATTGCATATTTCATATTGTGTTTCCATAAATTCCAAAGGGAGAGATTGATGAACTGCAACTGATTATATGTTTGAATTCATTTGTTGATATTCAACTGAGCTGCACAAGTGATGATAAACATTATCAGTTAATGTATTCTCATTGATGTCAAATTATTTGAGTATTATTATGGTGGAAAACATTTTCTATGAATTGAAGATCTGGAACAAACAATTTTTATGTGGTCAGTAAATGAAGAGTTTTGTATACACCGAGAGATAGTGTAAACTGAGTAAAACACAGTGCATACCAAGCATAGTGATAACCGAGCAAGGGATTGCTAACACAACTATTGATAAAGAAATTTAATCAAACTGAGGACGACTAAGATGGTGAGCTGGCAATTGATGATTTCAAGGTAAAAGATGAATTTTTTTATTTGATCAAATGGTTATCAAAATTCAATGAAGATCAGACAACAAAGATTGAAACATGTTTTTAACACAACTGTCGAGGGTGGATCAAGTGGAAAAATCAACGATGGAGATTAAGCGGCAAGATTTGAAGGATGAAAATTAAATAAGACATGATGTCTATATAAGAGACAAGAGATTAATTTTGAATCATATATATCACACATGATTCTATGATACACACATGCAAATTTTATGCATGACTGATCAAACTGGTTAAAGATAGAACTGAGCGTTATTATGCAGACATCGCCAAGCAAATAGAGGAAAGAGCGTTACTGAGCAGGACAAGTATGAAGAATGAGATGAATTGAAGTGAAAAAATTGATCAAAGGTATTATGTACTTAGAATAGATCTGAATATCTACAAAATAGATTTGTATTTGAATCAGATCATTACTATATTAGTTTAACCATTTTTAAAGATAAATCTCTTAATTGAGTAGGATAGTGAAGTCCTTATTATAACATTCAGAGAATCTTGATTGTTTTATTATTGACCCCATAGTGAATGCATGGTCAAGAGAGAATTATTAGTTTTAAATCCTCTAACCAGGTCACATTTAATAGTGTGCATTATAACCTTTAACATGCTTGGCTCTTCACCAAGCTCACTTTAGAATAGTGAAAATATTTTGGGTTACCGGTCCCAAGTGGGTTTTTCCCTTAGTAGGGTTTACACATTAAAAATATATGTGTCAATGTGAATGAATGTTGTGGATTGTTATTTTTCTTTATAATTTATTATATTGACCTAGATCGATAATCACAGTATTAATTTATTAACACTCAGTAAACACTATTGATGAAAGTTTAAGATTACAAAATACATTTTCACAGAGTTGAATTTTATGTTTGAATTTGTTTTCGTATACATTTGGATAAATTTGGGACTATAGGATAATTTTTGAGGAAACTAATTATAATTGATTCACCCCCCTCTTAGTTGTTCTAAAATTTCTTTGTTCTTCCTAAATGAACATAGTTTTGTACCCTCCTAATAACAGCCGAATAAAAATTATGCAAGGAATATGGTTAAACTTACTTCATCTCATCAAGTAACCAATTCCATCTTTGTGTTATATATCCCAATGTTGTTCTTCCTAATGTTGCAACCACCTATTCAAATTCCCGAATGGCTTCTTCTCTTGTAGCTAGGATCTATTGTTTATATTCAACTTTGTACATAATTATGTGCCAAGTATAGAAAATATTTACATGTTCACCTGATTCTACCCTTAAAGGCAAAGGGGTATGGATCTTCTTGTCTCTATGTGCTATGAATTGTTTCCCCCACCTATTTCATTTTGGATCCAAGACATTAGTGCCCTTAAATGAATATCTAATATATACATTAATGGATTCCACTCATGATCATTTGGAACAACATAGTTGTGCAATTATAATTCACAAAATAAATTCTTAGTTTCTATTGGGGAAGAATGGTAAGCTTGGAATAAGTCTTGTGGAGTATCTATTGAAGGATTTAAAGAAGAGACTACTCTTTATACTTGAAAAGAAAGACTAAGCTCCTTGAGATGCAGTTCATATATCCTTGGGGGAGTTTTACATTCTAAAACTTTTTGCACCAAGGTCATCACATTGTTTACCTTATCTATTAATATAAATTTTTTTGCATTCTTCCCCTAAATATCCTTGTCTTTCTTTGTAATCACTTCCTATAGCCAGTGCTTCTCTTTATCCATTCTCACTCCTTATCCTTCATATATTTCCATAAATCTAGGGCTATTAATTCCCATGATAAATTAGTAGGTCACTGAATACTTGCTGGGAATCACCTTTGTTTTGGTTCTCCACCTACCATTTGCTCAGCTACAACAACAAGCCTTGCTAACCCAAAGTTATCTTGTTCCAAGTTTCCTTCCATCAACAAGTCCTATGATTCCTAGGGAAATTCCCTTTCTCAAGATATCTGTTCATCCCCCTCCTTAGATTCTTGTGTAGGCATCATTTCCCTATCCTACTACTTGAATGAGGAGGTAAAATTGGGGCTTCCCTTGGGGGGTCTATTGTAGATTATCATTTCTTCTTCACTAGGAGTGGTATGAACAGAGTCTGAGGATTCAATTTAGATGTTCACCCTAGGTACAATATATTTTGACTGTTTACTAGGTTTACCCCTAATCCTATGACTCTTCCTCTAGGGTATTTTCTCTATAGTTTTTGTTGTCTTAGGCTTTTTAGTAGGCTTTTTGCTATGCTTAGTGGCTCAAAGAGGTTCTTCATCCCTATTTTTCTATTTCCTAGGGCTAGGGATTTCCTTTACAATTTTTTTTCATTTTAGCCTTTCCTTTTTCATCCTTAGTCTTTTTCATTTTTCATTTTCCCCTTGCTATTGTTGCCCTAGTACGAATCGTCAATTTAGGGGAACATCCTCATTAGGGTTTGAAGGGGAACTATTTACATCTTTGTGAAAAGATTTAGGTAAACTCATTTCATCTATATGAGGGTTTATGCTAGGAACTTCCCTATAATTTGAAGCCCTAGGGGTGAATTATTGAACTGCTACCTCCCCATTAACCCTACGAGTCAAGGGTTGATCTCTAAGATGAACATTCACCAATGTGAACTTTTTAATTTTCAAAAAATCACCCCATGACATCTAAGAAACGTCTTGTAAAGAAATTTAAACAACCAAATTAATTAAATAGTGATGGGAAACAAATTTTTCCCTTCCTTTCTACGTCTCACCAGACATGATTTTCAATAGATTATATAGAACATTAGGGACATTCATTCTCCTTCCATTTTCCACGTGGCTCAGAAGCTTGAAGTGTACAGAGTGTAGACATGATTTTCAACCCTTATAGGTAATGTATATAATGATATAAATAGAAACATGTTTCCATGTTTTTGGTAAACAAAGTGTCATTGTTTCTTGTTTATCTACTTCAAGGTGAGGAGTGATCCCTAGTTCTGGTAAGCTCTACTCTAGTTGTTCTAGCATCTTTACTTTTAGTGTAGAGTTCTCCTACAATGGACAACCTTGAAATTTTAGAAATATTCTCCTCCATGAAAATAACATTCAAAAACTTCACCATTTCCTTGCCATTGTTAAATGTTTGAGCAAATTCCATAGCAATCTCATTATTGAACCCATTCAACCTCAAAAAGTATTCTAACCAACGATAATTCCTGAATTTTGTCTCATAGAGTGAATCATGAAGTATTATTGGATGAACCATTGGTTCACTTATCACCAATGGACCTCCCATATTTATAGTCCCACCCTTCAAAACACCTCTGCTTTGCAATTATTTAGCTTTAAACTTACCTAATTCCTCTCTCAATGTCATATATCCTTCTTGTAGTCCTAACAAGAATATCACATAACCTTCAACTTACCCACCTTTTAGTGGCATTTATAAAAACTTAATAAATAATAAGGAAGGTATTAAAGGAATATATAAATTCCTTAAGGCCGTAGGATTTTTGGATTAAAGACAGATTTTAAATTTTAAAAATTTAGCATGTTGGCACGTAGAACATAGGTATGCATAATGATGCATATATAACATGTGGACACACACAATCCACCAACCTATATGGAAGCATGTGTCCATGCACCCCAAGCTACAAAGCACCTAGAATGCACCCACATGCAGTGCTATTTTTAAGTCTATTTTATTTACACTATATCGTTGTGCAATCTGGTTTCACGATAGATGACATCGTATTTTACAAATATATATGCTATGTGATAACTGAATGGTGTAGGAGCACCTTAAGGTATCATGGAAGATCTTTGCAAATTTTGGCTTATATTTGGTTTTAGCCAACCACAAAGGTAATAAGGACTAAGGATAAATTCCCAATTTTGATTTGGTGTGTGTTTAGAGGTAAGAGTGTTTGGAGTCATGTGTTTTGTGTGTTCAATTAGGCTCTAGTGTTTAAGTCCTAGAAAAGTCAACATGGGTCAAAGTTTGACCAAGACTCCAAAATGGAGTGGAATTTATAATTTTGATGTTTTTAAGTGTTTTTGGATGCAAGGGATTGATTCTAGATTGAATTATGCAAGGTAGGATAGTGGATTTTCAAATGAGAAAAAAGTTGTAAAAGTTGCTCATGACAACTTTGCAACTTTGCAAAGTTGTCATGACAACATTTCCTAACAACTAGGAAAGGGATTTAATGGTGTTATAATCCTAAACTAGGGGTCCAAACATGTGGGAATATACTATATAAGCCTAGACAAACCCTAACCTAAGGGTTGGAAGTGTTAGTGTATGGACTGTGTTTTGGAAAGTAATGAATTGGACTGTATTTTTGTAACAGAGCCTTCATCCATACCTTTAATGGATTTAATGGATTGATTTAATGCATTGAGCCTTCAATACTTGTTATGTAATTACACTTTGTTGTGTTAGTTTGGTGGTTTATCACTTTTGTTGATTGCTTTGTAAATTCCTTTAGTTTCACTGGTTTGTTCAGAGCCAGTCATGTGAAAATGAGTCCCAATTGAGTTCTCATGGTTGAACTTCAATGGTGACTTGGAATCAAGTAGGGGAGTGTGTAAGTAGTGTAAATATATCTTGTAGAGTTTATTGGTTTAGGGGATTTAATTTTTCCATCAAACCTTAGGAAAGTACAATAGTATTCTAGCTAGGAGCTTGAATAGAACAGAAGCAAGAGAGCTTGCTAGATGGATTGGTTTGAGCCAATAAATGGTGGTGTAGTGTAGGGGCACGTGTTCTTGATATGTTTATGCAAGGAGAAGATCAGAGGAGGCCATTAGAGAAACTAGTGAAAGCAAAGAAACTTGACTGGAATGCATGCCCTAGAAACCCTTGAAAGTGGGGGTTTGGTGGAAATCTTGAAGACCAAAGAACTAGAAAATACTTGAGCATAGGGTGGTCTTATAAAGAATCCTCAGTTATTTCAGGGGGTTTCTAATGATAATCTAAAGGAAATCAAAGATTTGAGTTTCTAGGAGGCCTAATTGGGCTAAAAAGGCTACAAGGCCTAAAATCAAGAAAATGAAGAACTCGATGGAAAACCATTGGAAGAATCCATCAAAGTGGATCAAAATTAGTTTAAAGTGACCTAGGAATAGTAAGGATACCTATTCCTATTTCCAAGAATAGATTGGGAGAAAATTGAATAGCTTGAGCCTATGGGTGCATAGCTGGATTGAAAGGATATGAAGAGAGTTTGAAGTTGGTGGAGAGATCTAGGAGTAGGGGACCATATGAGTGTCCACTAGTTAGGGTAGAGATAGGTACCCTAGGAAGACAAAAGAGAAGGTCTTGGAAAGAGAAAGAAAGTTCTTAGAAGTTAGAGCTCCCCATCAAAGTGGTATCAGAGCCATTAAAATGCTTGGGAAGTGGATAGTGTATGACATAAGGAAGTGAATCCAATGGAGAAAGCACCATGATAACCAATGTAGAATTGGAAAGGGACTTTTCAGAGCAACAAGTAAAGAATAGACTTATAGAAGAAGCTATGGAGGAGATGTAGCATAAGCTAGCAGAAGTTGCAGAGACTGCAAGCAAGATGAAAGAAAAGATAGGAGAGGATAAATATAAAGGAAAGAGTTAAGTTGAAGAGGAGGCAAAACCAGAACCAGACCCTCTATTGCTTGAGGAACCTTTCTGTCATGCCCAAAAGTTGGGCAAAAACACACGAACAAAAAATTTTAAATAACGCATGAAAACGGAATACTAAAGTTACACTAAGGTAACATGCGCATGCAACACGGAGGTAGTTGACCGAAAGCCAA
>MU219301.1:59894-73064 GCA_018584345.1 Thuja plicata
ATTTGTAAAAGACTCCTAACAGGGTCCGACCCTTAACCAGGTCACTATACTTATTGCATTGTAAAGTACAACTCCTAACAAGGTTGAAATATCTTCTAATAGGGATTACTATAAACAAGTATAGTTCTTTGTGGGTGCTAATTCCCACCGGGTTTTTACCATTTGGTTTCCCTGTAATCAAATTGTGTGTTGTGTACTGTGTTATCTAATTAAGCATTTACTTTGTTGTATTATGAAGCTAAAGAGGAAAAAAGAAATAAATTTATTGATAATTGATTCACCCCCCCCGAAAACCCTAGTGAGAATTAGTACCCACAAATATTGTACTAGTATAATGAACTTGTTAAAGTTCCTTTGCCCTGTTAGAAGCAGTCTTTACAATATGAGTACAATGACCTAGTTAAAGGTCTAACCCTATTATGATTATTTTACAAAACCCTGTTAAAGGTATATGGCTCACTACCTAGTCTCACTACCCAATAGGATGAAGGCTACAACCTTTTGAAAGTTGATATACACTATATCAAAAGTGAACTGTTGTGATGACACTGTTGTCTGATCAATTTTGTGTATGCGCAAATGCTCTTACTCTCTTAAAGAGCTATATCATATACTGACTTCATCATACTGCTCTTCTATATCTTCCTCTTACATTATATTCGATGCTTGTAACATAACTTTAAATTACATACTTATATGTTCATATCTGAATAGGCGCGACCCAAAACAAGACTCTAGTCGGCCCTAAAACAAAATACACAATGGTTCCAAACAAGCCATCTCAAGCATGTTTACAAAAATTCTAATTACATTATTACAAACATATAATCAAAGGCGCTTAGCCATTACATAACAAAATAATTCACGTTGATCAAAACACTAGTTGGCTTCCATGCTCTGTCTTCTGGACTGCTAGTCTATTGATCTATCTGTAACTTCTCCATACTATTGTTCTGTACTATGCATGTCTGGATGTAGTATATACATATGTCATAGAACATATATCTGAACATGCATATGCTAACTTGATCTCTCGCACATGCGCTGATGTGCTGATCATTGAACATCTCTGTCTGCCCTATTTCCATACTTAGTCATTTTTCCGTCTGAGTTATCTTTGATAGAAACTTAGTATGAATTTGTTGCCATGATGACAATAAAAAATGAGTCATGCATCCTTAGGAAGTCAACTTTCCAACAATCTCCCCCTTTGTCATTTATGGCAACAAAGGAATGTGGCCAAGTTTCTCAAAATGACTTAACACAAAAAATAATTGTATATCATAACATCTTATTGATATATACATATACTTCTTCTCATATATCCACATTCTATATTACTCCCCCTTTGAAATTAATGACAAAGGTGTACAAAAACTTGTAAGTCTTCTACACACTTACTCCATGTAAACTTCAGGGTACACAATCTGAAGAGATTGGATCTCTTTCTGCCAGAATACTTTCATTTCATCAACTGTTTGAAGATGCGCGCATAGGGCATAAGTCAGTTTCTCCATTTTCATCATATCCATGCAAGGACGTTGATCATATGTCACAATGGTGGCATCAATCTGTTTGATGTTCTCATTTAGGACTGCTAGAGATGGTGCAAGTGCATTTCTCAATTGAGTTTGTCGGACTCTTCTCTTGCTGATTTCCAACTTAGCCTTCTCAATCTTGTCTAACTAACCTTAATAGACATTATTGCATATGTTCATGTCTTGTGTGGAAGTCTCAACTGATTTTCTGATGTTGTCCACCATGATTTCTACCTCTTCTATCTTCTTGATGTGCTCAGAGGTGAAATTCACTCTGTCCAAGTAGTTGGCTATAACTTTATTTCCCTTAGTTGCCAATTATTTAAATATGGATTGCCCAATATTTAAAGACTTAAGGTCTAAGGTAAAATTCTTTACCAATTCATTTAGTCTCTCCTTTTTGTATTCATCTTCTACAATTCTAGTAGTTGAGTCTACTAGGCTTGTAAAATGTGATTTGAAGTTTGTTAGAATGTTGTCCACATCTTCAACCGATTGGAATTTGGCTACTTTCTTGTCTATAGGCACTAAGTCATTCAATATGTTCACTGATTCCAAAAAGTGACGGTTCCTCATCTCTTGTTTCTCATTTTCTTTTTCCATAGCAAGAACACTGATCTTGATTAGGTCTTCTTCTCCCCATGTGTCCAAACTTGCTGAATCAAGGGTTAACCTTGACAACAATGAAGTAGATGGTTGAGTGGATGGTGAGAATATAGTATTTTGACTGGTATCCATGCATTCAATCTTTACTGGTAACTCTTTGATTGGTGTCTCATCACGTTTTTCTTCATTCAAGTCAATTGGATCATTAGAGGGAACTTCATCTTGATGTGCAGATGTATCATTAGTGCACATTTATTTAGTGCTTACAAATGCTTTATCAAATTTTTCCATGTCTTTTTCAAATGTTGTCATGGATATCTTGATATTACCAACCACTATAGTATCTTCTGAGTCTTTTTCTATATCAGAAGTTATTGTCACTATGGGCACTAAAACTTGTGGACCTGTTATAGGTGCTTTCTAAATCACTGGTTCTATAACTTGTTTGGGAGGAGCCAAAGTTACCTTTGTAGTAGGCACCTTTGATGGATACATGTGTCTATCCATAAATACTTGTGCAAATTCCTTTTTAGTCTCTTTACCTATCTGCTCATACTTTTTGTTCATAATCTGTAAAGTCCTTATCTTGGTTTTGAGATGAGGATTCACTAGATCTAATAGAATAGCCTTCTCATCATGTCAGCATATAGGGAGAAGAGTATCCAATGTTTCTTCTCTAATCCTCATGTCTTCCTCTATTGCATGTCTTTTCATGATCTCTAGTATGTTCCATAACTTATCCGGTATCACTGTTTTGAGTTTAAGAACAAACTTCCTAAACTTGATCATAGAATGTATCTTAGTCTTATCCATCTCTTGATACTTGTCAAAGACCTTAGAAAGTGTATCTAATCTCCCTTCATTTATAATCCTGTTCTTCAAAACATTTAGACTAGGTCTAAATCCTACCTCAGGAGGAGCTTGAGTATTCCTTTCTTTGCTCTAAGTGTTCCTTGAGGATGGGTGATTTGTGGGCACCTATTTTCTTCTTCTAGTCTTCTTGCTTGGTATAGAAGGTAGAGATGAGTCTAGGTCAATAGTGGTAGAGGGCACAGAGGTGCTCTCTACTTTATTATTCTTCTAGATCTCTTTAGTCTTCTCAAGTTCTTTGGCTATCTTGGCTTCTCTAGCTTTGTCAAGATCTTCTTGAGTGACTCCATGAACTTTTAGAATGTTGTATGTGATCTTAGATGCCTTTCTTTTATTATCAGCACTGTATAATATAGAATCAACTGCATTAGTCTTCTCTTTGTAAGTACCCCATCTGGGCTCATTAGGATCTTTGGGCGCAGACAATAGAACTTGTGCATATCCTTCTAACACATTTTCTTCCACTTCATAACCAAGAGGATAAATCCATTTGGTTCTAGGTTCAACTACCTCCATGCAAGTGCAATCTTTTTGCCACCATGAGACATAAGGTATCCTTATATTTGTCAACTATCTTCTCAGATAATCTGAACCTTTTCTACATCTTGATCCTAAATGTCTTGATATCCATATCCATGGCATCCCTTACACTACTCTCTAAAGTGGCCTTAAGTGAAATCTGAGACATTGTGGGTTTGCTCCTGTCTAGGTAAAGGTTTGCAACCTTTCCAACAATATGGAAATACAAGTATATGATCAAAGATCCAAACCTGAATGTCTTGCTCCTGTCATGCTTGATGATTCAAATGTTGTCAAACAATTGAGTGTACAAGATCTCACATAGGTTGTATTGATTGTTATCCTTCACCATTCTGATAGCTGCTAGGACTGTTGCTATAGAGACACTATTTAACCTGCTTGCTTGCTGAAACTTATACCCAAGTATCATTGTTAGAATCTTTATGTCATCTTGCTTGATAGGGTCAAATTTCATCCCATGCTTGTCACTTCTAGATAAGAAAACTTGTTCAACTTGCTTCTTGACATCCTTTCCGGTAGGAAGAACTGGTCCAATTTTGGGAAGTCTGGTTAATTCATGGATTAGGTCTATAGTGATGTACATAGGAACCTCACCAATCCAATAAAGATCATCATGTATTCTTCTTATCAAAATCTTCACCCATTCTTTCTCATCAAACTCATGCGCATTAGAGTATTCAAAGATAGGGTTATCAATCAAGTGCGCGAACTCATCCTTGAATGTATAGTCAGGTTTCATCATAGATCCCATATGAGTGGCTATGCTGATATCTCCTACTGTTTCCTTCTTACAGTAAATGTATGCATGGATATCTTCTACGTGAACAACACCTAGTGGGGTTTTGGAGAAAGCTCCTTCCACATCATCTAGTATGAATTTGAATGGATGCTTCTTGAATACAAATCTCTTCCTCTCTGTAATATCAAATACTACTAGAGTCACCATACTTACTTGGAACTTGATTAAGTAGGGTTTCATGAAATTTTGTAATGGTGAGACTGCTAGGGTTCTGTTTCAACTTTTTATCCATTTGCTTAACTGCCAAGTCTATTATGCTTCCGTGCTTTGATGCTTAGTGCTCTAGTGCTCTCCAAATTCTATGATCTCAAATGCAAGTGTGAAGAAGATCAAATATTTACATTCTTTTATAAAAGCTATTGCATTTAATGTTTGCAACCATACGCAAATTACTCAGAGAATTTTCAACTTTGATCCCGATGAATTTGAGACAATGTGTGCATGCATAATGCAATAATATGTGCTTATAACCATGAATCCATAGGTTCATACTCAAAGGTGAGTATACCAACCATGCAGGGGTCCTGAGCTAGAATAACTCCCCTTAAGACCAAGAAGGTTTATTCAAGCCGAAGTAGAGGGTGCGTCCACTATGGATGCATCAACTACTTTATCAAAATCATTGTCCTTCTTTACTTCAACCCAAATTTTGCTTGAATCTTCTTTTTCTTGAACAAACTTGACTTCTCCTTCTTCTTCAAATAGTGATTTCTTAGGATCTTCTTTCTTTTGAGTTCTGGATCTACAAAACCTTGAGATGTGTCTAGCTTTTCCACATGTGTGACAAATGATAGGAGGTTTGATGCTCTTGTTCATCATGTTGCACTGCTTTGCTATGTGTCTATTGTAGTTACATATCTGACATGTAGTGTTATGCAAATTTCTTTGAGGTTGATTTCTCTGATTGTTTTGATTCATTCTTCTTTGATTCTTCTGTGACTGATTTCTTTGATTTGTTCTGCAATGTATAGCCCTATGACCAAATTTATTACAAGAGAAATAGTAACCATTGAAAGGTCTTACCTCTTTGAAATCTCTTTCCAAATGACCATGTTTTTTACATGCATAACAAGTTCTGTTAACTTGCTTGATTTCCCCTTTAGGTGGATCTATTTTAATCTCTCTAACATTTTTAACTTTCTTTGGTTTTGAAGATGCTTCATGTGCTTTCTTTCTTTCTTGTAATGAGTTTATTTCAATTTTTGCTACACTGTATCCAAGACCAGTAGTGTCGCCTTTTTTATTTTGTGCATTAAGCTGAGATTGAAGTGAATCAGAACTTGTGTGGAGTTTATCAATCTTATCCTTTGCTTCTGTTAATTCAGATTCCAACTTCTTCTTTATGTTTTCCAATTCCAGGACTTTCATGTTTGCTTTCAAGATTTAATCATCCAATTGTTTGCTTTCTTTGATCTTTTCTTCAATAGAAATTTGACTATTTGTTAGTTGTTCATCTAGATTTTCAATTTTATCTTTTAGAGACATATTCTCTTCATTGAGCTTTTTGATCATTTTCCCTAAATCAGTTGTAGAAAAATCTTTCAAATCTTTTCTTAATTTCTTGATAATCATTTGTGAGCCATCAACTTTCAGTATAAGTTCTTCATTTTCTTTTTCAGATCTATCAAGATCTTCAAGAGCTGCTTCAAGATTCTTTTTCAAATGTTTTTCTTCTAATGAGTCCATGATCTCCTCAAGTGGTTAAACTTTCTTTTAGAGGACCAGAGCTCTGATACCAATTGTTAGAAACACTGAGAGGGGGGGGAGGTGAATCAGTGTTTGTCTATTTATTACTTTTCAGCAACTTAAACATAAATCAAACATACATTGAATGAAGCTTAACATAAGAACTCATAACACATGATATGATTATAGGGAAACCTTGATCAGAGGAAAACCTCGGTGGGAATTAGTACCCACAAATATTGTACTAATATAATGAACCTGTTAAAGTTCCTTTGCCCTGTTAGAAGCAGTCTTTACAATATGAGTACAATGCCCTGGTTGAAGGTCTGACCCTGTTAGGAATCTTTTACAAAACCCTGTTAAAGGTATATGGCTCACTACCTAGGCTCACTGCCCAATAGGATGAAGGCTACAACCTTTTGAAAGTTGATATACACTATATCAAAAGTGAACTGCTATGATGACACTGTTGTCTGATTAGTTCCGTGTATGCGCAAATTCTCTTACTCTCTTAAAGAGCTATATCATATACTAACTTCATCATACTACTCTTCTATATCTTCCTGATGTGATGTGTTCTTCTCCTATGTCAAACTCTCTCCCTTTGACTATTCTCTTTTCTTTTGATGTCTCTTGTTAGCAATATCTCCCTTTGTATGTACTCTCCCTTTCTGATTACATCTCTTAATTTGGATACTGTAATGGATATAATCTCTCCCTAATGTATAATCTCTCCCATCAATATAATCTCTCCCTGATGTGATAATGGATATAATCTCTCCCTTTGCCAACAATGCCAAACAAAGATTTTTGATAGTAATGCCAAACAGTTCCTTTCTATCCATAATATATTCCTTGAATTTCCCAATCCATCAACAATATAACAACATTGATGCTCAGACTAGATAAATACCTTTCTTTGTATAGATGTATTGAAATCCATTTCTCTACTTGCATCAGCATGAATGATATTCTAACAATATTTAGGCTGATGCAGCCTTCTAGTCATTTTACTGACTAGTAGATAAGGGTCTGACCCCTAGTCTCTTTCTCAAGTATTCAAATGCATCCTTGGGAAGTGGCTTGGTGAAGATATCAACTAATTGTTCCTTTGATTGCACATACTCAAGTATCACCTCTTTTGATTGAACTTGTTTTCTCAAATAATGATACTTGATGGAAATATGCTTTGTTTTAGCATGAATGACTAGATTCTTGGAAATGTTTATTGCACTTGTATTATCACATTAGATAATTACTGGTTCAAGAATTTTCATATGCATACCTTCCAGTAACTATTTGATCGATGCAATATTTGAACAGTTTACAGCAACAACAACATACTCTTCTTCTGAATTAGACTGAGAGATGCATCCTTGCTTCTTGCTAATGCATGTGACAAGTCTTTCACCCATAAAGAATGCTCCTCCAGTTGTGCTCTTTCGGTCATCAATATTTCTAGTCCAATCAGCATCGGTAAAGACCTTAAGTTCAAATTTGCCTTCTCTTCTATACCATAAGCCATATTCCTCGGTATTCTTTAGATATCTTAGGATTCTTTTCATAGAAGTCATATGTGATTCCATGGGATTAGCAAAAAATCTTGCAACTATTCCTACTGCAAGTGCAATATCTGGTCTAGTATGTACAACATACATGAGTTTTCCAATCATAGATCTATACAAAGTATGATTTAGCTTTGATAACTTGTCCTCCTTTGTCATTTTACATCTAGTTTCCATCGGTGTTCCAACCGGTTTGGAATCTTCCACCTTGAATATTTTTAGCACTTATTTGATGTATTTGGATTGTGTAATAAAAATACATTCATCTTGTTGCATGATCTGTAGACCAAGAAAGAAGTTGATCTCTCCAAACATAGACATCTCAAACTCTTTTCTCATTTCATTTGCAAATGATTTGCATAGCATATCATTGCCTCCAAATATGATGTCATCAACAAATATCTCAGCAATCAAAATGTTAGCATTAGTATCTTCCTTCCAATAAAGATTACTATTTTCACTAGTCCTTACAAATCCAATACTTATGAGATAGGAATGAAGTCTTTTATACCAGGCTTGGGGTGCTTGTTTCAATCCATAAAAGGCTTTATGTAGTCTACATACCATGTTCCTCTTGTCTGTATCAACAAACCCTTCTGGTTGTTCAATGTATACCTCTTCCTCAAGTATTCCATTTAGGAATGTAGACTTGACATCCATTTGGTATACCTTGAATCCTTTAGATGAAGCATAAGCAAGTAATATTCTCACTCCTTCTAGCCTAGAAATGGGTGCAAAGGTCTCTCCATAGTCAATCCCTTCTTCTTGTGCATACCCCTTGCATACTAGTCTTGCTTTGTTTCTGGCAACTTCTCCATTCTCATTCAATTTATTCCTAAATATCCATTTTGTACTGATGACATTCTTTTCATCTGGTCTCAGTACAAGTGTCCATGTCTTTTTTTTCTCTATTTTCTCAATATTTTAATTCATAGCACTTATCCATTCATCATTATCAAGTGCAACATTGATAGATTTGGGCTCAAAATCACAAATAAGACATCTTGTGTTTAGAGACTTACTTCTGGTTCTCATACCAACCTTTTTGTCTCCAATGATCTAGTTTTGTGGATGGTTCCTTCTGACCTATCTGGAAAGTACGGTTTCAACTCTTTATATATCATCTTGATCATCATTTTGTCCTTCATTCTATTCTCCTTCACTTGGTACATAATCTTGAGCAATATCCTAATTGTGGGTATTTGCAGCCTGATGCTCGAGTGCAATGATCTATTACTCAAGAGCTCTACATTGTTTCTTGGGTAGAGTGTTAGGTTCTTCATTGTAAAAAAACCTATTGTTTTCCTCTAGTTTTTTTGTGCTTTCCTTTTCATTCTTCTGTGCAAATTCATTTATCTTTACATTTGCACTTTCAAAAATTTTATTAGAGGCTTTAATAAGACATTTATAAGCCTTTCTCTTGGTGGAATAACTAGAAAGATTCCTTCATCACTTTTGGAGTCAAGATTTCCATTTCTATCATCTTTTAAGATATAACATTTGTTAGTAATAACTGAGAGGGGGAGTGAATCAGTGGTCTAAAAAATTTATCCTTTAAACTTTAATCCACCAATTAATACACCTCAAATTATTAATTCCCTACAAGATGTATGCCTTTGAAATACTTGAAATAAATAATTGTCTATCAGTTTACCTTGTCTATCCTTCTTCTCCTTGATAACCGATAAGTAGTAAAGCTTATTTACCGATACTCAGTAAATATGCAGAGTATACCAATCAATCCAGAAATGCGTATGTGAATTGTAAAACAATAAAGTAATAAACCATACACACATAACACATGGATTTTAATGTGGAAACCCTGTTAAGGGAAAAACCACTAGGCCCGGTACCCCAAATTTTCACTCTTCTGAAGTGAGCCCTATTAGGAGCCAACCCTGTTAAAGGTTACAAACACACGGTTAAGTGTGACCTTGTTAGAGGATTTTTATACATAGATTTTCACTAAGTATCTGGCATCTACACTACCATCCTTGAATCAACCTCTATACTGTCAATAGGCTTTATGCTAATCTTACTACCATCCTTGAATTAGCCTCCTTCTTAGACTGTCAATAGGCTTTAGGTAAGACCAATGCTACTATCATGAATCAACCTTTTTGGTAATCTGTTAGGATTTATCTCAAATATAGAAGATGGTTAAGTCCTTCTCTGTTAAGAGACTTAATGCTTCAATGGTTAAACTAAAACACAATGACATGTTTCTAGTGCAACAAGCAACTTTTCTCGGCACAAGCAACTTTGCTCAGCACAAGAAACTTTCCTTAGCACAAGCCAAACTTTCTCAGCATAGAATAGGCAGAAAAACTATCTTTGAAAGATAAACAACTAATTACTCTGCCAAAGTGCCAACTGATCAAGTACCCTTTTATTTTCCTTAACTCAACCATTCACTTGGTCTTCTTGTTAAATATTCTTCATCAACAATAGATATGGTACTCAAACAGATAAAAATCATCTCACCAGTTAAGGTTTGACAACAATGACAAAATAACAATTGCTTGCATTGTCACTTTCCAACAATCTCCCTCTTTGGCATTGATGGCAAAAAAATATATTAAAACAATGATTTAACAATCATAGTTACCAACCAATCCAAAAATTCACCTATGTTCCTTGATATGAATGAATCTTCATTAATGTCTTTAGCTTCATTCTTATTCTTATCTGTAAAACATTTCTCCCTCTATGTCTATAATCACTCTGTAATCATCTATGTCTAATCATCTGTAGACTCCATCTGAGTAGATAATCACTTCAATTTTTTAAATAGTAACTTCTGCCTCTTTGTAATCTTTCTTTCTCGGCAATCTCTCCCTCTTTATAGGTAATCTCTCCCTCTTTGACAATAATGCCAAAGATGTTGATATCATTATCATGTAGATCTCTAGTATCATGATGATCCTGTCATGTTAATTATGACTAATTTTTCTTTTCTATCCTTGTTCATCTTCACAACTTTAGCCACCATCCTAAAGTGTGACTAACTGTGCATCAATGTGTCAAATATTCTGAATGTAAAATTTGATGCAACAGTACCATACAAAACTTAATTAGCCTCAGTTAGGGGAATCACCCCCAATTTACCTCATAGATACTCATGAGCATCCTTGGGTAGTGCTTTTTTGAATATGTCTACTAATTGTTCTTTAGTGTTCACATAATCCAGTCTCACTTTTGTACTCCGAACTAGCTCCCTCAAGTAATGATACTTGATAGCTATATACTTTGTCTTTGAGTGCATAGCAAGATTTTTAGAAATATTAATAGCACTCATGTTATCACAATATATGACAAATGGGTCAGTGATTTCTTCCTTCATACCTTTCAGTAGTATCTTCAACCACACAATGTTAGAATAGTTGACTGCTGCTGTCACATAATCAACTTCAGCTGTAGATTGTGAGGTGCAGTTTTGTTTCTTGCTTGTCCAGGAGATCAATCTCTTTCCTAAAAGAAATGCTCCACCAGTAGTGATTTTCCTATCATCAACATTTCCAGCCCAGTCAGAGTCAGTGTAAACTCTGAGTTCAAACTTGTCATTCTTTTTGTAGTATAGACCATAGTCATCAGTTCCTTTCAAATATCTTAGAATCTGTTTTACTGCCATCATGTGAGTTTCCTTGGGATTAGCAGAAAACCTTGCAAAAATTCCAATAGCTAGGGAAATATTAGGTCTATTATGTACAACATATTGTAGCTTTCCAATCATTGATCTGTAGAGTGTTTGGTTCACTTCTTTTGTGTCATCATCTTTTGTCAGCTTTTGTTTAGTAGCCATGGGTGTACTCACTGGTTTGGATTCTTCCATTCCAAAAATTTTTAGTATCTCTTTGATATATTTAGATTGAGTGATATAGATACCATTCTTCATTTGATAGATTTGTAAATCAACAAAGAATTTTATTTCACCAAACATAGACATCTCAAACTCAGTTTGCATCTCTGTTGCAAATTTTTGACATAACACATCTTGTTCACTAAATATGATGTCATTTACAAAAATTTCAACTAATAATGTACCTTTTCTTTGTTCTGTCTTTAAGTATAGGTTGTTGTTGTCATTGGTTCTTGCAAATCCAATCTTGATCAGATAATTGTGCAATCTCTCATACCATGCTCTTGGCACTTGCTTCAATCCATATAATGTTTTGTGAAATTTGCAAACCATATCCCTTTTGTTTGGGTCTATAAAACCATCATCTTTCTCAATATACACTTCTTCTTCCAAGATTCCATTGAGAAATGCAGATTTCATATCCATCTGATAAACTTTGAATCCTTTATAGGCTACATATGCAAGTAAGGTTCTGACACCTTCCAATCTTGCAACTGGGGCAAAGGTTTCACCATAGTCAATTCCTTCCTCCTATGCATACCCCTTGCATACCAGTCTAGCTTTGTTTCTTGTCACATCTCCATGTTCATTCAGTTTTTTCCTGAATACCCACTTTGTGCCAATTACATTTTTATCCTTTGGCCTAGGTACAAGTGTCCAAGTTTTGTTCTTCTCAATTTGTTCAATTTCCTCATTCATTGATTGTATCCAATCTTCATTTTCTAAAGCATCTTTCATTGTTTTGGGTTCAAATTCACATAACAGACATGTGTCATTTTTCAACTTACTTCTTGTCATAACAATAGAATCCTTAGATCCAATGATTTGATTAGAATTGTGATTTCTTCTCATATATTTTGCTAGGGTAGGCTAAGTCCTTGCTTTAGGTTCATTGTCTGTATTCAATTTTGGTTGATTTTGTGACTCGACATCTCCATTAGATAGCTCTGCATTCACTTCTAGTTGCTCAGCAACTCCACTCTGTGACTTGACAGGTGCATGCTATTGTTCAACAATAGTCTCAGGTAGTGAATTAGAATCTTCCTCATCTAGATATACGAATGATTTGTAGCTTTCAGGCTCTTGATAACTTTCAGCTTCATTTCTTTCTGCAAACTCATCAATTCTTACATTTGCACTTTCAATAATTTTTTTATTATTAGAATTCAAACATTTGCATGCTTTTCTTTTCATTGAATAACCAAGGAATATGCCTTCTTCACCTTTAGCATCTAGTTTTCCATTTCTATTGTCTTTTAGTATAAAACATTTGCTTCCAAATACTTTAAATTAATTTACACTGGGTGCATAACCATACCAAAGTTCATAAGGTTTAGCATCTATACCTTTCTTGACTTGAACTCTATTCAGTGTATAGACTGCAGTACTTACAGCTTCTTTCCAATATTTTTGTGCAAAATTTTTCTCCATCATTAGTGTTCTAGCACAGCCCATCATAGATCTGTTCCTTCATTTAGCAATACCATTTTGTGGAGGAATCCTGGGTGTGGAAATCTATCTCTTTATGCCTCGGTCATTGCAAAACCTGTTAAACTCATTAGAAATAAACTCTCCACCTTTGTCAGATCTTAAGCATTTCAAAATTTTGCCTGTTTCCTTTTCAACTTTAGCTAAGTACCATTTAAATAACTGGAATGCATCAAATTTTTCCTTGAGAAACATTACAGTCATCATCCTTGAATAATC
>MU219301.1:74556-90106 GCA_018584345.1 Thuja plicata
TAGCTCAATGAGGAGGCGATCTCCAACATTGCTTGATTGTGCTCTTGCTTTTCTTTTAGTTGTGCAGCTATGAGAGGAGTAGTAGGTGGTACATAGGCATTTTCAATAAGTCACTTAGCATCATCTCCAATACTATCCAAATGTAGTTTCATCAAACTCTGCCATGCAGGGAAGTTATCTTTGTTCAGCCTAGGAACCTCCTTATACATCTTGATCTTTTTGGTCTAAGTACCTTCAAACTATTTTTAGGAGACCAAAGCTTTGATTCCAATTGTTAGAATGAATTTAGAATAACTGAGAGGGCATGGGTACGTGAATCAGTTATCCTCAGGTCTAGATGTAGAAAATAAAAACTTTCTATATTTCAAATATACTCGGCAACAGTAGCATATGTCAACAAATTAATCATGCAGTTTAATGTCAATTGAAATTAGCTTGTAGAAACATAATAGTAAAAAAACCATAAGAATTCATACAAGTTGACAAAATTATTTAACGTGGAAACCCAATATGGGAAAAACCACTAGTAACATGCTACCAAGTTTTCATTCTTCTGAAGTGAGCTCTGTGAGGAGCCAACCTTGTTAAAGGTTACAATAACACACTGCTAGGTGTGACCTGGTTAAAGGATTTAATCACCCTGTTAAGAGTGGCCTTGTTAGAGGACTTAGAACATTCCACATGAATGTCACTTTTTTAGAGGATTTATACAAATTACTGTTAGGTCAACCTTGTTAAAGGATTTTAACTGATACAATGGTTAGAAAGTAATCAGCAGTTGTGATCTGATACATACAACTTACTTTGCAATTCAGATCCAATTACAACTTTGATGTTAACTTATTGGATAGCTTGCATTGTCATTTCAACCTTCTGATCTGCTTGGAAATTTGTCAAGCAATCACACATGCAACTCTTTGCTTCTGTATTCAGCCTTTTCTGCTAGATCATGCTAAACAGTAAATCAACTATGCAAACCTTTTGCATACACATCCGCTCTTGCACACTCAATGAATAGCCCCTTGAGATTATCATATACCTCTCTGTTTAGGTCAAATAAATCTTTTGCCTCTTAAACAAGATCGTAGATCTTAGGTTAGGTCAGATCCAACAGATCATTCCATCTTTGTATTACATTTACTTCTCCAAAGTCGTCTCTAATTAAATCTTGAAACCATGCATTAATTACGGTTACCCATACATTAAATGATGTGGATCAATATTTAATTAACATTATATATCCCAATAAAATTAACTAAGTCAGCCAGAGATCTCAAATCTCACCATTAATCCAATTACTGTAAGTCGGCCAACATCATTGTTTCCACTCAGCAATTTCAATGGTGCTCGGCATTGAACAACTGTTCTCATCATGAACAATTTTTCTTGGCACAAGCAACTTTTCTCAGCACAAGCCAAACTTGCTCGGCATAGAACAGCCAGAAAAACTATCTTTGAAAGATAAACAACTAATTACTCTGCTAGAGTGCCAACTGATCAAGTACCCTTTTATTTTCCTTAACTCAACCATTCACTTGGTCTTCTTGTTAAATCTTCTTCATCAACAATAGATATGGTACTCAAACAGATAACAATAGTCTCACCAGTTAAGGTTTGACAACAATGACAAAATAACAATTGCTTGCATTGTCACTTTCCAGCAATAGTAACCTTAATCGGTCACAATGGTTAGAAACATAAAAGTTACTATACCTTAAGAAAATTCATTATGTGGTCACATAGAATTATATGTAATGCAATATACTTCATCAGATTCTCACATAACATCATTAGGCATCTAAATATGTTGATAAATCTTATCACACACACAACTTAGGGGATAGGTTATAGATCTTACTTGATTTACTCCCCCTAAGACAATAGTTTTGACTTAGTCAGATGATGAAGTTTCCACACTACTCAATGTAGTGGATTTTTTGTTATTTTAGAATACTTTAATTCACCCTTTTTTACCCATTTTTCCTTCATTTATTTCCTGGTTTCTTCAAAATCCACAATCTTCTTACCATTATCATTATCACGCCTATTCACTAGTTGAACTCTAGTGTTAATCTTCTCCACTTTGCAAGACCTAGCAAGATGTCCAATATTATTGCAATTGAAACACATCATACTGGCTATCTCCATGGTCCAACATTGTCTCTACCGGTTCTTATTCTACAATTCACTACCATATGTCTAAAGTTGTGACAAATAGAACATGTAACATTAAATTTTCTATCCCTTTTGTAAGGGCTTCCTCACTTCACATATGATCTTTCATTTTTTATTCTATTCCTACAATCATTAGCCTTATGACCAAACTTGTTATAGTTATAACAATTACCTTGAAAAACATTAGCCTTAGCATTGTAACCATTAGGTGTACCAAATTAATTTGTAAATCTTGGAACAAATGGATTAGTTTTATACCAACAAACATTAGCAATATGTCCTTATGGAAATTGAAACATACCAGTCTATACTTCCTCTTACTATCTTTGATGTTATCCAACTTAGGTGCAAAATTTCCTTCAGCATCAGTCGCTTTAGTACCAGAAGACTCACAGACTTCAAATTTGGAAAAACCTAAACCTTGTCTATCACCTTTTCTCTTTTGTCTAGAGAGTTTCTCACCAAGTTTAGTAGAACTCTTATTGAACTTGTCAAATATATCAGTATCACTCTTCAATTCTTCTTTTATCTTACCATTCTCATTTGTCATAATTTCATTCTATCTCAAGACATTTGCATTCTCTTCATTAGTATCATGTAGATGTTCCTTCAATATAGAAACTTATTTCCCAGATCTTAAAAGCTCATCCACCTTGGCCATTAGCATTTCATCTTTGACTTTTAGGACATCCTCTAAAACTTTCTTAGCTTCATCAATAACTCTCCTTACTTATAGATTTTCACTCATTCTTATTGAGAAGTTTTCCAACTCCCTTTTCATGTTCTTCTTTTCTTGTTTCAATTTTTCTAGCATCTTATGCATGTCCTTATTTTCCTTAGCTAGCTATTCATTTTCCAAGGTCACAACTTCTACCTCAGATTCATCAGATCTAATTTACTTAGAAAGGTGTTCAATCAAATCTTGAATTTCACTTAAATGTCCAAGAAACTCCCTTCTCTTACCCCTAGAACTCTTCAACTAGTCTTTAAGTTTCTCAATCATGTCCTCAACCTCAACAAGTTATCTTCTATTAAACTCCATGTCTCTCTTAAGGATCTAACCCAAGATATTAGGCTTCTTCAAGGAAACTAGGATATGATACCAATTATTAATAAATAAAATAACTGGGGGGGGTGAATCAATGTAAAAAGAAAATGTACTAATTCAACCAATAATCTAAATATGCTTTTAATAAACTTGTAAGAAATGAAACATACAAGAGTAACTATGCAGTAGAAATGAAACAATTCAAACAACCACAAAACATAACTCATAACACCACTTTTTCACGTGGAAACCCTTGTAAGAGGGAGAAAACCATGGTGGCGATGACACCCAAAAATCTCTTTAGTGCAGCAAAAAGTTTTCCCTACTAGGAGCTTACAATACCCTGTTAGGGGCTCACCCGGTTAGAAGTGATTAGTACCTTTTTAGAAGTACAATGAGACCTGTTAGGATCTACCTCACTAGAGGATTTAGATCTCCTTATATAAATTCACCATGTTAAAGTATTTAATTAAAATACATGTTAAATTCCACCCTATTAAGGGATTTAACCTTGCTAACCTATTATAGTTAGCCTTGAGCAATGAACTCAAATCCTTGATTTGGAATGACACTACTCGCCTATAAGATCCAATTCAATCTTTGAACTCTTGATGTAATACTCTTCCTCTATCTTTGATCACAACCACCAAAAACACAATCAACCAACCCTAAATCACTGATTTAGTATTTCTTTATACAATCGTTCTTAATTCGGTTAAAACATTAAAAATAATCCACAAGTCGACACTAAACTTTGACCAAACTCATGAAAATTTGTGCCTATAAAAATTAACATCTTGACATAAAACATAATACAATCATTTATTACAAAAAACTAACCATAACTTAACTACCTTGATCATCTGATCATCAAGAACCAATCGGTAACTCAACCAGTTCATATAGAATAGTCACCAAAATACTAACTTTCTGAAACTATTGAGTTAACTATCACGGTCGTATGTCTAAACTACTCTAACCATAGGGATGCACCAGTAATGATTACATCTCCCAATTTTATCACCATCTCTAACTCTACTCAAATACTTTCCTGATAATATCTTCATGTTCACCAGTCAAAACACTTAACATATCTACTTTACCTATTCATTTGGTCGATTGTTAATTGCAACCTATTCACCAAAATTAATAGAGTTAATAATCTACCATCAATGAAAAACTCAAACTCGTCATTTGACCTCAAAAATCCATTATAATTCCAACATATCTAATCTCACATACCAGGCTCTAGGATCTTTCTTTATTCTATATAAATTTTTGTTCAATCAACAAACCATGTCATATTTATCATTCAAGGAAAAACCATCTAGTTTCTCAATGTAGACTTCTTCCAACTCTTGATTCAAGAATGCAAACTTAACATCCATCTGATATACATTAAAAATTTTATAAGTAGCATATGCAAGAAACATTATAATAGCTTCAATTCTAGAAACTAGAGAAAAGGCCTCCTCAAAATCAGTACCTTCCATATGAGAATATCCCTTACAAACAAGTTTGGCTTTGTTCTGACTCACTTCACCATCCTCATTCAATTTGTTTCTGAATACCCATTTAGTATTGATTACATTATTGTCCACAGGTCTAGGAATAAGAATCCATGTCTTATTATTTTTAATTTATTCTAATTCTTCTTCTATATCTTTGAACCAACTTTCATCTTTGCATGCTTCATCAACATCCTTAGGTTCAATCTTAGAAATTAAACAAACTTAATTTCTAGCAATTCTTCCTCTAGTCTGAACACCTTTGTTTCTATCACCAATAATTTAATTCTCTGAATAATTTAGCTTTACATACCTTGGATTCTTTAGATTTGAATTTGTAGTTGACTCTTGTGTTTCCAACTCTTCCTCATCTCTAACTTCTTCATTTTGTTCTACCGATCGATTCTGATTCTAATTCTGATCCTATGCTTGCACAATCTAACTTTCTTCTTCTTCATCTGATTCATAATTGCAAGATCTATCTGGTTTCTAAAAAATTTCATCCACTTTCACATTATCACTCTCAATTATCTTTCTCAATCTATGATTATAACATTTATATACTTTGATCTTTATAGAATAGCTAAGAAATATTCCTTCATCACTTCTAGGATCAAACTTTCCTAAATCCTCATGTCTCTTAATGTAACATTTTCTTCCAAAGATTCTAAAATACTTCACAGTGGGAATATGACCATACCAAAGCTCATAAGGAGTCTTACCAGTACCATGCTTGATTTGAAATCGGTTAAGTGTATAAATATCAATGCTAACAAAAAACTCTCCAATAGATATACAAAATGTTTCCTTCAATCATCATAGTCCTTGTAGTGTCAATAATTGTTCTATTTCTTCTCTCTGCAATTCTATTCTGTTGTGGGGTCCTAAGAGCACATGTTTTTATTTTTATCCCATGCTCTTCACAACATGCATTAAACTCTCTAGATGTAAATTCTCCACCTCTGTCAGATCTCAAACATTTTAACTTCATACATGTCTCGATCTCAACCACAGCTCTATAGATCTTGAATTTGTCAAATGCCTCAGGTTTTTCTTTTAAAAATGTAACATGCATCATCCTTGAATAATAATAAATGAATAGAACAAAGTATCTGTCTCCATAATAACCTCACATAAATCAGTATGTAGCATGTCTAAAAATCCACTCAAAGAACATGTCTTGCTTTTGTAAGTATATTTAGTTAGCTTACCCAATTGACATTCCTTACACGTCACATTAGTTGGCTTCAAAATTTTAGGTAAATAGCTTACTACATTTGTAGTACTAATATTCACAACATTATCAAAGTTTAAAAAATATAATCTTTTGTGCCACAACCAGCTGTCATCAATATTTGCAATCAAACATCTATTCTCTGAATGGTTCAAATGAAATACATCACCTCTGGTCTTTGTACCTAATGCAATCTCAATTCCAAATCTTCCAATGATTCTACACATCTCATTATTGAATTGCAAGTGATATCCCTTGTCAACTAACTATCCAACACTCAAAATATTATGCCTTAAACCTTCAACATAAAAATCATCATCAATATTACTCTTACCTTCAAGTATAATTGATCGCCTCCCTTTGATCAAACAAGGAGCATTGTTACCAAATCTAACAAATCCACCATGATAGTCTTCAAGCTTCACAAATTTTATTTTTCCTCCAGTCATGTGATGTGAACATCCACTGCCAATAGCCAAATCATCTCTTTTATCCACATGCCAAACCAAGGCTCTTTCCTTACAATTCTCATCTTTGATAGAAGTAAACACAATCCCATCTTTACTTTTCTTAGATTCATCATTTGTTGTTCCTTCATAAACATCATATTAACATTTCTTCTGATATTTATGTCTAAACTTCTTATACTTATACTTATTCTCTTTGTTAGGACATATAGAAGCAATGTGACCAATATTATTATATGCAAAACACTTCAAAGGAAACTTTCCTTCATACTTACTAGTTCCCTTAGGTAGATTATTTACAAATAGGGCTTCAATTTCTTCAAGCTCTCTTTCTTCTTTCTCAATTTGTTCACATTACTTAACATATCTACCAACCTTAGATGAACTTTAACCAGGGTCATATCTTTTCTTATCCTTAGAAATAGTAGCTTTAATGCAGATTCAACTTTAGAAAATCTATCTCCAAATTCACTCATTTCAAAAGAAGATAACTCACCAATCAATGTATCTCTTGTCACTGTAGTCATAGTTATAATTTATTTAATAACATCAAATTCATGATTGAAAGTGAGAGGCAAGGATCTCAGGATTTTAGAAATAATTTCATCTTCATCCAATATACCACCAATGCATCTGATTCCACGAACAAGTTTTGTGATCTTATTCACATAGGTAGTAATGTTATCATCTTAGCTCATCCTCAATGTTTCATATTTTCCTTCTAGGATTTGTAGCTTAGATTGGTTCACAAACTTATCTCCTTCATATTATGTTTCCAAATTTATCCATACTTGATGTGCAATCTCCAATCCTAGAATATTTGTATACTCAACATATGATAAGGCACTCTTCAAGGCTTCTTTTTTCTCTAATATTAATCTTGAATTCTTTCTTCTTATCAACAGTCATAGTAGAAAGATCAACATGAGGCTTGTAATCTTTCTTTGTAACAACCCAAAGTTCTTTTATAAGAAATCTCAAGTGTGTAATCATCTAATCCTTCCATATAGTATAATTAGTTCCATCAAATCTCGTACTATCCTTCTTAAAGGTCGACATCTCAGATCTCCTCAAGCAGTCAAGCTTCCCAAAGAAGACACTAGCTCACAATATCAACAAAATTTTACCAAATTATAAAATTTAATCTTAGATTTGAATGATAAAAATGAAAGAAATATCTCAACAGAATAAGCAACACATAACACCTATATTTTTGACATGGAAACCCTATTAGGGGAAAAAACACGATGGGGATGGAACCCACAAGATAAATAGACTAAGTAAAAATTAGTATACCCTATTAGGATTATTACAAAAGGGGAATGCACATGCATTCATGCACGCTACATAGAGCTCACTTCTCAAGATACAATAACAACAAGGCTATTTACCTTACAACATCAACCAATCATAGATTAAAGAGGACTTATAGTTTAAATACACAAACTAACTAATAACATATGTTATGCCAAAATAGTTCCAATTAAGTGCACAAATCTCTGAATTATTTCATATTCCACTTATACCTCTTCATAAGAATCATATACATCATTTTTCCCATTTATACACACCCTTGCAACTACAAATGATTATATCTATAAATACAATTCATCAACTCATATCAACTAGGTCAACCAAGAACCTAATTAAAAATAAATAATAAATTACAATTTATTCCACAACGTGATTGATGCGGGAGCATCTTGGGTCTTTGGAAATCCTGCTCAACCAAAAATATGTTTACTACATTCCTTAGTCTTTTCTTTTTTGCTCAGCATGTTTTCTCTCTGTTGCTCGGCATGCTTGCTGAGTAGCTCGGTCATGCTTGTGTTCTATTTCTTGGATCTTCTTTGGTT
The DNA here is from genome assembly GCA_018584345.1 of Thuja plicata. Lineage (NCBI taxonomy): Eukaryota > Viridiplantae > Streptophyta > Pinopsida > Cupressales > Cupressaceae > Thuja > Thuja plicata. Next base: position 82,845 of record MU219301.1, read on the forward strand.
GAGGTGTGCTACTGCTCGGTTGTGCATGTGCTGAGTTGGTTTATTTGGGAGTTGGAGTTGGTGATTGACTTCTTCATTTAATTTTTGTGGATGGATTTATTTGGGATCTATGTGGACCTAAATCTGGATCTCTCCTTTGGGTTTTGAGCACCAAATTGCTTGTTGGTCTCTTGTATATATTATTTTGTATGTTCTTAGTTTGGGAGCAAGTCTTAGAGCGAGAATTAAAATGTTAAAATATTGAAGATCGAATTGTAATGCATTGTGATGTATATGGCCATAACCAGGAAGGCCTTATAGCCTGGCATGTATTGAGTTTGATGATTTAATAAATAAGATCTATGTGTTTCTCTCTCTCACTATGTTTTTGTGTTAATTATACATTGTATCTACAAGTTGGTTTGTTTTGGGTATGCCCTAGGCCCCATCTCCATCCCCCTTGCGTCAAGTGGTATTAGAGCGAGTTGAGATCCATGGTTCCTTCTTGCAAACTCTAAAGATATTTGTTGTAGGGTGGCAGGTTGCGATCTGACCTACAATTGAAAAGAGTTTCAAGATGGTTCATGGGAGAGGAAATGTTCATCAAGGTCTAGCTGATATGCTTAGAAAAATGGCTGCAAGATTGGAAGCTATTGAGATAGCCCATCGCAGAGGAAGACATCTTGAAGATGTTAGTGATGATGAATTTGAAGAGGTTCAAGGTGAAGCTGCACCTGCACCTATGATGGACCAGGAAGAAGAAAGATTCATGAGAGCCTTGACAAGTTTGAAATCCACACCTCAATTTAATCCCCCTGAGTATAGTGGAAATTTAGATTCTGATGAATTGATTGACTAGATCACTGAGATGGAAAAATATTTTGAATATGAGAATGTTGCAAAAGATAAGAAGGTGAAGATTGCAAACACAAAATTGAAAGGTCATGCATCCTTATGGTGGGAACATCTACAAGTGGACAGAAAGAAGAAAGGTAAAGACAAGATCAAGGTATGGGATAAGATGGTTAACAAATTGAAAGGAAAATTTCTACCTTGTGATTATCAAATCAACCTAATCTGGCGAATGCAAAGTTTGAAGCAGAAGGACAAATCATACAAAGACTATAATGAGGAATTATACAAATTAGACATCAGATCTAGACATGTTTAAGATGAAGTGGAAAGAGTTGCAAGATACCTAAATGGCTTGAGAAGTTCCATACAAGATGAAATCAGTTTGGTCAAAATGGAAGGTATTGAAGAGGCATATCAATTTTCCCTAAAAGCTTAAGAAAATTTGAATAGAAGATATGAAAAAAGACAAAGAGGTAGAGGTGGTAGATTCCCTAGAGGAAGAGGTAGATCTCATCATGAAAATAGTAGATCTGAACAAGACAAGTCAAATATAGACACTAGTCAAGACAAAGGAAGGACTGAATGGAAAGGTGGAAATTCATACTAAGGAAGAGGCAATTATTCTTGAGGTGGATATAGCAGAAGAGGGTTCCAAGTAACTTGCTACAATTGTGGTGAAGAAGGACACAAATCCTTTGAGTGTACATGTGCAAGAAAGAAAGGTGGTAGAAGTAGCAAGAATGCTTTGGTTCAAGAGGAGTCATTGAATGAACCTGAGAATCTCATGATTTGAAGAATACTATGGATTTTGAAAGATAAGCAAGATCCGATCCAGAAAATTTTATTCAAGACCAGATGTAGAGTTGCTGACAAGGTTTGGAAAGTCATTGTTGACAATGGAAGTTCAGAGAATTTGGCATCTAAGGAAATGGTTGCAAATTTATAGTTGGAGAGGATGAAACATCCAAGACTCTACAAGATCTCATGGATCAAGGATGAGCACACATTAATGGTGAGTGAACAATGTTTTGTGAATCTAAAAATTGGAAAGTACTATGATAAGGTGTTATGTGATATTATGCCAATGGATTGTTGTCATATATTGTTGGGTAGACCTTGGCAATATGATAGACATGATATACATGATGGAAGGTTGAATAGATATTCTATTTGGGTTGATGGAAAGAAGAAAATTTTGTTTCCTTTGATTGAAGAATCTACTGATGAGTTGTGTACATCTGTGAAAGTTTTTCTGATGGAAGGTAGCTAGTTTGTTAAAGATATGAAAATAAATGATATTTGTTATGCTTTGATTCCTAACAAAACAAGTAAGAATGTAGAAGATGACATACCTGCAGAAGTTGATAAGTTGCTGACTAAATACAAAGAAATAATTTTAGATAATGTACTTGATGGTTTTCCACCAATTAGAGATATCAGTCATTGTATGGATCTAATTCTTGGAGCTAGTTTACCAAATAAAGCACCACATAGGTTAACACCTACTGAGAATGAAGAGCTTAATCGAAAAGTTCATGAGTTGTTGAACAAAGGCTTAATAAGAGAGTTTGATTCCATGTGCTATACCAATTGTGTTGGCACCTAAAAAGAATGGAGAATGGATAATGTGCACTGATTCCAGAGCAATAAACAAGATCACAGTGAAGTATAGGTTTCCTATACCAATAATGGATGACATAATGGATTGTTTGAGTGGAGCAGAGTATTTTACCAAAATTGATTTGAAAAGTAGATATCATCAGATCAGAATTAGAGAAGGTGATGAATGGAAGATTGCTTTCAAGACAAAGGAAGGTTTGTATGAGTAGTTGGTTATGCCTTTTGGTTTAACTAATGCACATAGTACATTTATGAGGTTGATGAATAAAGTTCTAAATAAATTCTTGAATAAGTGTGTGATTGTATATTTGGATGACATTATAATATTCAATAAGACTAGAGAAGAACATTTGGTGCATATAAAACAGGTATTGCAGAGATTGAAAGTGGAAAAGTTGCTAATAAATCTGAAGAAGTGTTCCTTCATGAAAGAAGAGCTTTTGTATTTGGGATTTGTGATTTGTGATTTTAGCTGATGGTTTGAAGATGGATCCAGAGAAGGTTGAAGCTATATTGAGTTGGCCTACACTTGAAAATGTCATTGAGGTAAGATCATTTCATGGATTGGAAAGTTTTTATAGGAAGTTTATCAGAAATTTCAATTTTATTTGTAATGCTATGACTGAAACAATGAGAGGAGACAAAAAAAGTTTCAAATGCACACATGGAGCTGATAAGAGTTTTGAAGCTTTAAAGTTGGAATTTGCTAAATTACCTGTGTTGGCATTACCTAATTTCAATAAAGTATTTCAAGTTGAATGTGATGCAAGTGGAAGTGCAATTGGAGTTGTGTTGACTCAAGAAGGTAAACCTATTGCTTTCTTTAGTGAAAAGTTGAATGATGCAAAGAGAAAATATTTTGTCTATGATCAGGAATTTTATGCTATTGTGCAAGCTATGAAGAAATGGATACATTACTTGATGCCAAAATAATTTGTGTTGTATATTGATCATAAGGCTTTACAATATTTGGGTAGTCAGAATAAGTTAAATTAGAGACATATGAAATGGGTAGAGTATTTGTAGAGCTTTACATTTGTGATTAAGCATAAGAGTGGAGTTTCTAATAGAGTTGTTGATGCATTGAGTAGAAGAAGATCTTTATTGATTGAAATGAGAATTGAAGTTGTTGGCTTTGATGACATGAAGAATTTGTATGAAAATGATCCTAATTTTTTAGAGCAGTGGAGAGTGTGCATAGCACCTAATACAAATCAATCAAGTATGAAGACTATTTCATTCAGGAAGATATGGTGTTCAAAGGAATTTAGTTGTGCATATCAATAGGTTCAATGAGAACTAATCTGATAAAGGAGAAACATAGTAGTGGATTGGCTAGACACTTTGGCATTGATAAAACATTGAGTCTGCTAAAGGAGAGGTACTTTTGGCCTCAGTTGTATAAAAATGTTTAGAAATTTGTAAGAAGTTGTGGAGTTTGTCAAGTTGCAAAGGGAGTAAGTCAGAATACTGGTTTGTATACACCTATTACTATTCCTGAGGAACCTTGGAGTGATATCAACATGGATTTTTTTCTTAGACTTCCGAGGACAACAAGAGGTAATGATTCTATATTTGTTGTTGTGGATAGATTTTCTAAAATGACACATTTCATACCATGTAGGAAAACATCAGATGCAGTACATATAACAGATCTTTTCTTTAAGGAGATTGTCAGATTGAATGGATTACCAAGAAGTATCATCTCTGACAGAGACAACAAGTTTGTAAGTTATTTTTGGAGAACACTTTGGAAGAAGATGAATACTAAGTTGAAATTTAGTTCTACATTTCATCCACAGACTTATGGACAAACAAAGGTTGTAAATAGAAGTTTGGGTAACTTGTTGAGATGTTTAGTTGGAGACACACCATGCAATTGGGATTTGATGTTGGCACAAGTAGAGTTTTCATATAACAGTTCTGTAAATAGAAGTACTAGAAAGACACCTTTTGATATTGTTCATGTCACACAACCTATAGGTATATCCAATTTGAGAGACATTGTTGGTGAAGAGAAAAGAAGTGTTGAAGTAGAAGAATTTGTAGAGTTTATGAAGACATTGGATGAGGATGTAAAGCAGAAGCTGGAGAAAAGTAATTAGAAATACAAAGATGATGCAGATAGATTAAGAAGATATAAGACATTTGAAGTTGGTGATGATGTAATGGCTCATCTAAAGAAAGGAAGATTTCCTATTAGAACATATGGGAAACTAAAGATGAAGAAATTTGGCCCTTGTAAAATACTGAGAAGATTTGACAGTGGAAATGCTTATGAAGTTGAATTACCTGATGACATGGATATATCACCTATTTTCAATATTTCAGACTTGTATGAATATCATGAACCTGATGAAGAAGTGACAGTACCAAGTGATTATCCTAAGAAGCAGATAGAGGAATTTGAGAAGATCTTGAAACAAAGAGTTGGCAGAAGTACAAGAGGAAAGGAATACATGGAATATCTAGTAAAGTGGAAAAATAGACCAATTGAGGACTCATCTTGGATTTCTCAATCTAATTTGGATTCATTTCAGGTTAGAACTGATACATGATTTGGGGAATCATTTATTTTCAACCCCAGGTGTCTGATGTAGGAGCATCTTGGGTCTTTGGCAATCCTGCTCAACCAAAAATATGTTTACTGCATTCCTTAGTTTGTTCTCTGTTGCTTGGCATGCTTGCTGAGTAGCTCAGTCATGCTTGTGTTATGTTTCTCATCTCTTCTTTGGCCAAGGTGTGCTTCTACTCGGTCGTGCCTGTGCTAAGTTGGTTTATTTGGGAGTTGGAGTTGGTGGCTGACTTCTTCATTTAATTTTTGTGGCTGGATTTATTTGGGATCTATCTTGGGATCTCTATGGACCTAAATCTAGGTCTCTCCTTTGGGTTTTGAGTGCTGACTTCCTTTTTGGTCTCTTGTATATATTATTTTGTATCTTCTTAGTTTGGGAGAAAGTCTTAGAGAAAGAAGTAAAATGTTAAAATATTGAAGATCTAAGATTTTTGTTGTAAGAAGATCGAATTGTAATACATTGTGATGTATATGGCCATAACCAAGAAGGCCTTACAGCCTGGCATGTATTGAGTTTGATGATTTAATAAATAAGATATTTGTGTTTCTCTCTCTCAATGTGTTGTGTTAATTTTGCATTGTATCTACAAGCTAGTTGGTTTTGGGTGTGCCCTAGGCCCCTTCTCTAGCCCCCTTACATAAGTGATCTAGTGAATTTTGGCTACGACATTACAATGAAACATATCAATAACCTAAAATATGCTCTAGATCTACAAATATCACATCAAATCTTTGCAAAATGTTACATCATCAAGTTAGATACGACCAAATGAAGAACACCAACACGTTACATGATAATTATGCAAACTAGCAACATGATCAAAAAATGATCAAGAAACATTAGCAAGTAATCTGAAATACCTCAGTAACCTTTGTTGGAATACAAACTCAAGATCTAAACTCATCCCTGCACTATTCATCAAAAATAATATCTGTAACCTTTGTTACTCAATAAAAATAGCTTTCTAGCATCCAAATCATGAACCAATCGATTTGAGGACACATGTGCACATCCCAAACTAACTACCTATTTAGCAACCAACAACTCTTCAACAATGATCTATACCAATCCAAAAACTAAAACTCTATCACTTCATGAATAACCAATGTACCAGTATCTGATAAATCAATCATAACTCTCACAAATCATCACACTAACATCTATGAGTTGGCATGCATCAACTAAAGACACCAATGAAAGAACCTATATGATCAAAGCTATAGATATTATATGTTGTATCTGTACCAAGCAATTCAACTCACTGAACAACCAAGAACATTGTCTCCAACAATAAAAATATGTTGACATCAATGACAAAACATTAATGCAAGCATACATAATCTCTAACAACCTTCTCAGTATCCAAACAAAAATTTTGGTTAGGGTTAGTGTTTAATATGGTTTGATGTTCACTTAGTTTTATGATTAGGGTTCAACTTGCTTTAGGGTCATGATTATAATTCAATTTGGTTTAGGTCCAGGGTTTATTTTTATTTATTATTAGGGAGCTAAGATTTAGTTTTTTAAGTGTTAGGGATAGGGTTTGATTTGGTTTAGGGTTTGGATTTATCTTTGTCTACTATTAGGTTTAAGATTTGAAATTTGGTTTATTTTGAGCTTTATGATTATTATTATTTTTAAAGATTATAATTACATTAGGTTCAAAATTAATGTTGGTATTTATTTAAGCTTATGGAGTGAGGTTTGGTTTTAATAATGTTTAAGTTTATGTTTTAAAAGGGTTAGGATTTTATTTGATTCTATGTCCTATTGATTTGGTTGGATTAAAATAACAACACAAATTTAATAAGTGCTAGGTTTAGTTTCTTATAGTGTTTGATTAGGTTTAGGGTTAGGGTTCAATTTTCTTTAGTGTTGAAATAGTCTTAGTGTCAGCATTCAATTATCTTTATTGTTAAGGTTAGGGTAAAATTTGGGTTAGGGTTAGTGTTTGATTTGGTTCAATGTTTAATTAGTTTTATGATTAGGGTTCAAATTTATTTAGGGTTGGGATTACAATTCAATTTGGTTTAGGTTTAGAGTTTATTTTTGTTTATTGTTAGGGAACTAAGTTTCAAGTTTTTAAGTGTTAGGGGTAGGGTTTATGATGCAGAGTGGCACACCGGAAACCTATATCTTGCCTAGTTTGCCTCTAGGACTCTCAAATTCACAAACTTCTTCTCCCAACTCTAGGAACCTTCCAAGGATCCTCAACACAATGTAAATAACCTT
>MU219303.1:22690-39069 GCA_018584345.1 Thuja plicata
TCTGCAACTGCAAATTTTGAAATCTAAGGATACATAAAAAGTTGTCCCTACTTTTAGACATTTATCATTTCTTGCATTTAAATTCAACCCAAACTTCTGAAATTCAATCCATTTTCCTATTCCTATCAACTTTGTGAGGTGAGGCAAAAGTTCAGGGCCATCTCTTTGAACAAACTCTGTCCCTTCTGTATAGACATCACTAACAGGGTTTCTTTTCTTAAGTGCACTTATTGCTACTTCCTATGTCTTTGACAAAACCTGGTAGGCCTTACCCTGAACATCTTTGGCATCGATCAAATAAGTCCTTGCCACATTTGAGCAATAATTGTTATATATGGATCCAATTGCACAAATGATAACACCAATGGCATCATAGTAAATATATTCATCATTGCTAACAATACCAGGCCTTAAATCAAACTCTGCACCTCTCTGAAAAGCAGGGGTAGCAAATATTGACATTATCAGCCTTCAAATTTACTTTAGCTTTTTCTGGATCAAGAATGGCCTTCTATTGAGAACAGAACAGAGAGAGAGAGCAGAAAGATGGACAAACTGCAAATTATATTCATCAGACTAAAATATTACACAGCTCCTTACAGCTCTACAGAGCTGGACTCTGCTGGAAGAGAGTAATTAGCAAAGCTGGGTCTTTCAATATATATAGAAGAGGAGATATATTTTCCATATTGTCTAGAAAGGGTGAGAACATTCTGGATTGAACTGTGGCAAGTTGGATGGTCCTGGAAGTTTCTAATTTTACTGTGCTGATGACAATGGTGGTTGGAGGATAATTAATTTATTTCCAACACCTTCTCTATGTCATCCATTGAATCAAAATGGGTAATCCTCTTCTCCTCGTCTATAACAACCTCCAACCTTGGCAAGATAACATTTTCAGAGAAGATGCACTTTAAAAAGTAATATTTTAATGTTCATTAGTTCTGGCTAATCTTTAACATCAAAGATCTCTGGAAATCCAGTGTTTCCATCCATGAGCTGAAACTCTGAGGTCCTTAATTTATTAGCCCACTCTTCCAAGAGATGCCCCTCCAGAGCCTCTCAACAATCCATCCCACAACTGGACCCTCTTATTTGCACCATGAAATCATTTAAAGCATCAACTGCATACTCCATTTAAATAATCAGTCGATAGAATTAGAACTGATTTATCCACTCTGGATTCTTTTTTGCTAATTAATTAAACAAAAACTAGTGCTCTGCTAAGTTTTTTTCATTTAATAGCACAAAGATAGGTAAATGATAATGAAGCCAAATGTAAAATGATTACCAGAAGGCTAAAGGCGTGGATTCAATCCCATCATTTCTAGGATACTTTTTTTAAGTTTAAAATGATTAGCTAATATTTTTTAAACCATTGGCAAATCATTGGTTTCTTCAGCAGCTCAAACAGAGAAGCCTTTTTTGGATGCACATAAAATGTACCTCCTTTGTCATGAATAGCAATATAGTTTCCGTAAACTCTTTCACTAATAGTCATATATTCAAAGTTCAGGATTTTAAATAACGCAAATCTTCAGATTGTGGAGGAGTTGTAGTTGTTATTACCTCACAGTTGCCCCACAAGTCCTGCCCTGTTGTTTTTTCCAGTGCACATACAATGTATTCAGTCTTTTAGTAAATCTTTTAATATTTAGTTCATAGCCACTGGAAGCTTTGGATATTTTTGAGCTGCCATTTCTATATTTCATAATTGTAAACCTTGGCAGGCCAATACAAATTAGAATATGTACACACTTAGAGCACTTGATGAAACTCTTCTGAATTATCCAATCCTATTAAATGGGGCTCTATTTCTTATGAGGAGATGCACTTCATGTTTAAAACACATCATTAATGACAAGAGAAGACTTAATCAACCAGAATTCATTACATGTACTAATATAGAAAAAACAATAAAGTGTAAATCTCATTACAACTAGATAATATACCTACCGATCAGTGCAGAGGCAATTCTTCTAGTAACAGGTTTTTACATGGAGAAAACCCTGAAATAAAAGAAATCAGTATATGTGGAGTCTTTGAGATACTCAACAAGGCTTGTATGAATTATTGATTTCCAATGGTAGAAACTTTAAAAACAAGGCAAAAATATTCACCAATATTATGCACACCTCTAACGAATTTAATGCAGAGTTCAAATGAGAAAAATATTACAAAGGAAACAACTAATTCCTAATTAATTGCATAATATTCTTACCGATTAGCACAGAGACAACTCTTTAGTAAAGGCACACAAGACTCCATGAAACTTGAGTGAATGATCCATTTCCTATTGCATGACTCGCTGCCTTTGAATAAAAGATAATTACCCTTTGATATAATAAAATGCACCATCACTTATGCACAAGTCCTATAAGATTGATATTTAATGCAGAATATATATACAAAAGCCAAAAAAAATCTCCTATTAATTGAATAATATACTTACCTGTTGGTATATACAAAAGCCAAAAAATCTCCTATTAATTGAATAATATACTTACCCGTTGGTGCAGAGGCAACCTCTTTAATAAAGGGTTGATACACCATACAAATCTTCAGTGTATCTAGAGACATCAAAGAACTCCATGAGTTTTGTCATAATAATCCATCTCTTACTATATGGTATTCTTCGAATGAAAGGTTTGGCATCAAAAAGTCACCACCAGTTTATGCAAAAGTTTTATAATCCTAGGAATTAATGCATTATTTAGTATAGAAATGTAGTGCCCCTCATGCATGCTTTCTATTGTGTGACCCCTAGATGTATATGAGGTGTTTAGTTATATTGGTACCAGATGTGATGGTACCTATTTGATGATTCAGACTATGTAGTGATGTTATCATATTGGTTATTATGATTTGGGACATACCTTGTGGCATTACTATTGATTTTATGATGAAGAGCCCAATTCTACTCATTGAATTCTTTAGTTTTGATGTATTTTTCATGTCACTTTGTCCTTTGTTGTTGCACTAACTGGATACATTGAATTTCTTTCATGTGTATCTCATAAAGGACATTTAATTGTTGTAATCTCTCTTATTGTGCTTGAGTAACATCCATGCTAGCTCAAGTGTAATACTAAAAGTCTTGAACTCAAATTCAATATGAAGTACAACGCTTTTACCATAGACCAATTCATAGGGCGTGAAATCTGTTATTGTTTTCCATGTTTTTCTGTCTGCCCAGACTACTTCAGGTAGATGAGTAGCCCAATCTCTCCTATGAATTTGCATTGTCTTAGTTAGGATATTCTCCAACTCTCAGTTGGTGACTTCTACGTGGCCATTGGATTAGGGATGACATGGTTTGGACTTGTTATGCCTTATCTGATATTCTCAAAACAATTGTGCTATTAAATTAGATCTAAATTATGGCCCTTGGTCAATAACAATTTCCTTTGGAACACCATATGTTGTGAAGATCTTATCATATAGAAATTAAACAACTTTGTAATCCCTAGCATTTGTTAATACTTTAACTTCAACCCACTTGGTAATATAATCAGTACATACCAATTGTATCGTCCTAAATTGTAAGCACCTAATTTGTGTAAAATTTAAGGACTGTTTTGTGCCCACCTTAATGTTTTTTCTATAATAGGATCTCATATGGCACTTAATGGATACTTAAATTCAAATATGGGTCCTCCATCCTTTTCAATTTTGTGAAAATTGAGGTTAGCCCTTATTTCTAAGTGTGCTCCTCTATTTTTTCCTCCAATTAGATAATTCATTTCTTCACCTAGGCCCTATATCACTATTTGTGGCTTTCATAATCTGTCCCAACCTTATAATGAGTTGTACCTGACGATCCCACGTCTACCCTATTTTCCTCGCATCCACTCCAAATTTAGGAACAGTTTCCCACGTATAGAATATTTTTGGCGTTCTGTCTCCCACATGTTTAGGCCCAAATTTGGCCTGGAGTTCTATATCAAGGTTTTAGTGGGTTATTTGGTCTCGTGGTCAACATGTTTACATTTTAATCCCCAAAATGTTGTGAGATGTATGTAAACACCATATCTCTCCTTATTTTGGTATCCATTATCAAGTGAACCCATTATTGTCAAGCAATAAAGCTATCAATCATTCAATTTATTAAGTAAAAGAAAGAAAGGTTTGTCTACTTTGGTATGTTTATCATTGATGTCAAAAGGTTGATAGTGTGTAGTGGAAGTATGCAGAGATGACTATGTGACTATGTGTAGCATGTATCAATTGTGAAGAGGACCAATATGTCAATAAAGGTGAGTACCACAATAATATGCACTTGATCAAAGTTACAATAATATGCACTTGATCAAAGTTGGACTTTGTAGTCATGATTGTGTTATATTGAGACTATGATGTTAGATTGGGACTTTGATGTTACAAGTTGGACTTTGTAGTCATGATTGTGTTAGATTGAGAGTTTGATGTTACAGGTGTGAGAGCATTGTTGATAATCTGCAAGTGATTTGGATGTCAACCTATATGTTATACAATATTATGACAATATGTTATTCATGAGCTTCATTTGTTTGTGACAACATGCTCTGAGGATTCACAGTAAATTTGGTGTTCCAGTTTGATTGACTCTAAAAGAAACATTGTAATCTTCAGAATGATACAACAGTAACAGTTGTCTTTCTATTCATCATTCTTTGATAAATGAACATCTGGAGATTTGTACAGAGATGGACATATTTATACTTAGTGCATACACTAACAAGATCTTGCACCCATATATTATGGTATCAGTCATGTTTACCAAAGACATTTGTTGTTTCCTGATTTTAATAATAACAATATTGACCATTCTATTCAAAAATATATGTCTCTACAAATAAACTGAAGTTGAATTTGTTGCTATCACTTGAGCAACAGGAAGGGAAGAAGGCAGCGGTGGGAGATACACAAGGTAGTGACAAGAGATCTGTATGTAGCGGCAGTTAGACAAAAGGTGATTTTGTGATAGCAAGGATCTATGTATTAGATGATGCCAATTAGTATCTTAACAAATGGTCATCATCTAACAATGATCGGTCTTCAATATCCTCTATTGAATCGGGTTTTTAAAATATAGCATATTGAAATATGGTTATACATTTAGTTAAGACAATAGATGTAAATTGTTGTCATTTGTTTTTTATTAATAGTCTCAAAGATGTTTTTTATATAGAGGACCAAATGTTGTTGAATAAATATCAAGTTCAATACAAAAATGATGACTTGGAAATGAGATGGATATAACCAAATTGAAGTTACAGTTTGCAGTTTTGTAACAAACCAAACTATCATAACAGAGACAACATTTTGCATAAATGGATGATCGAATGAAAAGGTTTGTGATGCAGAAAAATGTATAGAGAAGATATGTAAATTGTTTTAAAATTGTTGAAATGAGGGTGTTATTCAGATTGAGAAGATGGTTGTGTAAAGAAAAGGATGAAAAAATACAGAGTGTGAAGAAGATAATGAATCTACATTATGCAGAGAACATTTTGCAAAGGTACTGTGTCAAAATGAAACAGTTGATGGCCTTCAACTTGTAAATAAAATTTTAGTGTTGTAAATGCATATGTAATTGTGTGATGATGAGTTTTGAATCTTACCATGCTCATGAACAAGTGTGTGTAATAGATTGCAAAGGTTATGTGATAAGGATTGTTGTCGGTTTAATTGTTGATATAATTAAGTCTGAGGGTTTGGCAATAATAATGCAGATGTAAAGCAGAGTACCAATGTTGTCCTTGAAGGTCTAAAGTTGTATGTTATTGTTACTCTCACAGATATAATGTAGATTTCCATGAATGATTGTGAAGTGTAATCAGTAAGACAGATTGGAGAATAAAGAGGATTTTTTTGTGTTAGAATATGTTGGTGTCTGATCTTAACAATTTACCAAGGCAGTGTTATGAGCTATGTATATAGGATATTTGAGAGGTAAGATCATTTACTTTAAGATTGCAAGTGTATAGTTAAATATTAATATTATACTTGCAGAATATGTGTTGGCATGTTTGTCATTGTTGTTGCAGGAAAGAAGTAGAATGACTAACATTGAGTATGTTGTGTTGAAAGCGATGGTTGGCATTATCTTGATTATTCTTCTTGATGAGAGAATATTGTAAGATGAGAAATTTGTGAAATAGAGACAAGATCTTTGTGGTAGTAATTTGTATCAATTGGTGTGCATGGAAACAAAACAACCCTCTGATTTAATATTCTGAATTTTTGTGCAGGTGATGGTGTTCCTTGGAATGGGTGTTCCTAAAACTAGTAAGGTGTTGATGCTCCTTGGAATGGGTGTTCCTAAAATTAGTAAAGTGTGGGTGCTCCTTGGAATGGGTGTTCCTAAAATTGTAAGGGGTTAGTGCTCCTAGAGTGGGTGCTCAGAACTTTGGCTAGTGAGGCCCTGATGTATGCTATGTGAGGCATCATTTTTACTAGTGAGGCATAATAAAAAGGATTCATAAAGTTCTTTTTTACCCTTTGGGTTTTCCACTATAAATCATTGTGTCTGGTGTCTAATTGTGTGCACATTATTTGTTGTTTATGATTTCTTGTATTAGTTGCATATACATATAATGTTGTTTATGTTATCATGAGTTTGTTGCATATGATAATGACATGTAGTTAAAGTTTGTAATGACTAAATATCTCCTTGTATTATAGACCATTGATTAGTTCCCACTCTCAGTGGTTCTAGTCTTGCAACAAGTGGTGTCAGAGCAGGGTTCCCTTTTCATAAGTTTATTCAACTTGGGTCGGTTTTGATAGAAGGAATACTATGGTTAATAAGTCTAGGAATGGGAAGATGAAGAATTTTCCTAAAAAGAAATTTAATTTAAATGTTGTTGATGATTCTACGAACAATCTAGATTTTAAAGATTGTATTGTAGACGTGTTTGATGCTTCTACTGATCAGGAAATAGAAGAAGAAGAAGAAGAGAGAGTGATTGGACTTGAGGAAGAATTGCTTTCAGCCATAGATGTGATCAAAATCCTTAGAAAGGAAAAATAGGATCTCAAGGTACATCTACAAGAAAGCAATAACATAAATAAAGTTGTAATAAAAAACCATGATGAAGCTAAAAAGATTATTGAATTTTTGAAAGATCAAATGGTTGATAGAAAAATGAATGAAGAAGAATTGGAAGCTAAGTTAAAAGACAAGGATGAAATGTGTAATGAACTATAAAATGAGATTACATCTTTGAGAAAAAGTTTAGATAAAGATTCATTGTTGAAAGAACAAACTATTAAGGACAATATGATTATAAGTCAAAAAATTGAAATCAAAGAGCACAAGAAAATAGCAGATGAAGAAAGGTATGATCTAGAGGTTAAAAAGGTTGAATTATTGAAGCTTGAAGGATAGATAGTTGCATTGAGAAAAGAGTTTGAAAGAGTAAAGAGTTAATTAGAGAAAAATCAAAATTTTGATCATAGTACTAACTTGTTAAATGAGATGTTGGACAGGCAAAAGTATTCTATGGATCCTACAAGATTGGGATACGAGGTTGGACAAAGTTATTTAGAAGGTTCAAAACATGATAGAGTGTTTGCTACTACATATGGAAAGAAATTTATTGTTAGGAAAACACCAAGGAAGAAGGTTGGTTTGAACCACCATGTTGTTGCACCTAATAATGAAGTAAAAATAGAATTAGATGATAATATTTTTTCTAGAAGACAATCCAAATGCATTCACAAAGAAAGAAGAAGTGCTTCCAAATATTCATATTTTTGGCATAATCAGTCAATCAGGTACAATCATTCTTTTCAAGGATACTGTTATGTTTACAATCTTTATGGTCATAAGGCTACAACATGTAAGTTTGTTGGTGAGAGATCGCTTGGGTTTTCAAGAAGAAATTCTTTCATGAATCAAATATGTTATAATTGTCATAATTTTGGTCATAAGTTTAGAAAGTATAGAATGCTTAATAGAATATTTGCAAATTCTATTAAGGAAAATGTGTTCATGAAAAACAAGAATATAAGGTGTTATAAATGTGATCCTCTTGGACATATAGAAAGTTTTTGCGGGAATGTGTTTTCTAAAGATGACAAGAAGAAAGGATCTCTTATGGTTTGGAAAAGAAAATGTAACCAAGATGAAGACAAAACTCCATGTGCACTCCTTGTACTTGATGTGTCATAAAGGACATGAGAAGTAGTAAGGACTAAGGGGGAGTCTATTATGGTAACATCATTTACCCCTATGAAAAAAATAAGGTGTGACAATCTAAATATGTTGTTGGTTTCATAAGATGTTAAAGGAAAGATAGTCTATATTGCATTAAATTGTTTAAAACGATCTGCATTAGTGTGCATATTGGAGATGCATATGGTGATAAGTTCGAAAGAGATCTATTGTTACAGGAATTTACAAATCTGAAAGTTCAATGCTAGTTCATTTGTAAGCTTGATGGTTTGATGTCTTAACTCCTAGAGATTATTCATTATGTATGAAAGACACTGGTATGATATTGTATTAAAGATGTAAATATTATATTGAGTACAAAGGAAATGAACAAGAAATGTGTCTACCTTGGGTGCTTGATCTCAAGTATAAGTGATTGTTGCTTTGTGACATACAAATCTGATGTTACAGGTTGTTAATGTGTTTATGCAGATTTAATAAGGTTCTTCATCCACTATCATTCATAAAACAAGAAAGACATAAGCTAATGGATATTCTCCTATCATGACGTGTCATATGTGTTTCCACTGATATACTTGCAGTAGGATTTCTATTTTAATGTGCAGTAATAGCTCATAAATTTGATGAGTTGATGGCTTAGCTTTCAGTAATGGTTCGTCATGTCAAAGGAGGTAAGAATACAGGCAATTTTCTAATATGAATTTTTGAAAAAACTGATAGGCGCTTGATCAAGATCATATGGTTAATATTGGTGCATGACAACAAGACTTAAATTTTAGGCATTAAGTGGCATTATTGGTAGCAATGATAGTGATCAACTATGGTAGCACTTGTGGTATTTATTGTTAAATCCAAGCATATTCTTTTTGAAAGAATACATGATTTTATTGAAAGAGTACATGAATATTTGATACCACTAATCATCAAAACAAGTGGAACTTTTCTCTGTGTATGAGGTTTTCTCTTCTATGTATATGTGTATTGACTATCTTTTGAAGATATCACATTTGTTATATAAGGAAAAGATGTAAAGAGGTGTGATGAAAGATGATCTAGAGTTTAAAAAATTTTGAACTCTTGAGAGTAATGCTTCAAGAAGATGATGAGACTATTGTACTTATGCATATGATACATAAGATGTACTAGTGAGTGAATGCCAGCAAATAGTGTAATAGTGATGTTCAACAAATTCATGGCGGGTTTATGAAAGGAAAATGAGTAGCAACTATAGGTTTATGGAGTAATCAAAAGACAAATATTTTTAAGATGCAAATAGAGAAGGTTAACAGATAGTGGATACATTCTGAGTCTCAATATGGTTGAGTATGCAATCATTATATGAAAGGTAGCACTCCAACGAATCTATCAAAATAATAGATAAACAATTGGATATGTGAAGAACAAATGTCTGCATTATTGTGAAGACACAAGACGCTACAAAGATAAAAGCATTAAAATAAGGAGACATGTTTATCCAGTGCCAAACTGAGATGATGTTCAATAACCATAGATGATGGAAGTTGTGTGATTCAAGCATGCTTAATGTGTGAAAGACAACAGTGAGAAAGTGCAGCAAATGGAGATGAAAGATAACTTTATTTTGAACATGGTTTGTCTAGAATGAGCAGGTGTTGAAGATGGATAAATTAACCAAGCTTGTCTTGAGAATTCAAGCATGTAAAAATGTTTTCTTTCAGAATTTGTAGACTCAAATGGTGTAGTTGGACATCCTGGAGTTATTTCTACACAAGTTTCATATTTGAACAAGGGACATTTGATTTGCTAAAAGGAAAGTGTTCATACAGTATGCATCTATCTAGTGGATTTTAAATGTTCACATGATACCTGCAATTAATATTGCAACCATTCCCAGGTTTATCCAATTTCATACTCAGGGGGAGAAAGTTGAGATATTGTTTATCCCTTTGTCATGAGTTGTCAAAAGGTGGAGAAGGAAGTGAGTTTTGACATGAATGAAAAAGGGGGAGTTTGTTGACTTTGGCATGTTTGTCATTGATGTCAAAATTTTGATAGCATATAGTGCAAGTATGCATAGATAGCTATGTGACTATATGTCTCATGTATCAGTTGTGAAGAGGACCAATATGTCAATAAAGGTGAGTACCATAATAATATTGACTTGATCAGATTTGGACTTTGAACTCATGATTGTGTTAGATTGATATTATGATGTTAGATTGAGACTTTGATGTTACAGGTTGGACTTTGTAGTCATGATTGTGTTAGATTGAGACTTTGATGTTACAAGTGTGAAAGCATTGTTGATAATTTGCAAGTGATTTGGATGTCAACCTGTATGTTATACAATGTTATGACAATATGTTATTCATGAGATTCATCTGTTTATGAAAACATGCTCTGAAGATTCACAGTAAATTTGGTATTACGGGTTGATTGACTCTAAAAGAAACATTGTAATCTTCAGAATGATACAATAGTAATAGTCTTCTTTATGTTCATCATTTTTTGATAAATGAATCTTTGGAGATTTGTACAAAAATGGACAAATTTATACTTTGGGAAGACACTGACAAGATCTTGCATTCACTTATTATGATATCAAGTATGTTTACCAGAGACGTCTTTTGTTTCCTGATTTTAATGATAACAATCTTGACCATTCTATTAAAAAATATTCCTCTACAAATAAACTGAAGTTGAATTTGTTCTTGTAACTTGAGTGATAGGAAGGGAAGAAGGTAGCAACAAGAGATACACAAGAAAATGATAGGAGAACTATATGTAGCAACAGTTAGACAAAAGGTGATTCTGTGATAGAAAGGATCTATGTATTAGCTGGTGTCAAAATGAAACAGTTGATTTTCTTCCTCTTGTAAAAATAATTTTACCATTGTAAATGCATATGTAATTGTGTGATGATGATTTTTGAATCTTACCATGCTCATGAGCAAGTGTGTGTAGTAGTTTGCAAAGGTTTTGTAATAAGGATTGTGGTTTTCAGTTTAATTGTTGATACAATGAAGTCTGAGGGCCTGTCAATAATAATGCAGATGTAAAGTAGAGTACCAATGTTGTCCTTGAAGGTTTAAAGTTGTGTGTTATTTCTACTCTCACAGATATAATGTGGATTTCCATGACTGATTTTGCAGTGTAATCAGTAGGACAGAATGGAAAATAAAGAGGAATATTATCTCTGTGTTTATAATATGTTGGTGTTTGATCTTAACAATTTACAAAGGCATTGTGACGGGTTATGTATGCAGGATGTTTAAGAGGGCAGATTATTGACATTAAGATTGCATGTGTATAGTTGAATATTAATGTTATAATTGAAGAATATGTGTTGGCATATTTGTCATTGTTGTTGCAAGAAGGAAGAAGAATTACTACATTGAGTATGTTGTGTTGAAAGGGATGATTGGCATTATCTTGATTATTATTCTTGATGAGAGAAAATTGTAAAAGGAGAAAGTTATAAAACAAAGACAAGATATTTGTTAATCAACTGATGGAGATGATGAAGACCAAGTGATAATAGGTATACATGTTTGTAGAAATGGTTAGATTAGTTGTTATTTTGTCATTGATGCCAAACAATTGATTAATGATTTATATTGAGTTACCATATCATAAGAAGGAGAAGTTAAATGGGTGACAAATACAAATCAGACAGTGATGAAGTAATGTTGATATAGTTGTTTGCTACTATATATTCGATGTTATCAAGTCAGTACATTTGATTGATTAAGTCATAGATTGCAAAGAGTTAAGTTATGACTAAAAAGAGTTACTCTACCAAGCTAGACAGAGTCAGTCGGTATAGAATTGTGTTAGTTGGTTTCAGTTACCAAGCACCAAGAAGAAGTTAGTTACCGAGTTACAAAGAAAATAACCGAGTATAGGATATTGATTGAGAGTGATGATAAGATCTAATTTCATACGAAGCTAGGTTGATTTGGATGTTGATAAGAATTAAAGAAATTTTTTTAGAAGATCTACGAGCGAGAAAATTCAATGAGAAGATCTAAGGCAGAGATTAAGTGGTTAAACCTGATTATTAGAGTTCTAAGAAAAAGTTTAAGTTACGAGGTAAAATTTAATGGTTTACCAAGCCAAGATTTGTGAAGAAGATGATCGAACAGCTAAGCGCAAAAGATGGAAAACATAAGCAAGGAGATTAAGAGGCAAAACTTTGTATATATAAAGGATGAGAACTAAACAGAGAAGAGATGCTGGTGAGTTGAATTAAGAAGCTGGGGAACAGAAGTTACCGAGCAGAACAGAGAAGCAGAAAGAACATAATCTACAGTCTAGAGCAGAGACAAACAGAGTATGTGATGCCAGTATACATGTGAGCATAAAGGATCTGGCCCAAGCAAAAGGTAGTTTCTATATTTACAGACCAAAATTTTATTGTTACTTATTAACATTTGTAACAGAGAAAATTTATTAACCAAGTGGATTTAACAGTCCTATTTGTAAATCCTAGAAGTAGGTGACATTCCAAAATAGTGTTTAAAGTCCTCTAACAAGGTCACTCCTAAAAGGGTGAAGATCTTAATAGATATAAGGTAAATCCCTTAACAGGGTCACATCTAGCAAATGTGTTTGTAATCTTTAACAGGAAATTTTCTTAACCGAGCGTACTTTAGAAGGGTACATTTTTATTGTGGGTCACAATTCCCACAAAGGTTTTTCCCATATTGGGTTTCCTCATTAAATCTAGTGTTAACTGAGTTTGAATGATTGATTTGCATAACATGAGATGTATGGTTGTTTAAGTTATTAAGTTATTTGGTGAGTCAGTCATTACTGTATTCATTTCTATCGAGTGAATCAGTGAGCTAAGTTTTAAGTATTTAAGTTTGATTTTGTCTGATTCACCNCCCCCCCCCCCCCCCTTAGTGGACCAACAATAGGTATCAGAGCTTTTGTTCTCTGAAGTCTTAAGTTTAAAAGGACTTGAGTCAAGATCTAAAGATGTATAAGAGGAAGCACCAAAGGTGAATAGGGTACATTTCTCTACATGGAAAAGCATAATGAGATTGCATTTGTCTAGTATAGGAGAATATGGACTTCATTTTATTGATAATGAATGTGTTTCACCCACAACTGCACCTTTGACAATTAGTGAGCAAAGATAGAAGCAAGAACACACACAAGTCATGATTGTGATTTCTTCTACACTTACCGACCAGGAATATGATGAAATTGAAGGATGTACTACTTCAAAACAAATGTGGGATAAGCTTATTTTGACCTATGGTAGAGATCAGCATGTTCAAGAGGCAAAAATAGAAAGTCTGAGAGGTAAATTTGATTCAATGAGAATGAAAGAAGGAGAAAACATAATACAATACAACACTAGACTTAAGGAGATTGTTAATTCTATTAGAGGAGCTGATGGAGCCATAACATAAGAAGATGTAACAAGAAAAATATTGAGAACCCTGCTACTAAGTTATGTTATTCGAGTATCTAATATACAAGAGTTGAGATCCAATCCTCATATGAATGTTTCACTTGATGCTACTATTGGTAAGATGGTTGTGTTGGTGCTCAAAAATGATGGATCAAATTTCCTATGGATCTGCCAAACCCAATGCTGGAAAATCCAATTGTTTTTGCCAACTAACGAATTCAACCTCAATGATGGTTTGAATTCCTACAATTCTAGTTCTGCAAAACCAAGGCTGGTAGGCCTATAGTATCTCAAACTTATCACAAGTATGGCTAGGAGAACACTTAAGAGATCAAACTACACTACTGCAAAACTTGAGCAAATTATTAATAGCAAAACATTTTTTGAAATAAATATATAATAAAAAGGTGAATCTAATGTCAACAACTGCAAGATATAACTTAAATGACAATTTCCAATAAATGATAAGATTGGTGCCTTCCGAATACTTGGGCTATGGAGTCAAAATATTTTCAATCCTACGTACAATCAGAGACGGTTTTATATAACTTGCTTAATAAAAAGACAAAACCATCATTTCATAGGCTTCCACATGAAATATAATTCAAATCAAATTATACAATCAGTTCTATTGAATTTAACTCTATTGTAAGAGACCAACAAAACATAATAAAGTTTGGTAATCACACCTCTCAACTGATAATCAGACTGTGTATTAATTTTGAATTACAATGTCAAGAGAATATAACACAATGAAATAATCTATTTTAATAGATAAATCTGAAAGACTAACTGAAAGCATGCATATAACTTATAGCCAAAAATAAGGAGAAAAAGCACTTATCTTTATTGATGTTGAAAAACTGATACACAAGAGTTCATGGTTGCAGTTGTGAATCAAATTCCTACGAAGAGTTCGCAATCCCAAAAAAAATATCTTTCCTCTATCTTGGTCATGGTGTCCATATAAATATAAATTTAAATGGATGCAATACAAGCTACATATCGAGATGTCGTTTCATGACAAAAACCTAATCACTAACTGCAACAATAAAATATATAATTATAATACAAAGTATTAACTGTCCAAAAGGTTAATATATGTAATAATCAAATCATTCAATAATGCCTTTGCTTTTGAAATACTTTTGCTTATTTCATCCAAAAGAGTGTTATGTTTATTGGATATTTGATAAATAATCCCCCTTCGAAATAATATTCTTTGAATAAAAAACTCTCTTATCCAATGGTATTTTGACTGATTTTGGATTTTTGTGTGTAATGTCCTGCATACAAAGTGATATAGTTGAAGTATCTTGATAAATCAAATACTATCTTATGTTAGGGTTGTCTAAAACAATGTCATTGATAACATATACCCTATAAATATTTTATCAATACTTGATTTTGATTAAAAATAACATTTAACTCTTAGGAAAACTTAATTTAAATTCCTCATTCCTAGGGATTAATATAATGTAACTTCAAAGAAAAGAATCATTATAATGTAGTCTCACTTTTATTTTGAAATAATAATCTTAAAAACATGTGACAAAGATATATTTGCATTCTTAAGGCATCTTAGGGATTATAAATCTCAATTAAAACCCTTATTCAGTATGTGCTTTCCTTATAAAGTAAAAGCATAATTAAAAAGTATATGTCCTTTCAAAAGTAATCCTAAGAGTATATAATTCACCCTAATAAATATTTCTAAGAATAATCATAAGGTGAAAAGAATATATTTTAAAATAAATATCCTTTTACAATTCCATTCTATGATAAACATAAAATATATTTCACTTTTTAGGGTAAATTAATTTCCTTGGAAATATTACATTAAGTGAAACCCATCATCTTTTATAAAAAATAAATATTACCCCAAAGATCAACAAATATTTATACAAGGTAAAAAAAAAATTATTTCAATATCTCAAAACATTCAACTTGAAAGATCAATCACAATATTATCCTTTTTATTTACTTATAGGGTAAAAGCGTTATAATTATATCTTTTCACCCTAACGATTATTTTCAAGGAATATAATAGATCAATTGGTTAAGGGGGAATGGGTAGTTAAGGAGTTCTTTGAAGAGGTTGAGTGTTCAACTCCCTATCACCACCCTTTTGCACAATTATATTTTATTTTAATTCACTTTGAGAATATTTTATAGTAAATTGCCCAAACTATTTAAATGAAAACATTATTACAACCCTATTCTATCAATTTAGGGTAGTTAAGCAAGAACTATTATTTTACAATTTTGAAATTTTCAAAATAGCATCAAAGTATAGATAAATTCTAGAACCGTGCTATTTGAAAAATTTATTTATAATCATGATAATTATTTAAATATTTTATCCTAAATATTCCTCATATTTATGTAAGTGTATGGTAATTATTAGGGTTTATAATAATTCAAGATATAGGAGCATAAAATATTTGGGTATTAAAATACTTCCATGTTGATTTTGCGTCTACACTTTTGGGTGTCAACAGTGGCTCCAGTTGGGGACGTGTGTCCATGCCTGGGCACAACTAGAATCATGTTATCTCTGTGAGAAGCAGACAATAGTAAGAAAGAAAAAACAAAATCAAAAGAAAGAAAATTAAAAATACTTTACAAGTCTAGAAGATACTCCCTGGTTTAAGAGAAAAATGGTTTTAGATACTGACCATGGGTTGGAAATTCCTGGACAATCTCAGCAGTGTTTTGTAAATATTAAGAATTATCCCCTACTTTTGAGGCAATCATGTAAGGTCCTAGCCATAATGCATCAAACTTATCGTGCTTCCCTTTTTCCTGATCTTT
>MU219304.1:2003-15568 GCA_018584345.1 Thuja plicata
CTGGAAACCACTTGTGGTTTTACAAAACCATGGGCTTAACCACCATGCCACATGGTGCCCATTTTTGACATTTACATTTCCAAGATGGAAAAACAACCAGGTTAAAATAGTAATCCCGTCCATAATTGTGTCCTCTAGTTTAGACCTGCATAAAAGTCACAAAATGAGTCATTAAGGCTCTAAAAATGACCCACCTATATTCTACTATGGACAAGACTCATTTTTAACAACTCATTAGCCAATTTCCAATGTATAAACATGTGGAAAACTACCACAAACAAATTTTAGAATTTTCTAGAAAAAGACTGCAAGGTTGAGACACATGTTCTCAACATTCTCCCACTTGTCGGACACCTTGCAAGAGTCAGGGGATCCAAAATATCATGGACTTAATTGCTAGGGGCCGAGAGGCCCATAGAATCTGAACACCATCTGAACTTCTCTGTGCTCATGGGCTTAGTTAATGCATCCACAACATTCACCAAAGTCTCTACCTTCTCCAGCTTCACCTTGCCATCCTCAACCATATCTCTCACAAAATGATATTGTACATCAATGTACTTGGTCCTAGCATGAAAAGTTGGGTTCTTCGCTAGGTAGATTGCACTCTAACTGTCACTGTAAATTGTTACTGCACCCTGTTTGAACTCTATATTTGAACACAATCTCTTTAGCCAGATGGCTTCCTTACAGGCATGAGTAGCTGCCATATACTCTGCCTCAGTAGTGGACAAAGTGACCACAGCCTGTCGCTTGCTCATCCAATTGATTGCACCACCGAATAATGTAAACACATATGCACTGGTGGATCTTCTTCTATGAACATCACCAGCCTAGTCTGAATCCACATAGCCTTGAATATCTAAGGAATACTCATTTCCTGTTCCATGAAAACATATTGAGTACTCTGAAGTACCCCTCAAATATCTAAAAACTCTTTTTACTGCATCCCAATGTGCTCTTCCTGGATTAGACATATAACGGGAAAGAACTCCTACTGCTTGGGCAATGTTTGGTCTTGTATAGACCATAGCATACATCAAACTTCCAACAGTACTCTGGTATGGTACTCGACTCATCTCTTCCATCTCCAATGGGGATGTAGGACACTCTGAACTAGAAAGCTTTGTTCCCATTGTAACACTTGAACACTCAATGGTCTAGAATCTTGCATATTGAATCTTCTCAGAATAATACCAACATACTTACTCTGGCCTAGCCAAAGCTTTCTGTTTTGTCTATCTCTTACAATCTCCATTCCCAGAATGTACCTAGCTACACCAAGATCTTTCATTTCAAACTTTATCGAGAGCTAAGATTTTAACTCTGCAATCAAACCTTTTCCTTTTCCAATAAACAACATGTCATCGACATACAAGGCAATAACCAGGAAACGATCACCATCAAATTTAAGATATATACAGTGATCAGATTTAGATCGCACAAATCCCAAACTCAACACATATGTATTAAACTTCTGGTACCACATCCTAGGACTCTGTTTTAAACCATACAAGGATTTATTCAACTTATAAACCAAATGACTTTTACCTTTCACCACATAGTGCTCTGGCTGTGTCATGTAAATTTCTTCCTCCGAATCTCCATGAAGGAAAGCTATTTTCACATCCATTTGCTCGATCTCTAGATCATAGGCTGCTGCAATAGAAAGAAAAAATCTAATGGATGTCATTTTGGCTACTGGAGAAAAAATCTCACCATAATCTACTCCCTCAACTTGAGAGTAACCTTTTGTAACCAAACGTGCTTTATACTTCTCAATGCTTCCATTTGAACCCATCTTCTTTTTGAACACCCATTTACAACAAACAAGCTTTCGTCCTTCAGGAAATGGTACAAGGTCCCAAGTTTCATTCCTCTCAAGAGCTGCCATTTCTTCATCCATGGCTATTTTCCAGGACTCTGAATCATTCATACCAAGAGCCTCTTCTACAGATCTCGATTCATCAATATTAGCATTTAATGCAAATATGCATCTCCAATCATCAGGAGAATACCCATACCTTTCAGGTGGTTTCCTTTGTCTAGTAGACCTTCGAGCAAGATCTGGTTCAGGCTCAGCCTCAGCTTCAGGTACCTCTTCTTCTTCTGATGATTCAGAACTTGTAGAGCTCTACTTGACTTCTTGTCTTTCTAAGGGCCTCAATTTAACTTTCTCTGGTGTAGAAGGTAGTTGAATCACATCTTTCTTTTGTTCTATTTGTTCTGGCTGCACTATAATAGAAGAAGGCTTAGTTTCTCTAAAAATAACACTTCTTGAATAAAATACCTTTTGTTCAACTGGACTCCAAAGCTTGTATCCTTTCACACCATAACCATATCCGATGAAAATACATTTAACAGCTTTGTTGTCCAATTTTGTCCGCTTCTCCTTTGGCACATGAGCATATGCTTCGCACCCGAACACTCTTAGATGTCTAAGTGAAGGCTTGTGGCCCGACCACGCTACCATTGGCGTCTTATCAACAAGAGCTGATGTAGGAGACCTGTTTATCAGGTAGCAGGCAGTGGCTATAGCTTCAGCCCAAAATTTTTGTTCTAGTCCAGCTCCACTCAGCATACTCCTAGCCTTCTCCATTAGGGTCCTGTTCATTCTTTCTGCAAATCCATTCTGCTGTGGAGAATACGGAGTTGTCTTCTCTCTTTTAGTACCATAATCTTTACAAAATGTGTCAAAATCATTAGAGAAAAATTCACCACCATTATCTGTTCTCAAAAATTTTATTTTCTTTCCAGTCTGCAACTCAACCATTGCTTTAAATTCTTTGAAACGACTGAAAACTTCAGCTTTACTCCTAAGAAAATAAACCCATGTTCTTCTACTAAAATCATTAATGAAAGAAACATAATAAACTGATCTACCAATATAAGGAACATCAATTAGACCAAATACATCTGAATGGATTAGATCCAAAATACATGAAGACTTATGAGAACTCGAGTAAAACTGAATGCGGTTTTGTTTCGCATAGATACAATGCTCACAAAAATCAAATTCAAGATTGCAATCATTCAACCCATCAAAAAGGTTCTTTTTTTTCAAGGTATGTAGACCCTTCTCACCTATGTGGCCGAGTCTTTGGTGCCATAACATGGTCATTTCTATAGGCAATTTTGATTTGGTAGATAGAGCACCCTTTGGTACCCAAAAACCATGACTATCTGTTGAAAGAGAAACCATCTCTTTTTCCAATTGAGTGGTCTTTTTCACAATCTTATTAGAATTACTATTGCACTCAACTGTGCATGCATCAAGCTGGTACAGTGTACCCAATCTACTTCCTCTTGCTATCACCATAGCACCTCTTACCATTTTCACACCTATTTCAGAAAATTGTACATGCACACCCGCATCTATTAGCTTGCTAACAGATAACAAATTCCTTGCTAGTTCTAGGATATGCAAGACACCATCAAATCTTCCAATTCTACCATCAAAAAATTTCACATGAATACTTCCATGACCAACAATATCAAGTACTGAGTTATCACCCAAATACACCTTACCATCATCAAAATTTTCATACTTACTAAACCAGTTTCTATTAGGACTCATGTGGAAAGATGCACCTGAGTCTATTAACCATGCATTGTCACCTACATGAGTGGCCAAGGCTGCGATGAAAGCATCTCCATCTTCCTTCTCGGACTCAGAATTAGAATCTTGCTTCTTCTTCTTCTTTTTCTTCTCCTCTTTGCAGTCCTTTCGAAAGTGTCTGGGTTTGCCACAGTTCTAGCAGATTGCCTTGGACTTCGCAAGAGATTTTGATCTCCCATTATTATTTGACTTAGAACGGCCATGCTGCTTTTCATTCTTGCCTCTTTCTTTTGGTCTTCCTTGAACACTCAAAGCCTCTTTGGAATTCAGAGAAACCTTCCTTCTCATCTCTTCAGAAAGTAGAGAACCAACAAAATCCTCCATCTTCAAGGTAATTGAAGTGCTCCCTATGGCCATGACAAGGCTGTCCCATGAGTCTGGCAACGAACATAGAAAGATTTGGCACCTTTCTTCTTCATCCATCGCTACCCCAACTGAGGTCAACTGAGTCACCAACATATTGAAACTTTCCAGATGCTCAGGAATTCATCCACCTTCTTCCATTCTCAAGGAATACAATTTCTTCCTCAAGAAAATCTTGTTAACAAGTGATTTCACTTGATAGATCTCACTTAGCTTCTTCCAAAGCTTCTTCGTGGTAGACTCTTTATGCACATTAATCAGAATTGAGTTTGCAAGACACAATCTTATAAGACCTTTAGCTTTTCTGTCCATCACATCATATTGTGCAGCTAAAGTCGGATCTGTAGGCCTTAGCTTATTCTCATCCACTGCATCCCATAAATCCCGATCAATCAACACATCTTCGATCTTCAGCTTCCACATCTCAAAGTTTGTGCCAAAAAACTTCTCTACATCAATCCTCCCCGACATGCTTTCCATCTTTGCAATACTGCAATATAGAAATGAAATACTCTGTACAAGCTCCCACTCAAACCTTGATTAGCTCAAAAAACCTTTACCTAACAAATAGAACCAAAACTGGCCATGCTCTGATACCACTTATAAGGAAGCAAAGGTGTGCGGAAATGCTTCCTATGCTAATCTTGAGAGGACAATTATGCAAATAACTATGCTGTGCTGGCCCTTCTCCAATCGAACCATTCTATTATGAGTATATGTCATGCTTTGTGTTTCAATGTTTTGAGTCCTTAATGCTGTTTCTGAGGTCTCTTTGGCGACTGTTAGCTTGTAATAAATATGCAATTAGACTTTTAGTTCTCTCCACTGCTTCCTACACCACTCTTTAATAGTACGGTTGGAAACATTTTTTTAGCTTCATCATTCTTCTCGTTTCCTTGCGCAACCCGCTACTCTTCTTGGTTTATGGTAGCTGGGAACGTTTCCTTTACATTCCATTGGTTCTTTTCATAGTTTTCCCCGCGCTATAACATTGTAGTTTCTTTCCAGAGCATTAACACTAACTTTTTTGTAGGGGTTAAGGTATTTGAGTTATAAATTTATTCTTTGTGATAAACTTTGCTTTGAAACAACCTCAACAAATGACTTCCTATCAAAGAGATGAAGACTTTAGCTATGATCCTTTATGTGCAAGCCTTTCCATAGGCAAATGATAATCTTGACACCTAGAAAAACCACTCCACCTATATTTGTTTTTGGACAATATAACCACTGAGATCAAACTTTTTGAGCCGATATCCTCTTGTAATAACTGTTTGTGTGTGTAAAGGAACACAACTGGTTTGGAATGCAACTGGTTTAGTAGTTTCCCTGCCGTAGCAGCTTGGCATTGGTTTATACATGTTTTGTTGTTGATTTTTTTCTTTTCTCCAAGCCGTCGTGTATCTCTTGGGCCATGGTTTACCTCGGCGTAGCTCATAACCTCATTGTAATTATTCTCCATGTATTTTTAAGTGAGTCTCCCTGATGTTTAAAAGTTGAATAAAACCTTTTTTTTAACTATTAAGCTTGCTGGCTAACCAATTGGTATTTATTTGAGTTTTTTACGTCTAGTCCTCTCACAACATCTTGAGATTACTAGAAATTGTTTTACGTTATGAATGGTAAAAAATTTATGAAGCTTATTTTGGAAACTATAGTTAATGATATGTTTGGTATTATGATACAATGTTGTCTACTTAATTGTTGATATACAATTCCACGTATTAGGAAGATTTGAGACAATCATGATGTATTTGGGTAATATAAATTGAACTGTATATAGTTAATATGATTTCAATATGTTGCTGAGATAAATATAGTAGTTCTCTTGCGTGCTATGAGACGTTGAAAATCTTCAGAATAGTATTGTTAAGGATAAATGAGGAAAATATTGATTAATATTGTTTTAGTAGAGTATGTTTTCAAAGAAATTCCTTTCATGTAGTTGTGTGCGTGTTATGCTTTCATTATGGGAGGGTACTGAATGCGGAAACTCAGGTGAGGGTAGTGATGATTACCTATATGTGTACTTCTTCCTGCCAGTAGAAACCTGGCATAATTTGCTTTGGCCATATCGTATTGCATATGTATCTTCTTATATGCTAGTTGTTTGATCCATCCCTCTTCCACATCCATGTTTGTTCTAATATTGAGTATCTTTTAGTAGATATGTTCATGGATGCACCAGATCCATCTGACTCCTTAGTGCCAGTCGCTAGGCTTCTCAGGCAAGGGTCGGGATGTTCTTCATGTCAGGAAGAACCCCGAGGGAGCTAACCACTCCGTGGTTGGGCGGTAAAAGCGCCTAAGCCACATTCCCGTCTCAAGATAGAAGATTGACACATGGTCAGATGACTTAGGAGATAGGGACATACAGATGGAGAGATGTTCAAGGTATATTTGTTTTAGTATCATGTACTAAATTTTCCATAATCTTAATATCTTTTGATGCATCCATGTATTGAGATGTATTAATGTCTAGCGTGCAGGTCGACATCCAAATCACACTATGTATATCACTTAATGAAATAAATTTTTCTTTTGTACTTGTACTTGAACAAAGTTTTGACATGTGGGTCGACTTCCTTATTGTAATCAACATAACATTCTTATGGTCATGTGATGATCTAGAAATGCAACTGTTAAGGTATCTGAATTGTATAATTTACTCTTGTGGTACTTGATTATTTCGACGTGTAGGTCAAAATTTTGTATTAAGTTCTTTTCATTATGTACATTTGATGGTTGATTAGACTATGTTAACTTCGACCATGTATTTATTTTTTAGACATTTCTGCAATTTATGTTTTTGTGTGTGACATGGCATTTGTGAGAAAATACAGTCTTTTCATATGGTATCAGAGCTGAGTTGAAGTTTGGGGCTTTGGCCTACTACTTTCTAAATTTGCATATTTTTTTTTGAGTGCAGGACCTAATTTGTCACCAGGAACACCAGAAATAACAACAAGGTTGGATCTAGAAATGGTCAGATGGACCAGCCCAGTCAGAGGCTAGATCATATTTTAGCACTTTTAACCCAACAAGGGGATCTCCTGCAACAATAGGGTGCACATATGGATCGTACCTTGAGAATGATACGAGGGGTAGGCAGGATGATAACCATCAGAATGAAGAGAAAAGGAAATTGGAGGAGGATAGGAGGGTAGAGGAGAAACAGAAGAGAGAAGCTGATCTCAGGGCTACAGAGGTAGCAGGAAATAGGGGCAAGATAGTTGAGGAGCTCAACAAAGATCTGAAAAAGGTCACACCTCCTAATTTTAGTGGTAAGACCCTTGGGGATGATGTTGAGGCATGGATAATTTCCTTGGAAAAATACTTTCATGTCCAGAATTTCTCTGGGCAATCTAGGGCAATGTGAGCTACTTTTCAGTTGACAGGTGAAGTTGCCACTTGGTGGGAGAATGTGATGGAAAAAAAGAAAATTCAGCCAGGAGAGATATCATGGGAGGAATTCTTGCATTTATTTTTCACGAGGTTGTTACCTCAGTTATTCTTTGACCGGAAGGTGGCAAAATTTTAGAATTTGCTTCAGGGAGTCCTGACAGTTACCCAATATCATGAGAGATTTTGTCATTTGGTGAAGTATGTTCCACAATACCAACATGATGAACATTTTAGAACCTGCAATTTCATAACAGGGTTACGTCTTGAGGTGGGTTTTTAAGTTTAAATGCATGAGCTAGAAACCATGGACTTTGCACTCAGAAAGGCTCTTAGACAAGAACAAAGGTTACAAAGTTTGTCCAAGGTGAACAATAATCAGAAGTCCAATACTAATCAGGGTTTCAAAAGGAAATATCAGGATAATAAACAACATAACGGTGGTCACCAACATATTCAGAACATGAGGGGAAAAGGAAAAGGGAATTCAGGAAGGATTCCTACAGGAACTCACAGAACTAGAATCCAAACAAAGGAAATAACAAGGATTCTAACAGGAATGGAAACATGAGGGACAAACCAGAAGGAAAATAGGGACCCTGAGATGGGTGTTTTGTCTATGGAGGTGATCATTTTTCTACTAGATGTCCACAATGTTCAAATCATAGAGGCCTTTAGGCACAACATCATATTCACATAACTATTGGTCACAGGTAGGCTGATTTTTAGGCTACCCCTATCTAGATGACTGGTAAGATTTTTGGTCAAAATGTTTCAATTTTAATAGATATAGGAGCTACTGAATGATTTGTAGATCCTAGAGTAGTATCTAGACTTTCAGTTAGAGTAGGATTTATGGCTGAACCTTGGATTGTAAAATATGGCAATAGGGCAGAGCATCGAGTAGAGCAATGTTTATCATGCAGTGAGTTGGAATTTCCTAGTTTTCTCATGCAAGTAAACCTTTATGTCACCACTTTAGGATCATATGATCTAATACTAGGCATCAACTGGCTAACTAAGCATAAGGCCATTGTATATTATAGAGATAAATTTTTTGTATCCTTTGATGATGTGGGAAAATCTGCAGTAATAAAGGGTGTGAAGCGACCAATGGAATTGAGATAGATTTTTGCTATGCAGTTAAAAAGGGAAAAGAGGAAGGGGTGTATGTATTATGTAGCACATGTAAAGAAAATGGATACAACTCCTAGTGTGGATGACTCTCCCTTGTCACAGGAATTTTAGGATGTATTTCTAGAAGAATTGTCGGAACTTCCTCCGAAGAGAGAATTTGATTTCTCCATTGAATTGATGCCTAGAATTGAGCCACAAGCTAAGGCTCTATACAGAATGGATACTACTAAGAAGTATTAATAAAAGGTTCAAATCCAGGAAATTTTGGATAAATGGTTCATACGCCCTAGCGTATCACCATGGGGAGCCCCAGTGATCTTTATTAAGAAAAAGGATTGTACTTTGCGACTGTGTATTGATTACAAAATGCTCAACAAAGTGATCATCAAGAATAGATATCCCCTTCCATGAATAGATGAGCTATTCGACCAAATGAAAGGTGCAACTATGTTTTCTAAGATGGATTTGAGATCTGGATATCATCAGCTCCAAATTAAGGATGAGGACATATCAAAAATTGCTTTTCAGACATGGTATGACCATTACAATTTTGTTGTCCTACCTTTTGGCTTAACGAATGATCCTGCCACTTTTATGAACCTCATGAACAATATTTTCCGAGATTGCTTGGATAAGTTTGTGGAGATTTTTATAGATGACATCCTGATTTACTCTAAGAACATGGAAGAACATGAAGAACACCTGCATATAGTATTACAACATCTAAGAGACAAGAAATTGTATGGTAAGTTATCAAAGTGCTCATTTTATCAGAAAGAGATTCACTATTTAGGACATATCATTTCTATAGATAAAATTGCAGTAGATCTGCCAAAATTAAGGCTATTCTTGAATGAGCTGCTCCTAGCAATGTGAGTGAGGTTCAAATTTTCATGGGGTTGGTTGGTTATTACAAGAAATTTTTGGAGGGATTCTTCAAGATTGCTTCTCCCATTACATCCCTGCAGAGAAAAGGAAAATGATATAAGTGGACAGAGACATGTGAGAAAGCTTTTTAGTTATTGAAATAGAAGCTTACGTCCACTCCCATTATGGTTGTACTTGATCCCAATGGTCAGTTCACTATATTTACAGATGCCCTAGGTGCGGGTTGGGGTGGTGTGCTGGTGCAGGGTGAAAGAGTAGTGGTTTATGAGTCATGAAAACTAAAACAACATGAGGTTAATTATGCTCTGCATGATCTAGAATTGGCTGCTATTGTACATGCTTTATAGATGTTGCAGAATTACCTGTTGGGTAAGCCTTTTGAGCTAAAGACAGACCATATGGGACATAGATATATTTTCACGCATCCTAATCTCAATGCCAGGAAGAGATGTTGCTTAGAGTTTCTGAGCGAGTATGATTTTGGCATTGAATACATTAAAGGGAAAGAGAATAGAGTGGCAGATGCTCTTAGCAGGCAAAGGCACATTTTTCCTATATCTACCTCTAGGACACACCTAAGAGAGAAGGTGTTGCTTAATCTTCAAGGAGATGACCATTATGAGTTGGTCAAATCATCTTTGCAGAATGATCCATCTGATTACCATTTTGACGGATACAGTTTTGGCGATGATGGTATTTTGAGATACCATAACAGGATGTACATTCCTGACCAAGTAGGGTTGAGGAAAGTGGTACTTGAGGAGATGCACTACACTCCATTTTCAGGTCATCCAGGGGTAAATAAGATGATTGATGATTTGAGACCATTGTATTTTTGGCCAGGGCTTAAGCGTGATGTGACAGCTTACATAGCCCAATGTTTGGAATGCCAACGAGTGAAGGTTGAGCATGTCCACCTAGTGGGATTACTTTACCCACATGATATTCCAGAATATAAAAGGAAATTCATCAGTATGCACTTTATATAGGGATTACCAATGACTAGATAGAGGCACGATGTCATTTTGGTTGTAGTTGACAGACTAACCAAAGTGGCTCATTTCATTACAGGGAGCTTGAAAGATGGATCCTTGGCCTTGGCCAAGAAGTTTGTGCATGAGATTTTCTGACTTCATGGTGTGCTAGAGACTATTATATCTGATAGAGACATCAGAATGACATCAAGGTACTGGACAATCTTGAATGCTTCTTTGGGACATGTCTCAACTTTAGCACAACCTATCATCCTCAGACAGATGGGAAAATAGAACGAGTCAATAAAGTGGTTGAGGATTTACTCTGAATGTACTGTATGGATCAACAGTACAAGTACTATATGGATCAACAGTACAAGTGGGAAGAGTATCTTCCCTTGGTAAAGTTTTCATATAATAAATCTTATCATGCTTCTCTTAGTATGGCACCATTTGAGGCACTTTATGGGTGTAAGTGTCGCATTCCTATCAGTTGGGACAGGGTTGAGGATAGGATTGTGATTGGTCCTGATATGTTGCGAGAGATGGAAGAACATATGGCTTTTATCCGAGATAGGCTGAAAGAAGCAGTGGTTCTATAGAAGAGCTATGCGGACAAGAACCACACTTTTAGACAGTTCCAAGCAGGGGACAAGGTGTTCTTGTGTGTTCGGCCCCATAAGAGCTCCATATACTTTGGCAAGGCTTCGAAACTTACGCTGTGATATGTGGGGCCCTTTGATGTTTTGGAAGTCATCAATCCAGTTGCATACCAACTTTCTCTACCACCCGCTCTGGCCCAAATTCATAATGTCTTTCATGTTTCATTACTGAAACCATATCATCCAGATGCTTCACATATTTTGGATTGGCATGCTTTGTAGGTTCAGGAACCGGGGGTAGTGCAGGTGGAGCCTACTCGACTCATTGATCAGTCTACCATCTGAGTGCACAACAAAGATGTTTTGCAGTACAAGGTCCAGTGAGACTAATTCTATATTGAGAGTGCTACTTGGGAGGATGTAGAGGATGTGCATCGATCATTTCCTCTTTTACTTTCATAGACTTCCTTGCTGACTCATTATGATGTATACATTTATGTGTGGTGTGTTTCATTTGGTATATTTTGATGTGACATCGGGTCGATGTCTTCTCCTAGTTGGGAGGGATGTCACGACTCGGCGTTTGAGAATCCTTTATTTTAGGCTTTTTATGCAACCCTTTTTGACTTTTATTGACCTAGTCGATATGTTTAGACTATGTCGCTACTTTTTGTCATTCTAATCTCTAGAGTTAGATCTTATGTCGATGTTTTAGTTGATTATATTTCCATCTTCCAATAAAAAGATGACATTATATGATATTTAATTTAATGCTTTATTTTACTTAAAGCATGAATTATGATGAGATGTGATGATATGATGGCAAGACCACAATAAAATGTGTTGATTTTATTGATTATAGCATTAATGAAACACGTTGAAATTATTGATTATGTATTTAATCGAATACTGATAAGTTGTTTTTGGTTCCGAGTATGTTGGAATGGATGCAGGAGTGAAGGTAGGGGTGTGGTTGAGGTAGAGGAGGCTTGCCATCAGCTCTGGTGGTTACGGAGGATCTGGGCTACGCACACACCACTTAGGGATATTGTGTATTCATGATAGTGCTTCGTAATTTTTTTATCTCTCCCTAACATTTATGTGAATAATGTGAAAATGAATGGAAAATGATTACCTTTCAAGTTACCATGTTTTTGATACTTTTGTGTTGTTTGTGTTTTGGAAATATATGTATATACGTCTACCTTTTATTAAATGAGTAAGTGATGGATTGGGGGCATTTATTCCTTTTACTGATTACTACAAAACGGTTGGAGTGGAATGGTGAGGGAAAAATTTATAAAACAAACTACTATCCTATTTTTGGGGATCGGGCACGTTGGAAGGAAAAATAGATTCTTGATGACAGGAAGGAAGAAAAGAACAACATTTTGGGAGAAGAAAGAGAGGACTAACGAAGGAATGAGCTAGGGAAAAACAAAAGTGTTGGTTAACATCTATGGGAAATGTCATAGCATTTGGAGAGACATCTGTTAAAACCAGGTTCTTTTCTAAACTGAGTCATCTCTACTGTTAAAAAAAAAGAAATGCATTGAGTGAATGTTTGTTGAATTATAAGCTTCTATATCAAACTTTAAACTTAAAATAAAATTCCTAGATCTGACTGCGTAAGTTTTTCTTGGGGGTATTAAGTTCCTATGCTACATTATTCTTGGGGGTCTCTTTCTCCCCACTCCTCACCTTGTCTCACAGTTGAGATAGGTGGGTCTGTAATAACCATGCTGTGCTGGTCCTTCCCCAATCGAATCGTTCTATTATGAGTATATGTCATGCTTTGCATTTCAATGTTTTGAGTCCTTAACATTATTGCCGCAGTCTCTTTGGCGGCTACTAGCTTGTATTAAATATGTAATTAGACTTTTAGTTCTCTGCATTGCTTCCTATGCCACTCTTTAACAGTACAGTTGGAAATGTTTTTTTTTAGCTTCATCATTCTTCTCGTTTCCCTGCGCGACCCACTACTCTTCTTGGCTCACGGTAGCTACGAACGTTTCCTTTACATTCCATTGGTTCTTTTCTTAGTTTTCCCTGCGCTGTAACAATGTAGTTTCTTTCTAGAGCATCAACACTAAATTTGCGGTAGGGGTTAAGGTATTTGAATTATAAATTTATTCTTTGTGATAAAATTTTCTTTGAAACAACCTCAACACACAGCTTCCTATTAAAGAGATGAAGACTTTAGCTGTGATCCTTTAAATGCAAGCCTTTCCATAGGTAATTGCTAATCTTGACACCTGGAAAGACCATTCCACCTATATTTGTTTTTGGACAATATAACCACTGAGATCAAACTTCTTGAAGCGATATCCTCTTGTAATAACTGTTTGTGTGTGTAAGGGAACACAGATTATTTAATAGTTTCCCTGCCATAGCAGCTTGGCAGTGGTTTATACATGTTTTGTTGTTTCTTTTTTTCTTTTCTCCAAGCCGTTGTGTATCTCTTGGGCCATGGTTTACCTCGGTGTAGCTCATAAGATCATTTTAATTGTTCTCCATGTGTTTTTAAGTGAGTCTCCCTGATGTTTAAAATCTGAATACAACCTTTTTTTCCAACTATTA
>MU219305.1:0-13556 GCA_018584345.1 Thuja plicata
AATGGTAGACCTTGGAAGAAAGAGGGAACACTTAAGTGGGTATTCCAGGCAAAATAGACTATTAAAATAGTTTATTTGGATGCACACTCTCTTATCTTAACTTTAGGAGGTTTCTGTTCAAATATTTATGTATTTATCCAGCCGTGTACACAGTTGAATCCAAGTAAAATTAAATAAAAAATAAAAAATAAAAAATAATTTTTTTTTTTTAAAATATTAACATTGGTCGAAATTTCGACCAATGCCACTGTTTATTTCCACCAACGATTGGTCAAAATTTCGACCATTACATCAAAGATTTCGATGAAAATGCTTTGCTTTCCACCAATGGGATGGTCAAAATTTTGACCAATTACACAGCTTTTTTTGACCAAATATTGGTCGAAATTTCGACCAATGCACTAAAAAATGACGGCTTGGGCTATAGTCGAAATTCTGACCTTTGTTTTGGTCGAAATTATGACCAATTATAAATACGTCAAAAATTCGACAAAAAAAGACCGACGAAAGTTTTGGTCATAAATTGGTCAAAATTACGGTCAAAATTTTAACCAATTGTCGTCAAAAATTGAGGTCAAATTTACTAGTGATTGTAGATGATGACATCATTTATGCATGTTGTTAGATTTATCACTGATATAAATATGTTTCAAATGGTATTATGTGGGCTATGCAAATGGATGTTTTTGATTTTTCCTTTATGTATGGATGCACTTAGGATGGAAAAATAAATGCTATGGATGAATGTTTTATTTTTGTACTTTCCTTTTCCACTTCATATGAATGCAAAATGTATGCTATGGATGTACAATGATATTTGATATCATTAATAATAATGTAATTAACTTGGATTTAGAAGAAGAAAAATTGAGTTAATTTGGAGCTCAAAATGCCTTAATGCTTTTTATTTCTTGTTTATGCCTTATGCAATGTTTAAAATGTAATGATATGAAGACTCTTAGGACTTTGTCACTGATATGCAAATGTATAGATTTTTATCATCATTGGACACTTTTAGAATGGATTCCATTCAGATAGTACAACGATCACTAATACCCACTGATATTATGAAAGTATTAATACTATATTTTATTGAAATGTCAGAAATAGACTTAGGCATCAAGGCATAGGAGCCATGATGACAAGATAGTCACCTTTCTTTTATTATATCAGATTCTATGTAAGGAAAGATATTGGACTCGAAATGACCTTGAAAATTCATATCCTTGGGTACATTATGCTTCGTATAGTTTAGCGAGAATTTGACTTAGAAAACAAACAAGGAGATTTTATCAACCTCACCGTAGTTTACACATAACAAAGATCAAGATATATGCGGCTATCCACCCATAGTGGTAGCTCTTACCATAAACATCCAAGTTAGGTGAAATTTATAGGTTCATTTGGAACAATCACCATACGCAAAAAACTAAGAAAACATTATGCCCCCCATCCTTGTGACTCTTTGTCTTTGCGTAGACATCATTGAGTAACTAAGAAGACATAATAAATCATTAATTGTGAATCAAGAAAATAAAATCCATAACCGCTTAGATGCCCCTAGTTGAAAACATCATTAGGACATGAAAGAATCATAATCAACCCAATATTAAATTGTGTTTAAGTAGTACTTGTTCATTCATTTGTCAAACACAATAAAGATTCACCAATTAGAAAGTTGGAATACAAGAAATATGGTGTTTCATGTCGGTGTATTGATAGGATAATCCATTCATGTTTGTGATCCAATATAGCCTTGTAAGAGTTTCGTTAATGTAAATGTCACGTCTAGATAAGTGATGTTTGAAAAGACACCCTTGTTTTGAAAAGTGACATTGTTTTGCATGTATCAAGAAACATCATGTTTGTGAGGCAAACCATCCTAGAGAAATATAGAAAACGCAACCTACCATGCTAGAAAAGATGCCCCCAGCGCAGAATGACCTATTCCTAAGACATAAACGTAGAAAAAACCCAAGTGAGGATAAGATAGCCATTTAGGAAATGAGGTGTAATTATGAAGGCCTAGTGTCAACAATGTATTGATAGATGGAGTGTTGAACACAAGTGATGCCTGATTGCCAGGTTTTCACCACTTGGCCGAAAGATCTTTTCTTTTCTTTTTGCTACCAAGATGCCTATTTTACCAGGTGCTTATCAAGGAACTTTTCTCTTTTTCAATTTTTTTTCTATTTTTGCTTTTTTGAATGTTTTTGTAGTATCAAGGCGCCTGTTCACCAGGTTTTCACCAAGGACACCCTTTCTTCAGGACTTTTTCCACTATTTTTGGATTTCCTTTAGGATCAATTTTCTGAATGTTTTTGATATTTTCTAAATTTTTTTTGCTGTACAGGCTCTGCTAGCCGATAATCAAGTGTAGAACTGCTTCAAATGTAGAGTGTTGATAGGATCTAGAAGAATGTCTCCCTCTGGTGTAGCTAGTTGATAAGCTCCAGT
Organism: Thuja plicata; assembly: GCA_018584345.1. Lineage (NCBI taxonomy): Eukaryota > Viridiplantae > Streptophyta > Pinopsida > Cupressales > Cupressaceae > Thuja > Thuja plicata. Next base: position 2,458 of record MU219305.1, read on the forward strand.
CCCAAAAGTAGCAGTGATAACATAAGGTCCCAGCCAGTTAGGTTCAAACTTTCCTTTCTACTCTTTGTTAGGTTGGTTCTTAGGATTCTCCTTGAGGATGAGATCTCCCACTTCAAACTTGCATGGCTTTACCTTTTTATTGTACCCTTTGGACATGTGTGCTTGATACACTTTGAGGTGATCGAATGCTTGTTGTCTACGCTCATCTAGTAGGTCTAAAGAATTCACCCAATCAATGCAGTATTTCTCATCAGTAACTAGACCTTGTAAAGATATCCACAAAGATGGGATTTCAACCTCAATAGGTAGTACTACCTCAGCACCATAGACTAGAGAAAATGGTGTGGCTCCAGTTGGTGTTCTGATGCTTGTTCTATAGGCCCATAGTATCAGATTCAGTTGTAGATGCCAGTCTCTGCCAGAATTACTCATAGTTCAGTGTAGGATCTTGAGAATATTTTTATTGGATGCCTCAGCTTGTCCATTACCTTGAGGGTAATAGATTGAAGAGCAATGTTGAGTGATATGGAACTGTTCACAAAGGTCATCAATGTCTTGATTTTTAATTTGGCCCCTATTGTGTGTTACAATTGAAGAGGGTATCCCATATCTACAAATAATGTAGTTCAGAATGAACATAGCCACTTGTTTACCAGTGGATTTTGCTTAGCGGCACGACCTCAACCCACTTTGTGAAATACTCAGTGGCCATAATGACGAACTTGTGTCTGTTTGAAGAATTGGGATATGTTTGTCCAACCAAGTCAAAGGCCCATTGCTGAAATGGCCAATGTGTGATAAAAGGTATAAGTTCTTTGGTAGGAGCATGGATGAGATTCCCATGTGTTTGACATTTAAGACATTCTTTAGAAAATTGAATAGAATATTTTTCCATGGCAGGCCAGTAATAGCCTACTTTGAGAAGTTTCTTTACTAATGAAAAGCCATTTGAGTGTGATCAACATACACCTTTATGGACTTCTTTTAATGCGAGATCAGAGTCTTTGAGTTCTAAACACGTAAGAAGCATATTGTCAAGACCTCATCGATATAAGTTATTAGTTATGAGGACATAATGAAATGCTATCCTAATCAGAGCTCTCTTCTCATTTCTGGATAGATTAGTAAGAATGGTTTGGTCAGTAAGGTAGGTAATGATATTGGCATACCGAGACTGGTCTGGTGTGTTCAAAGCACATATGAATTGGTATTTAGGGGTATCAAAGGTGGGATAGGATAGTTCTTCCACCAATAATTCATAGCGGAATTGATGTTCTTCTAGTTGTAACATGGATGCCAAGGTAGCCATAGCATCTGCAACTTTATTCTCTAATCCTGGTATCTACTGGAAGGTGACAAAGAAAAAGTACTTCTTCAGGTCATCAACTAGTTTCTTGTAGGGTATCAACTTCTCATATTTCATTTGGTACTCCCCATTGACCTGATTGATAATTAATTGGGAGTCACCATACACGTGTAACTCTACAATCTTCCACTCCATAGATAGCTTAATACTGTTTACCAATGATTCATATTCTAAAATATTGTTGGTGCATGGAAACATCAATTTGTAAGATTTGGGAATCTTTTAACCTTTAGGAGTTATGAATAGGACCCCTGCTCTAGAGCCTTGTTGAGTGAATGAACCATCAAAGTACATCTTCCATGGGTAGTTAGTTAGATGCATGATTGTTTCATCAGGGAATTCAATCATTAGAGTTTTATCATTCTGGAGTGGTGAATTAGCCAATTGATCTGCAAGGACCTATCCTTTAATAACTCTTCTTTCTACGTATTCAATGTCAAACTCACTTAGAATCAGGACCAATTTTGCCAAATGTCCTATTAACACTGTTCTGCTTAGGAGATATTTTAGAGGGTCTATCTTAGCAATGAGCCTCACTGTGTGAGAGAGCATGTAGTGTCTCAATTTTTGTGACACAAAGACAACTGCTAAGCATGCTTTTTCAATAATGCTATAATTGAGCTCATAGGCGACTAGTGTTCTACTAATGTAGTTGATAGCTCTTTCTTTCTTTGTTTCATCCTCTTGTGCTAGCAATACTCCTAAGGATGTAGTTGTAGTTGAAATGTATAGGAGTAAGGGATTTCCATGAATAGGTGCCATAAGAATAGGAGGAGTAGCCATGTATCTTTTCAATTCTATGAAGTTGGCTTCACAGTGCTCATCCCATTTGAAAGTGACTCCTTTGTGTAGTGGTTTGGTAAAGGGTTGTGCCCTATCTACAAGTTGGGACATGAATCTCCTGATGGACTGAAGTCTCCCTTTTAGTGTCCTCATTTGACTAATTTTGCGTGGAGGAGCCTTCTCTAGTATAGCCTTAACCTTAGTGGGTCTACCTCAATTCCCTCTACTAAAACAATGAATCCTAGGAGCTTCCCTAATTGGACCCCAAAGGAACATTTCTTTGGGTTGAGCCTGAGTTGGAACTGTTCCATACGATCCAATATCTTTCTTAAGTCATCAATGTGAGTACCTCTTTCTTTGGATTTAGCCAATGTGTCATCCACGTAGTCCTCCATGTTCTTGTGCATCATGTCATGGAATATAGTTGTCATGGCTCTTTGATATGTTGCACCGGCATTATTTAACCCAAATGGAATGATGTTCTAGAAAAAAGTCCCCCATGTACATGTAAATGCAGTTTTCTCTTGATCCTCAGGGGAAATTTTGATTTGGTTATAGCCTGAGAATCCATCCATTAAAGAATACATCTAGTAGCCTACTGTGAGGTCTATGATCATGTCAATGTTAGGTAGAGGGAAGTCATCTTTTAGACATGCTTTGTTCAAGTCTCTAAAGTCCATATAGATCCTAATATATTTATCGATTTTAGACATGGGGACCACATTGGAGATCCATCCTGCATAGGCAATGACTGATAAATCCAGCCTTCAACAGCTTCTCTAGCTCTACTTTTAGTAATAATGCAACATGAGGATGCATCTTTCTACATTTTTGTTTCATGGGCTTGATCCTGGGAGCTATAGATAAGTTATGCATGATTAGATTAGGATCCAGCCCTGGCATATCGGTATAAGACCATGAAAAGTTAATCTTCTTCTCTTTCAAGAATTTTGTGAATTGTGTCTTCTCTTCTTCAGACAAGGATTGTGCAAGATGTACTATTTGAGGATTTTCAACGGTGCCCAAATTTACGGGCTATGTTGGTTCAATCAGTACTGAAGACCTTTCTTGAAAGTGTTCAGGGAGGATATCAAGAGTCTCATCCTTTAGCGCCTCTAAGAGGTTTTCACCATTGGATATGTCTTTTCTCTTTACTATTTTGGAATCTGATATTGCCACAAAGTGGTTTTCACCATTAGTCCTCTTTTTCTTTTTATTTTTTAGTTTTTGACTTAGAAACCTGATATCCTCCTGTGACATGTTCTCGCTCCTTGTATTGGTGGAAGAAGGGTAAGGTTCACAAGCATTCAGATAACAAGATAGGGTGTGGTCATTGGGAAAGTCGAGGATAGGAGTAGGATCTATTTCAGTCCAATCAATTAGGTCTAGAAGTATCAATGATAGGGAGTTAGACTCTGGGAAGGACAACATCGCGCTAGCATCAAGACCATTAACTGACATGACATGGTTCGTTAAGTTAATTTCTTCAATGTTTAGATCAATAAGAGTGAGATCATTGTTAAATGGGTCATTGTTAGTTATATGCAGATCAAACTCTAGTGACTCGTCAGTAGAACTATCATCATCATCTCTCTGTAAAAGGAGGCTTCTAGCTTGTAGCTTATGAAATTCTTCTAGATTGATGTAATCACCAGTTTCTTCATCAATGATTGGGGGAAGGAACTCTTCTTCTGCTTCAGGATTATCAGTGTTATTGGGAGGAGTGTTAGGCTATTTATGAGGAGCTGAAGGTGCCACAAACATGTGGATTATATCTATTCCAATATCTTCAATGGTGATAGATAGCTCACCCCCTTCATAATCATGAGAGTCAGTGACCTCATCATCAGATCTATTTAAGTATTTAGCAATGGTTATTTGATGTACCCAGTTAGCTACCTGTGGATCAAAGTGGGGTAGATCAAGGATATGTGAAACTGTGACCAATTGCCCCCAATTAGGATGTAAACCCTATTGTTGGGGTGTCTCTTGAGTAACTATTGCTATTAATGATATCTCTGGACTAGATGTTGTTGTGTCACCTACTTCTTGAATGGGAGGTTGTGCGAACAAAGGGGTGTGAAGATCTTGTGGTACCTCAAAGCTGGGTACATAGCATTATCCTTGGTAGTTGGGATCCTCTATGCAAACATGTAATAATCTTTCATAGGACCACTATTATAGTTCATCTATTTCATCACTCCCTTTATCTGAGTCGGGACTGCCTTTTGAAGCGGGTTTATTAGTTTTAGTATTAAAAACTAGTCCTGTTTTATCTCTAGTATTTGGGAACTCCATGGGTATAGGCTCAATAAGCCCTTGTCCTGTTTCTTTTAGAGGTACCTTTCCTTTGTATCCAATCTATTTGAGGAAATCATATCCCTTGCCATACTATTCTGGGGATATCTCTACATGTTTGACCTCAGCTTCCACCGGTTCTCCTTTGTAAAGCCAGTCCAAGACTGCCTATTCTTCTATGTTATCTGAAGAAGATGTGGATACCTTTATCATGCCAGTTTCTTTGTGTACTTCTAGCTCCTTGGTTGCAATAGGTGTGAATGTCAATGAAGGTTTTCCATAGGATCTTGGTGACACTGGAAGTTCTATCAGTGAGGGAGTTAGGTCCAGCTTGTACTCTCCCATACCTATTTCTTCAAGTTTTAGTGTTTTGCCAAAAATATTCATAACCATGTCTTTGGTGGTTTAAGGAGTGATTGCATCCATAGCCTCTTTTTATGCAGGATCATACTACCTGCTTTGATATTATTACAAGTATAGTTAGCATCTGCAGTAATCGTCATTTCCACCCATTATGTGGGAACTTTATGCATTGGTGGTAAGTTGATGGCACAACTTGCATTTCATGAATCCATGGTCTCCCTAATAGGATATTGTAGGCCAAAGGTAGATCCAAGACTTGACATATGACATTCCTCTCAATTGGTCCGACTGTGATAGGTAGAACAATAAGACCTTTGGAGGATCTCTCTTCCTTTTTATAAGCTTTGATAGCTATTTTTCTTCTAGAGTCAATTGTTTGTTCTGAGAGACCCAATATCTTAATTAGATCAAGTGTAAAGATATTCAATCCTGCACCTCCATCTACAAACACACATCTAACACATGATTTATGAATAAGGAATTCAATATGGAGGGGTTGATTATGTGGATATGTCAATGACTTATCATCCTCCTCAAAAAAGGAGAGGTAGTGTAGCGCTGAGATGTTGTTGATCATCGCTTGGAATTTATCTATATCAATATCCTTTGGGATGTTAGTAGCATGTAGAGCTTGTTCTAGGATTTCCCTATGTACTGTGGATATTTTGAGCAACTCAAAAATGGAAATTTTGGCAGAGGTTCATTGCAATTGATCTACCAAGTCATATTTTCCTCTAGGAATAGTAACCACATGTTTTGCTGCTGATTTAGGGATAGTAATGATATGAACCTTGGATGTTGATGCTATTTTGGGGGTCTTTTGATTGTGACCTGTGCTTGGCTTCATGTCACTGCAATCAAGTGGAATGAAACACCTTTGATTGTGACTACATTGATTGATTCTGTTTTAACGTCTAGCATATTAATCACATTGTCATTGTTGGAATAGGTGTAGTTGAATTTGTTACCTTTCCCTTTAGATGTTTCTCCTTTGTCATAATTAGGGAAGGGTTTATTGAATGCTATATGATACTCATTGGTAGTGTGTCCATCCACTTTGATCTTACCGCCTTCGATGAGGTCTTGAATGACATGTTTAAGCTTAAGACAATTATTAGTCTTGTGTCCTTTGTTTTTGTGGAAGACACAATAGGAGTTATCATCCCACCACCTAGGTTTGACCATTGGTTCCCATGGTTTGGAATCTAGGATTGTGATAACTTTGTTATCTAATAGTGTCTTCAAAATGCTCTCAAGGGGTTCGCCCAAAGGAGTGAATTTTCTTTGAGATTTTGATGTCCATGTCTGACCCTTGCTATTATCATTGTTTGCTTTGGGTATGGGAGTCGTTACTTTGGCATCCTTGCTTGCTTGCATGCTAGTAGTCAGATTAAACACCTTGGGTTTAGGGTTAATGTTTGAGGCGTCAAGTACTCCATCATTAACAACATTCTTGTTTTGCTTCCACCATTTAGGCTTGGAGTTGGAGTTGTTGGTTTTGTTTTCATTTTGAAGGGTGATATCTCCCCTTTTGACCATGAATTCCTTAATACATAGGGTATTCTTAATCATTCTGTTGAAGCTTGGTGAGTCTTGCATTTGTTATGCATAGTTCAATTCAGGCACCAGGTTATTAACGAAGATCTCCATCTTCTCTGATTCGGGAATGGCCCTTGAATATCGTGCAAAGATCTTCCTCCATCTTTGTAGGAAGTGTGTAAATGATTCACCAGTCTTCTGTTTGGTATTACATAGGTCCATCATGGTCACATCATGCTGTATATTATAGGAGTAATTCTGGATAAAGTGTTGAATCAACTCCTCAAATGTTTTGACCTTAGGGTTCAATTTTGAGAACCACTCCATGGCGTTACCTCCTAGACTTCCTAGAAATAGTCGCATGAGGTATGTAGGTTCATGCATGTATTCTATGCTTAAAGCACAAAATTCCCTTACATGGTCATGTGGGTCAGTTTCTCCTATGTACTTTTCATACTTTGGTCTTGCCACGTTGGGAGGAAATGGGACCATAGTGATACTCTTGTCAAAAGGAAATGGACAAATGACATCCAAAGAGTATTTTGTTTTGGGTTTCTCTTTCTGCTGTTTGAGATTTGTAAGCTCTATTTGCATCAATGTGAGTTGTTTGGTAAGGATAGATATAGGAGTCGGTACCTCCTTCTCTTTGAGCTGTTACACATCATAATCCTTAGGTAATTTGACGCCCGTGGATGCTAGATGGAGGAAGTATTTCTCTTTATCTTTGTCAATCATTTTCTCCATTATTTTATGGAATCTCTTGCTCTGTTTGAGTTTTTCATATTCTTCTTCAATGATTTTGTTCTCACTACCTAATTCAAATATAGGACAGTCGAACTTGGGTTCTTCTTCTTCATCAGTATCTTCAGGCTTTTGGTGTTTTCCATTGTTATATTCCTCAAAAGCCTCACTCCATCTGTGAGTGTCGCTATCCATTTGTGGGGAGTCTAGATTGAGTAGGGAACTACGAGATGTTTCCCCTTAAAAGTGTGGTGTTTTAGGAGGCACTTTCAATCCTTTAGACGTGTACTTGTTGCATCTTGTGTTAACCATGAAGTTGTTTCTCAACTTTGTCAATGTATCCCAATAGGGCGAGTGAGAGTTTCAAACCATTCAAGTGGGTGTGTCTAGGTAAGAGTAATTGTTTTTTGTTGGTGTATGTAAATGATTCTAGCATCAGAGGGTTAGATTTCCCTAATAGTGAGTTGGGAACCAAGTTGTTGGTAGAAAGCGGGTAGACCACATGTATTGAACTAATCGTAAAAGACTGACTAAGCATGCAAGGTAGACCTTTGAAAAAGTTTTGAAACTTCAACAGGGAGACTAGAAAAGACAATAGGAACCAGCTAAGGATCCAAAAGGGTATCCTAATACACTAATATTTTCTGAGGGGTAGGTCTGTAAGTGCCCACTATCCTAGATACGAGCCTCCAGATGTGACCCATGAAACCTTGGATATAAACCTCTGATGCCCTGGATGTAGATTTTGAATACCAGATGCAAACCAGGATCCTAAATGCGACCTAATGCTGACCAAATGCTACTTAGGAAACCAAATGTAGACCACGAAATCCAGGATATGAGCTTATGATGGATTGGCAGTTTTTGATTGATTTCTAGAAAGTACATTTTCAAAGTGCATGAATTTGTTTGTTTCTAGATTGCATTAGGAGGTGTCGTAATGTGTGAAAAACACTTGTACTCCAGGGTTTGAAATTTTTTGATTGTTTTAAGGATCTTATCTTTTTAATGGCTTTTTGAACACATCAAACAACGTTGCATTGTTAGGGAGGTAAAATAGACACACATTTTATTCCTATTCTCTAGGTGGAGAATGAAAATCTTTGCTTGTTGACTTAGGCACACACTAAAATGCTAATCAAAATACAACCATCACCAAGCACACAATGGCTCCAGTCATGATGTTGTATTAGCCGACTCCAAACGCAAGTGAGGGCACCATATGATGAGTGTCTTGGGGCAATTAATTTTTTCCTTACACAAAGATTATCACCCTTTTGGGAATGAATCAGGAATTATTTCAGTTGAAATTGTTGTCTATTATTGGGCAATCCATTCAAAACCATCCCCCATAGAATTGCACAAGGAAATATTGAGGTGTATATACCTATGAGTACTTGAATATATGTAGTCTTGCAAGAAATATTCAAGTAGCTCGCTCTACATAGACCCAAGAATTCTCAAGGAATGATGTTGAAATTCCATGAAAAAAACCGGCTCTATCTTTCAAGGCTTTAGCCTACGAGGAAGAAACTATTTATAGTGAGTTGGAAGGGTTGGCATAAAACCTGTCCTCACTTGGGTCATTCCTGGGAGATTTTTTCCTCAATTGGCAGGCCCTCTACTATTAAATATGCATACAAAGGATTGGCAAGCTTTGGATGTATGGATTTCTGATACTTCTTCTGAAGAAGAGCATACTCTCCTAATCTAAGTAGTTTTGTCCCAAAACAAAGGCAAACCAAATAGTTCTTTCCCTCAATCAATGTTGTGCCTGATTTAGATGTTCCTATTTAATGAAAACAAGATGCTTGAAAATAAAGTTTGCCTTGTTCAATTAGTTGCAATATTTAATGAGTTTGCTTGTTCAATTTCTGTGTCCCAAAAGAAGTTATACGATGTAGTTGTTTAGTTATCCCACAGTCTTTAAATGCTTTGTGTTTGTCCAATTACTTATCCAAAAGAAATTATACGATTGAACTTGTTCATTTATCCCACAAATTTATGCTTTGTTTTTGTCCAATTACTGATTCCAAAATAATTAAACAATATGATTGTTTGTTCATTTACCTCTGATTTTCACCACAAATGGTAAAACAACGTCTGACTTTATGAATTTCATCAAGAGGAAAAGAGCATATTATCTAGTTGTTTTAGCAAGTGTGAAGAAAAGGTCTTAAGTTTTGAAAAACTTTGAAAGGGGTTAGTTTTTGAAAATAATTGAAAATAATCCTGCAACCACACACGTAAGTAACATCTTTCGAGCCCTGAATAGAACATGTAATCACTCATTAAGCTATTCAAAATGTCAAGAAACACAACTGGTTAGTCATTAGATTTAAACAAATGAAGGCCAAAATAATGTTAACTAGATGTGAGCCAAGAATTTCAGTATGCGAGGCAGGAAACTGGATGCAAACCTATGCTACCAGATATGAACTTATGGTGACCAGATACGAGCCAAAATTGAATTCAATCCAGGAAACCCTGGATATGGGCCTAGAAAACCACGATATGGACCAACAAGTCATGGTGTGAGAAAATCCACCAGATATGAGCTTTGCCAACCAGATGCGGACCTGGACCTGAAAATTGGGATGACAAATTGAGGAAAAATAGTTAGAAAATGGGACCAAGTTGGAAATCGGGCCCCACAGTGGGTGCCAGAAATGTGTGTGTATATTTGTGCACTTATCACCTATGACACAAAACTTCAATAATTCATTATGTTAGTGAGAAACAAGGGTTAATGAGCATATTAAAACCCTAACATTGACCTATTGCTTGATGACATGTAACTGATTAAATGATTGACTATATTAAGTTGAAGATGGTGCAAGACATTAAATCAGTTAATGGTTTGTATTTTCATTGATGTCAACTTGATATCATCTATATAATCATGCCAAGGACTTCAAAGAACCAATGGAATAAAGGTTATGCTTCCAGCAATGCATAAAAGTCTAGTATTCACTAAGTGACAAACTACACCGGCGAAGTGCACACCATCGGTAAAGACAGACATTAAAGTCACAGTGATGCCCGATGAGCAGAAGATAGTATTTCCTGATGAAGCAGAGTCACATGATACCCGATGAGGTAAAAACAGTGTTTCCCGATGGATGGAGATCCCAAAGCTAACTGAAGCAACACCGACGGAACTGGTAGTTGTCACCAGCGATGAACTACAGAATTAACCGATGGAATAGAGAGATCAGAAAATGACAAAATATCTAGCTGGTAGAGCTAAAGGATAGACTTAACTGGTTATTTTATTTGTTTTATTTGACCACAATTAAGTAAGTGATTTGTACAGTTGGCAAGAAGATAACTACGAGATAAATCAGGAGTTAAAGCCATAAATCAATTTGGCTAGATTATTTTTCATGCCAAGAATCAAGAATCAAGAACCTATAATTAAGGGAAATCTTTTCTATTTAAGAGACAAGCATAATTCATTCTCAAGTGGTGGTCAATATGCAATTAGATACACAGGGGAGTGAACTGATAGAAGATGCTGAAGAGAAAATGATGAAGGATTAACTTCATGCAGTCCTGATCAATCAAGCTGAGGGAGAGCTAAAGAATTTTGCAGTCACCGATGAACAAAAAAGCATAGCATCATAGAGAAGAAATATTTAAGTACAAAGGAATTGAATTGATACATTGATCATAAAGATATTGTAAGTAAATAGATCTGAAAATCTGCAATTTAGTTGCATTAGAAACAGGTCACTTTGTTTTAGTTTAACCATTGAAGCATTAAGTCTCTTAACAGAGTAGGACTTAACAGTCTTTTGTAATTGAGGTATATATTAATAGATTACCAAAAGGTTGACTCATGATAGTAGCACCGGTCTTACCTAAAGCCTATTGACAGTTTAAGAAGGAGGCTAATTCAAGGATGGTAGTAAGATTTTGCATAAAGCCTATTGACAGTCATGAGACTGATTCAAGGATGGTAGCGTAGATGCCAAATACTTAGTGACAACCTATGTATTGAAAATCC
>MU219305.1:29105-63649 GCA_018584345.1 Thuja plicata
GGGGGAGAACCATGGGATTCTCACCTCCCAACCAAGGTCTCTATGAGACCACCCCCGAGCTTGGAGAACCAAGGCTAAACAGGTATGCTTCAACAAAAATGCTCACAACAATACACATATGCATGAAAAACAATTAAATCCCTCCCAAGGCTACACAAATGAGTTTTACAAGCTCATTGAAAGAGGGTGAAGGTGGGATTTTCCAATAGGGAGAATTCCATTGCAACCAATTTTCTCAACATGAGTATTTCATTTGCCTCTTCAAGGCTACATTATCAAACCTCCATACACATACTTTGATTATCAACATCCTCAAGATGCAAGGATACAAATGGCTTCATGGAGCCCATACACCATGAATTTATCCCTCTTCTCCAAGAGAAGAGACTCTCACCACAATGGAGAGCCCAACTAACCCCTTCATTCAATTTCACTTCTTCCCATCCCAAAGGGTGAGTAATGCCTCACTCCCATGAACAAGAACTCCCTCATTCAAGCAAAAATAAAAAAAACATAAACATGAATTCAAAACCCAAATCCCACCCCATACAAAACAATGATACAAACAACATTTTACATATGCAAGAGAAATCAAGAACAACATGCTAATCTAATGGATCCAATAAGAAGACTTCCATGGAAATGAGTAACCAACCTTTCAATTGTGTTATGGAAAAATGAAACTTGAGAAGAGCCCAATTCCTTCTCTTTCTCCTCCTTCCAAAACCCTAATTTTCTCTAAATTTAGAGAGTGGGTGAACACCCACTAAGTCTCCCAAAACCCTCTAAAAAGACCTCCAAAAGTTCACTCAAGAACTAGTCATGATGAGGTATGACAACTAGCATTTTTTTGTCTCCCCTCTTAATTGTGAGGTTGGCAAGGAGTGTGGGACAAGTTAGGTGCATAAGACCATCTCTATTTTCGCCACTCTTGAAAAGTGGTCATTTTGGAGGGTCATAATGGTGGCCTAGGTTTCTCCCATAGGTGAAAAATAACCCTAACCCAAGGTACCCACTTAGGGTTAACTAATTTTGGTCAAAAATACACTATAGGGTCACTTTTAACCCCTCCAAAATACCCCTAAGGTTCAAATCCGAGTTTCAATATGATAGGATCCCTATAAGGTATCTATATTCAAGTGATAATATAATGTCATATAAGGTTAAGTGATTCTTTCCCAAGCCCTAAATGACATGTCACTATCCACATGGACAACACAAGTGTCAAGTGACACCAAACAAAAAATACATCACATTCACAAATGACATGTCCAAATAACAACATTAATTAAAACTATTAACACACACTTAGATTACATTAACAATAAGGGTCACATATTCAACAAGGTTTCAACCCCTTATTGGATTAAACCTTGGCTTACTCAATTCACATGTGTTTAGCTCTGATTCTCCAAAAATTTTCATGGTTCCCATTTCTGCACACTAAAATTCGAGCATCAGTAGTCCAAGATGATAAAATTACATGAAATATATATATTTTCAAATTATAATTTGCAACATTAATCTATAAGCAGAATTAAGCCTCTAATTGAAATTTTTATACATAAATGTTTAAACATAAGAATTCCTTAATCGCCAAGACATAATCATTCATACAATAGTAAAGTCAAATCATAATTCATTCTTCTCATCAATTCACTGATCTAAACATATATAATCAAAGTCAACCACCTTTTGTAGGTCTAATCCATATCAAAATGTAATCCACACAATATAATCATCATCATATCATAATGTCACGAGTCCCTGTCAGGATAACAAAAGGTGTATCAATGTGTCAAAACATAAAGTGTCAAAGTGTGATAAAAAAAATGAAGCTATGATGGGTCGGGGTGAGGCCTCACATCCTCCCCCACTAGGCATGAACTTCCTCCTGGAGTTCATCAAAAAAAAATATGGGTACTGAGATCTCATCTGTACTACATCCTCCCATGAAGCTATGACCTCATCATAACAATCCCATTGGACCCTAACCTAGTCCAGCTCTCGGCCTCGAAGTGTAAGGGTCCGTTAGGCTAAAATGCAAATGGGCTCTATTGCTAGCTACCCATATGACTCCACCTATGGCCTCTATGACCGTGGTCTAGTGCTCAGCCTAGAGGTTATCCACCGCTGCAAAATCTCTATGGGATCTACCCATATATCCAACTGTAGGCTCTGAGGTAGCCTCTCTCTGACCACTAGCTGACTATCCCTGTGGGCACTCTCTTGCTAAATGACCCATACCACCGCAAGAGTAACATGGCCCATGAGTCTGAATCTGTACTCCCTATGTCCTAGGCTATTGTGACCCTCCGGTCCTACTAGAATCACTGTATCCACCCCTAGAGGACTGCTGAGTCCTAGCTAGCTGTGTCTGAGGGGTCTGTGTCCTATGATCCTGACTAGGGTCCTGAGACTGCCACTCTCTAGGCTTGGAGCCCTAATAACCCTGCAAATGCCTTTATCTATAATTCTGCTGGGATCTCTACTGCTGAGATCATTGGGAAGAGGGGTTTTGGTTTTGGGACCGATCCTGAGACTCCTGTCTAGTACGAAACTCCTTAGCTACAAGTGCCATCTCAACTGCCCCTCTAAATGAGGTAGGGAATTCTAGGTGTAATGTGCTCTAAAGAGACATATTAAGTCCCTTAATGAAATGGTGAATTCACAATTTCTTGTCCTTCATGTAATCAACATATGGAAGGAGCTTGAGAAAATGACTCTCATACTGGTTCACTGTGAGGCCTCTCTGCTAGAGATCATGGAAATCCTCTATCAGTCTCTGTCTAAAATGCTCAGAGAGATATCTCTCACGGAAATGGGCCTCAAAAGTCTCCCAAGTGAGTGTGTCAATACTCACTCCACCAATGGATACCTCCTGCGCCTCCCACCAAGTGAAAGCCTTCTCCCGTAGGAGATGAACTGCTAGTCGGGCCTTTAGATCACTCCCATAAGGGTGCAATCCAAAGCATCATTGTAAGCTCTGTAACCAGGCCTCTGCTACAATCCCATCAATGGACCCCAAAAACAAGGGTGGATGGAGTCGTAATAAGTCTCAGATCTCATCTCCAACATCTCTAGGGGGTCTCTCCCTGGCACGTAACTCATGCTCGCATGGGATAACAACCCAATGAACTGAATCCTCCTGATCATCATGACCATGATTAGATCTGGGTGGAGGACTCCTACTCCTCTCTTTGCTAACTGCTCTCTCATTCTCTGAAACATGTGCTTCCCCCTCGGGAACCTGATGCTAAACTATGGGTGGTAGTCTCTACTGAATCACCCCAATCAGATTTTGGAGAACATCCAATATATCCTGGTTAGGGTTCAGAGGTGGAGGTGGTGGTGGTGGAGGTGGTGGAGGTGGATCCTCCTGCCCTGCCCCCGCACGGGGAGCTCTATGACCTCTACCTCATCGGTTAGATCTGGTGACTGCAGGCATCCTACACAATGATTTAAGTTTTAGAGTGAGTTTAAACGTAATGGGTTAGGTTCCTTGTGTCAAAACACTAGCTCTGATACCAAAATGTCATGCCCAAAACTAGGGAAAAACACACACATTTTTTTTTTTTTAAAATGCATAAGTACACACAACTATCAGGGGGAGAGTTAGAAAGATAATAGCAAGGTATAGATAACCTTTGAATCTCATGGTAACTGCACAGATTGAATAAGGGTCAAGCCACAACAGACGCAAAATTGGGCATCAACTTATTCCACAATTATCTGAATCCCCAACTTGGGTTTACCTAAGTCTGATTCCTCGTTAAAAATCATGATGGTAGTTAGTGGTTCAGGAACATATGTTGATCTGAGTTGCCCTTACTTAACCTTATATCTAGATTGCAACTTAATACATCCAAGTTAATTCTAGTTAACATTAGACAATGAGATATTGACAAGATTGTGATTGAATAACAAATTCACTAAATCAAACAACTATTAATTAAAATCCCATCTATGATCAATTCCCATTTCCCTAACCTATTAAACATCATTAATGGAATTATTCTCCTATGATAAAACAACATGCTTTTCTAATCCATCAATTGCTTATATACAACTGTAAATTAACCTTTCATTAAAAATTTTGAAACACGTCCTAATTATACATTTAAATTTACTTTCAATTACAATCGAGCATAAACCCTAATCCCCTGAATACGAGAGTAATATAATCCCCCTTTTTATTTTGATAATAAATTAAAATTACACATTAACTATACAATTTAATCAACTAGGCAAATCGCCTCTCTAAATGACTAAACAATACTTTAGACAAAAATTCCGATCTATTAAACTCACAAATCTACCATTATAAACTAATCTAAACAATAATGCTAGGTTCCCATTTAAAATGATTTACTATAATATTGATAAATAATTCCAGCACCAATTAAAATTAAAACCATGTTTAATACCCTAAATGATTCCAATACCAATTGAAATGGAAACACGTTTAAATACACAAAATACCAATTACAAATTAAAACATATTTAATACATTAAAAGTTTCCAATACCAACTAAAATTAACACATTAGAGTTATATACTCAATATTACATTCTACACCATTAGTGTAATGTGCAAGGGAAAGTGCTATTAAAAGGGAATTAAAAACCAATATAAGAAACAAAACCTAATTAACTAGCTTAACCATCAATTAAATCCTAATTACCTAAAAACCTATACATCTATCATGACACTAAAATTTATTAATCTAACAATTAATGTTACATCTTTGAATCAAAAGACATACATAAACTACTACTCATAAAAATGAATTAAAATTAAACTTAATTAACTGACATATCTTATCAACTATTTACCAATTAATCTATCTAGCAAATACATTCTAATCCTAACCAATCTCCTAAAGCTACCATATAAAATACAATTTATCTATGTAGAGCTTGCTACTCAATTTAAAATTATACACAAAAAAAATAATGACCTTAATCACTAGTTGAAAACTATCCATAAAATACTTAAACATCTAAGCCATTTAACTAATAATCTTAAATCCTAACTACCCTTTAATTATTCAATTATCAACTTATTAATATCTATTTTCCAAACCCCAATGTCCCAAAAAGTTTGGGAGAGGCAATTTCTATGTGTGCAGGACAAAGGACAAGGTCTTGGGGCCCACCACCCAACATTCCCCAACCCCAAAGCAAGAAATTTGCATGGAAGGGAAATCAGCAAGGAGGGTGGCACGGATTTTGAGCAGAGGGGATGCTAAGTCACATGGGCGCACAATAAAAATCTTCTTTCCCCAAGGTAATTTCACATGGAAGAAGGGTTGACTTGGGGTGTAGGGTAAGACATGTCAGAGCATATGGGGAAGTGATGACAACAAGAAAGTTGGCGTGAAGTCTAGCAAGGAAAGGGGAGATGTAAGATTTGTGGGGACCACCAACATAGCCTTCCTTTCCCCCAAGCAATTTCACATGTAAAGAGGAAAGGAGATTGACTTACAAAGACATGTCAGAATGCTTGCTTGGGAAAAAGGACAACAAGGAAAAAGTGGCGATACTCCCAAGTAGTTTATCCCCCTTTGCAAAGTGATAGGATTTATTTATTTTAGCCTTCCATCTTATTCACACTTCTCCCGTGGGTCCCACTAGCCTTTAAGTTATATGGGTTTTATAGATCTTTATTAATTAAGGGTTAGCTGATAATAGCATGGGTAAGATAGGGGGTTTAGGTTACTAATTTCAATTAGGGGAGTATAATGAAAAGGGAAGGGAATATTCTCTGTGGTAAGAGAATAATTTCCTTCCCATACAAAATCCAAAGAGTTTATACTCTTTAAAATCTAGAAGATGTCATTGCAAATGTATGAATTTTCCTTTAATTTCTTTGCTTATTTTTTTTTGAAGGCCACATGAATGCATTGATTTATCCAATTAGTGTATTATACAAGGGGAATTATGGATTGAATAATATTTGTATGAGATTTTAACATAGGAATCTAACATGTTCATTTTTTCATTGTTTCATGCTTCAATTTAGAGGAATAAGAATGAGACTTTGTTCAAATGGAGATTGATTATAATGAATATGAAAATTTACAACCAACATTAGAGAGATTACTAAATCCATTCATCAACCAATTTATGTAATCTAATGAAATTTCTATATTATCTATTCTATCAATCCTTGGATATCATTTCACAAGAAGAATAACATTTCCATTACAAGAAATAGACTACTCTTAAGCATGAAGATAGTGAGTATTTGTTTCATCATAGTAACCTCTTCCAATACAATTACATATCCTTCAAGATGGAGAGACTTCATATATTCATGACTAACTTACAATATTTCAACTCAAATGAAGAAATAATTTCACATGTTACTTGAAGATGATTTTCCCATACATTAGAATATGCAACAAGAGGATGATCAACAATACAACAACATAAGGTGTTTCCACACAAACACACCAAAGAGTGAACTCCTTCAAAACTTCATCCACATGAATCTTGACATCAATACCTGCAATGAAAGGGGGAGAACCATGGGATTCTCACCTCTCAAACAAGGTCTCTATGAGACCACCCCCGAGCTTGGAGAACCAAGGCTAAACAGGTATGCTTCAATAAAAATGCTCATAACAATACACATATGCATGAACAAAAATTAACTCCCTCCCAAGGCTACACAAATGAGTTTTACAAGCTCATTGAAAGAGGGTGAAGATGGGATTTTCCAATAGGGAGAATGCCATTGAATCTAATTTTCTCAACATGAGTATTTCATTTGCCTCTTCAAGGCTACATTATCAAACCTCCATACACATACTTTTCTTATCAACATCCTCAAGATGCAAAGATACAAATGGCTTCATGGAGCCCATACACCATGAATTTATCCCTCTTCTCCATGAGAAGAGACTCTCACCACAATGGAGAGCCCAACTAACCCCTTCACCCAAGGCCACTTCTTCCCTTCCCAAAGGGTGAGTAATGCGTCACTCGCATGACAAGAACTCCCCCATTCAAGCAAAAATAAGAAACATAAAAATGAATTCAAAACCCAAATCCCATCCCATACAAAACAATGATACAAACAACATTTTACATATGCAAGAGAAAGAAAGAACAACATCCTAATCTAATGGATCCAATAAGAAGAGTTCCATGGAAATGAGTAACCAACCTTTCAATCGTGTTATGGAAAAATGAAACTTGAGAAGAGCCCAATTCCTTCTCTTTCTCCTCCTTCCAAAAACCTAATTGTCTCTAAAATAAGAGAGTGGGTGAACGCCCACTAAGTCTCCCAAAACCCTCTAAAAAGACCTCCAAAAGTGCACTCAAGAACTAGCCATGATGAGGTATGACAACTAGCATTTTTTTGTCTCCCCTCTTAATTGTGAGGTTGGCAAGGAGTGTGGGACAAGTTAGGTGCATAAGACCATCTTTATTTTCGCCACTCTTGAAAAGTGGTCATTTTGGAGGGTCATAATGGTGGCCTAGGTTTCTCCTATAGGTGAAAACTAACCCTAAACCAATGTACCCACATAGGGTTAGCTAATTTTGGTCAAAAATACACTCTAGGGTCACTTTTAACCCCTCCAAAGTACCCCTAAGGTTCAAATCCGAGTTTCAACATGATAGAATCCCTATAAGGTATCTATATGCAAGTGATAATATAATGTCATATAAGGTTAAGTGATTCTTTCCCAAGCCCTAAATGACATGTCACTATCCATATGGACAACACAAGTCTCAAGTGACACCAAAAAAAATATACATCACATTCACAAATGACATGTCCAAATAACAACATAAATTAAAACTATTAACACATATTTAGATTACATTAACAAAAAGGGTCACATATTCAACAAGGTTTCAACCCCTTATTATATTAAACGTTGGCTTACTCAATTCACATGTGTTTAGCCCCGATTCTCCAAAAATTTTCATGGTTCCCATTTCTGCACACTAAACTTCAAGCATCAGTAGTCCAAGATGATAAAATTACGTGAAATATATATATATATTCAAATTATAATTTACAACATTAATCTATAAGCAGAATTAAGCCTCTAATTGAAATTTTCATACATAAATGTTTAAACATAAGAATTCCTTAATCGCCATGACATAATAATTCATACAATAGTCAAGTCAAATCATAATTCAGTCTTCTCATCAATTCACTGATCTAAACATATATAATCAAAGTCAACCACCTGTTCTAGGTCTAATCCATATCAAAATGTAATCCACACAATATAATCATCATCACATCATAATGTCACGAGTCCCTGTTGGGATAACAAAAAGTGTATCAATGTGTCGAAACATAAAGTGTCAAAGTGTGATAAAAAAAGTGAAGCTATGATGGGTCAGGGTGAGGCCTCACAACAATCTTCTCATCGTTAGACTCTTCAATTATTTGTACCTAGGATAATTCATCATTGGCCTTTATAGGAGGATTTGTGCTCGGTGCTTCTGTCTTATCATCTTCCTTGACTCTAAATATAGATTCCCACACTGTTGTAGAAGAATTCACAACATCTATTTTGTTGTTAAATATTTGAAAATTACTGAACCTCAGAGTGTGATTGTTTTCATATTTGGTCATTGCCTCTTTTATCTCTTTTTTTTCATAGCAGTCATGACTTGCCTCAAGGTTTGTTCCCTTATGTCTTTTTTAGTTCAGACTGCATTGAACTAGGGAATAGATACTACTTTGAATAAATCTTTAGTCATATGGCTCTTCAACTCGGAAGGGTCATATTTCCATTTAGCCATTTTCTCCACAACTTCTTCCTCAGTCTTCTTCTATTCCTCCTTAGTCCTTGAAGCATAATTCAATGACTTAAGAGAACCCATACCACTGCCTCCTTTTGGATCTTGAGTCTTCTACTCAAGTTTAGGTGGTAGTTTCTTGAAGATAACTGTATCAACTTCTTGATCATCATCATCATCTTTATCCAATATAAGTTTCCTTCTTGATCTCCTTGGTTTGCTGGCAGTGAGGATAGATGTAAGGGCCTTAGGTGTTCTCTTGAGATCTAGCCTCTTTTTCTTATTAGGAGGCTCTACTTCTACCTCTTCCTCTTCCTTTTTAGATATGTCATCTTCTATCTTTATTTCATCTCCTTAACTTATTGAGATAGAAGGAGATGTCTTTCCATACTTCTTTCCAAACTGTTCCATCCTTTTCTTTCCTCTTTTTAGAATCTTAGGGATTTCTATGTCCATAGATATCCTTCTTTTTGCTTCTTCATAGGTAAAAAAATAAGTTTCCTTGGGATTGATAGGCTCATCCACAAGAGCTTCAATGATTCTCTTGGTCTCATCTATGTTAACCTCATATGAAAGAGGTTTCACCCATGCAACCCTAGGCTTGATTTCCTGAATGTATACCTTACCACAATCAACTAGGAAACAAATACCATCCTTAAAATCTTCAACTAGTTGTTTAGGTATTCTATATCTACTCTACATCTTCTGTCTGAAATTATCAAAATATCCATCCTTGATGTTCTCAAAATTATCTCCTAATTCAACTATGAATTCATTTATCTGATGGATAATAGGTATGTCCTTCTTCCATACTACTGTGCCCTTGGAAGGAAATAATTTCTAAACATAAAAGAATATGCAAATCAGAAGAGAACTAAACTTAGATGCATTTGTCTTAGATGCCCAAATGATTTCCATATTCTTGCTTAGTTGGATGAGCTAAAACTCGGCTAGGTAAAATACCAGATTGTTCTTTACCACCTTGTATGCTAAGTCCAAATCTTCACACGATACACTATTTGGTCTGCTGGAACTGTATATCTTGTGAGCTATCACATGAATCCCAAATTTCAATTTCATGTCAGTAACTCCATTTAGTCTCATGCCCCTCCTGTCCCACTTGGTAAGAGTTAACTCAACTAGCTTATCTCTGGTTAGGGTTTTGGTAACCTTAGATTTGTCCAGCATGGGATACCCTATTATTCAGTGTATCATTATATTTGTGATCTTTATAGGCTGTTCCAACTGTAGTTGCATGTCATGAACGCGGTGAAGAATGAATCTAATCCATTTGATTTGGAAATTCTTTGGCATGTGCAGGACGTGGGTTAAACCTTTAACCTCAAGATGCTTGTGCTCAGGCTTCAGATTCCTATCTATGCACAATTTCTCATATGCATGATTCATCTAAATTGTTCCAAGCTCCTGGATGTTACAATGATAGAAGCTTCAAATGTCACTGACTAGTAATACCTTTGGAGGAATTAGGTAATAAGCTCCCAATAGATCTATTTCCTCTGCTACTATTGGATGAAGCTTAAACTCTAGAGGGTTGCAGAAAACATTTCTCACCAACATCTCAGATCCTTTCTTAACTTTGTTGCTGGATGTGGATTCCATATTGCTCAGAGAATTTGATCAAACTTCACTTTCAAACACAAATTCACTCTAAATTTCTAAGGGCCCTGAATTGCTCTGCAAACTAAAATCTTTGTAAACAATAACCTTTTAAATTCATCATTTATAAGAGTTTTTACCATTCAAGTATTTCATTAAATGCTCCATACATAGTAGATGACATAGATCGGGTAGTTCTCTCATAATTACTTTGAAGCTCAACAAAAACTAACTTCCCAACTCTTATAAAACCTGACTCATCTTGGTTAAGCTAGAGTAGCTCAGGTGCAATTGAGATCCTAACCTGTTAGCACCATAATATGTCCTAATGCATCAATATGCAGATTTGGACTTGCTAGCATATCTAGAACTGATGTATGATGACTTGAATGGGTAGTTCTAGTCATCTCCTTGCATCTCTATTCTATGATGGTAGATCCACCCAACTCACTAGCTTGGGTTCCATTTGATCCTTCATTGTTTTGGTCTGAACTTTTAGAGGATTTCCTTACCCATTGTTGATTCATCTGAGTTCTGATTTCTAAGACCTTTTCTTTTCCTTTCTCAAAACTAGTATCCACTTTTTTTCTATTCATGTAATTCTTTCTTAGATGATTGAGTTTATTATATACATAATATCTCTTAGTAGGATTTCATCTTCAGAGGTGAGTCTTTGTACAATTTGCACCAATGTTTCCATACACGCCACAATGACATCATTTGTACCATGTGTTGTAATCCCAATCAAAAATTTCTCTAGCTAGTTGTTCAGTAGGGTTTCATTTCTTAGTTCTGTACTCAGAGGATTTGTGACCTTGTTTGTTACATTTGAAACATTTTCCTTCAAACTTAGGTTTCTCAGTGCATTCACTTTCTCTATGTCCATGCTTGTTGCAATTGTAGAATTTACCATTAAACTTTGATTTTCCATTGTTCCAACATTTATTTGATGTATGCCTTAACTTACCACAGTGGTTATGAGCAGGTTTCATGTTCTTTTGAGCTCCTTTCTTTGAGGATTCACCTTATTCAGTATAACCTAGTCCAGTTTGTCCATGATGTCTGATTTCTATTGATTGATCTATACTACCTTGTAAATTCATCATATTTTCATTCGTTTGTCTTTCAATGTTGAGATGATTCTTCAGTATTTCATTTTTTGTCCTTAGGTTGATAGCTTCTTGATTTCCATTATTGAGTTGATTTGCCAAATCTGCATGCTGGAGTGACAAATGATGGATTTAATTTTCTTTTTCTTCTAATCTTGTACTCAACAATCTCTTATCTTCTTATTGTTGGAGTAGTCCCAAGGGGTAACTGAGAGTGGGGGGGGGGTGAATTAGTTATCAGATAGTTAAATTATTTTTCTCGAATTAAGTATAGAATGTAATCAAGCATATGCATAGTAAGATAACACATAATACAACACCACAATTTGATTACGGGGAAACCAAAATAGGTAAAAATCTTGGTGGGAATTAGCACCCAAAAAGAACTGTACTTGATTATAATAATCCCTATTAGAAGATCTTACAACCCTGTTAGGAGTTGATCTTTACAATGCAATAAGTACAGTGACTTGGTTAAGGGTCAGACCCTGTTAGGAGTCTTTTAAAAATAACCCTGTTAGGGGCGAGGACTCACTATTAAAAAGCTCACTACTAAAATGGTGAAGGCTACAACCTTTAATGGAACAGATATACACTATATCTAATAATGAATTGTTTGATTAGACCTGCTATCTTGATCAGTTCCAATGTATTGTATGCACTTTTGGCTTCTTCACATAGAACTTTGACTGATGAATGAAATGTCTTTACCATCCCCACACAAACAACATTCTGCTCTATTCTTGTTATGTCTCTTTTCTTATCATTCACACTTGGTGATCTTCAAATGAACTACTATATGTATCTTCTCCAAAAGTTATGAACATGTTGGCTATAGGATTCCCTCCAATGCTTCTCAATTCAGATAAACTAAGCATGCAACATAATTATAAATGTGCAACTCAAAATTAATAGACACACCGCTTCACATAGTCGGCTTCACCAAAATTACCCAAATGTCATGCTTCAGATGAAACATGATTAGCGCCTTTAGTTAATTGTCTTTAACTCACAACTAAAAATTAATCTGAACACACATATCCCATAGATAGGCACAACTAAATAATCAATGAGATTACTGTCGGCTTCCTGAAAATAGTCTTCTGAAACTGAGTCTAGTAAACAGTATAACATAACACAATTGTTACTGAACATCTGAGTCTATGTGTATGTCCATGGTATAGTAGCTATGTATGAAACTTAAAAACAATCACGCAAGGCTTCCTCATATCTTTACTGAAAAGTGAATATAGTTCACTATTGTATACTATATGTTGTCATCAATGAGAAACATACAGTTAACTATTTGTATAAAGGCAAATCTCTAACAATCTCCCCCTTTGACATTGCTGGCAACATATGATTAAAAACACCATCAATCCAAGAGTGTCTTCTTTATTTTTACAATCTTCTCAATAGCCTCATCAAAGGTTCCTCTTCACTATTGTATCTCCTCTGACTGTGTTTTTATTTTCATGACTATATACTCCCCCAAAGTATATGCTCCCCCTTTGACATCAATGGAAAAGGGTTCCAAATACCATCAAGCACAGGTACTACTCCAGAAGTAGAGTAGTCAACCATTCATCACTCACCAAGGACTGATGCTCTTGCTGCAAAATCTAATCAGACTCAAGAAAGGGAATTACTCTGAGATTCTTCCTGAGATACTCAAAAGTATCTTTTGATAAAGGTTTTGTGAATATGTTTTCCAGCTGATCTTTGGTGCTCACATAATCCAACTTCACTTCTCCTTCTACAACTTTTTCTCTTAGAAAGTGATATTTTATTTCTATGTGTTTTGTCTTTGCGTGCATCATAGGGATATTTGACATATTAATAGTGCTGGTGTTATCACAATGGATGACAATGGGATAATCAAATCAAATTCCAAAGTCTTTAATCATCTATTTTATCCAAACCATTGTTGAGCAATTCAGTGTGGCTGCTACATACTCAACTTCTGTTGTTGACTGAGAAATACAATTTTTCTTCTTGCTTGTCCAAGTAACCAACCTTTCTCTAATAAATACTTCTCCTCCTAAGGTTCTCTTTCTTTCATCAACACAACCCGCCCAATCTGCATCTGTGTATACATGAAGTTCTACATTTTTTGAGTTAGGATACCATAAACCATAGTCTATAGTTCCCTTTAGATACTTGAATATTCTTTTTATTGCCATTAGGTGATTCTATTTAGGTTCAGCTACAAATCTCCCAACAATGTGAAATCCATTAGATATGTTTGGTCTTGATTGAGTGAGATATATGAGTTTTCCAATAATGGATTTGTAAAGTGGTTTGTCAACTTCTGTGGAGTCATCATTTTTAGAAAGCTTGTTTCCTGTTATCATAGGAGTGCTTACTGGTTTGCAATCTTCCATCTTAAATGTCTCCAATATCTACTTTACATATTTGGACTGATTTATTAATATACCTCTATCTATCTACTTTACATTTAATCCTAAAAAGTACTTTATAGGACCAATCATGCTCATTTCAAATTCACTCTACATTTATTTGGCAAATTCTGCACTAAGTTTGTCATTACCTCCAAAAATAATGTCATCAACAAAGATAGCAATAAGTAGTAATCCATCATGTGTCTCTCTGATAAATAAGTTGCAATCTGCTGCTCCCTTCTTGAATCCAATATTTGTTAAGTAGCCATCAAGCCTCTCATACCATGCTCTTGGGGTCTATTTAAGTCCATAGAGGGTTTTCTTTAGTCTGCATACCATGTCTGGATTATCTAAAAGTTTGAATCCTTCAGAGTGCTCTATGTAGACTTCTTCCTTCAAGTCACCATTCAAAAATTCTAACTTGACATCCATCTGATATACTTTGAAGTTCTTGAATGTTTCATAAGCTAAAAAAAACTTTATAGCTTCCAGTCTTCTCACAGGGGCAAATGCATTAGAATAGTCAATTCCTTCTCTTTGTGCATATCCTTTACATACCAATCTTTCTTTTTTTCTGATCACTGTCCCATCTTCATTCATTTTGTTTCTGAATATCCACTTGGTTCTAATCACATTCTTGTCACAAGGTCTTGAGACCAATTCCCATGTGTCATTCTTGATTATTTGATCCAATTCTTCTTGCATTGCATTTTTCCAATCTAAATCATTACATGCATCTTCAACACTTAAGGGTTCAATCTGTGAAAGTAAGCATACCTCTTCATCAATAGTTAAATCTTTTTCTCTAGATCTTGTCAAAACTTTACTACTCTGATCTCCAATGATATCTTCTTTAGAGTGGTATCTAGATGTCTATTTAGAGTTTTTAGGAGTGACACTCTCATCTGTAATCTATGATTCTTCTTGACTTGGTTCAGGGTTGTTATATGAAACATCAATACAGTCAAACATTCTTCAATAACTGTATCTTTATTGATAGGTCTAGATTCATCTTCAATCATAGGTGGATATTCATAATATCTCTCTTGAATCATGAATTTCTCATCAATCTTCACATGTGCACTCTCAATGATCTTCTTCAACCTTAAATTGAGACATCAGTAAGATTTGATTTTAGTAGAGTAACCAAGAAAAATACTCTCATCACTTCTAGCATCAAATTTTCCAACACCATCATCTCTCTTGATGTAGCACTTGCTTCCAAAGATTCTGAAGTACTTTACTGTAGGTACATTACCAAACCAAAGTTCATAAGGTGTTTTTTCTGTGCATGGTATCAGTTGAATTTTGTTTATAGTATAGACTACTTTATTAATTGCATCTCTCCAATAGGTGTGTGCAACTTTTCCTTCAATCATGATAGTGCATGCTGTGTCAAATATTATCCTATTTCTCATCTCTATAATTCCATTTTGTTGAGAGGTTCTGGGTGTACTTAGTTGTCTTTTGATCCCATGTTCTTCACAGTACTCAAGAAACTTTTCAAAGGTGAATTTTCCTCCTCTATCAGATCTCAGACATTTTATCTTTAATCCAGATTCATTTTCAACTTTAGCTTTGAATATTTTGAACTTCTCAAAAGCTTCAGATTTGTCTTTCAAGAATGTAACCCACATCATTCTGGAGAAATCATCTACAAACAAAATAAAATACCTTTCGCCATAGTAAGATCTTGTTTGAGTAGGTCCACATAAGTCTGTATGTATTAGATCCAATTTGTTCTCTGTAGAGTTCTGTTTGTTTCTGAATGAGGTCCTCACATGCTTCCCCATCACACATTCCCTACACATAGTATCAATTGGTCTTGCAATGCTAGGAAGGTCTCTTACTACCTTTACATTACTTATCTTCACTATATCAAAATTGATATGACAAATTCTTTTGTGCCAAAGCCATCTGTCATCCAATTTTGCAACAAAATAACCTATTTCTGAGGTAAGCTAAAAAACATTACCTTTCATCTTTGAGCCTGATGCAATCATGTCTCCTTCTTTTTTGTTAATTATGCACTTGTTGTTTTTGAATTCCAACTGATACCCTTTATCAATTAGTTGTTCAACACTTAGCAAGTTGGGATGCAAAACCATCAACATATAGAACATCATCTATTTTGTTCTTTCCATCTAGTGTGATAGATTCTCTGCCTATGATAGGTTTTGGAGTGTTATCTCCTTATTATAACCATGACTTATTTTGTACTTATCTAGATGTACAAATCTATCGTTATCACCTATCATGTAATGTGAACAACCACTGTCTATGATCCAGTTTGTCCTGATGTCATCTTGTGAAAATAAAGCCAATTATTTTTCTTACTTTTCATCTTCAATTTTGTATTTGATCAATCAATTTTTTATTATCTTTAATTGCAACGAATCCAATTTCATCCTCTCCTGAATCATCATCAGTTACACCATCTTCAACATGATAGCATTCCTTAGTATATTTGGGTTTGTAATATGGTCTATACTTCTTGACTCTTTTAGGACACTTGGAGGCAAAGTGGCCAACTTTGTTGCATGAAAAACATTTGAATGGTAGCTGTCCTTCATATTTACCTTTACCTTTCCTTTCTTTCTTAGCAATCATAGAGATTATTTCTTCTAGTTTTGTATCAATTTCTTCTTTCTCATTATTAGTAGATATGTTCAGGGATTTCTTACCATGAACTGAGGCTTTGAAAGTTGTTTCCATTTTAGGTTCTGTCTTCAATCTTGATATCTCAAATGCTGGTAGTTTTTTGATCAAGGTTCTCTTTTGAAGTCCTTTGATAATTGCATGGTTTCATCCAAGATGTTTATCTTGCTTTCATAATCTATTGTTAATGTGGTCATCAATTTGTCCATTATATCTTCTTCTGAAATTTCTCCACCATTGTTCCTGATTCCTGAGACTGCTTCATTAATCCTCTGATTGTAAGCTCTGATGTTTTCTTCAAGTAGCATCTCTAAATTGTTGTATCTTTTCTTCCATGTCTTTCTACACGCATTCTTGTCTTGGATGTCTCCTTCAAACATATCTTCTAGATATTTCCAAATTGAATATGCTTTGTCTTCCTTCTTGATCTCAGAAAATTCACTGTCAAATAGGGCACCGATTAAGGATTCTTTGGTAATTGCATTTTGGGTGAATAATTCCTTTTGTTTATTAGCAGAGTCTTCTTCTGCAAGGTCTTTCAATGTGGGAACATCAATTGCAAGAGTAAAAATCTCATAGATCTCAAAACCAATGCACTGAAGATGTGTTATCATTTTTTTCTTCCAGTCAAGATAATTCTCTCCATCAAACTTAGGACTCTCTTTCTTGAAGTATGCCATTTGATCTACCTTAAGCTATTAGGATTTCTCTCCAAGGCACTTGGCTCTGATACCAATTGTTGGAATAGTCCCATGGGATAACCAAGAGGGGGGGTGAATTAGTTATTCGCTATTTAAATTCTTTTTCTCTAATTAAGTATAGAATGTAATCAAGAAAATGCACAGTAAGATAACACAGAACACAACACCACAATTTCATTATAGGGAAACCAAAATAGGTAAAAACCCCGGTGGGAATTAGCACCCACAAAGAATTGTACTTGAGTATTATAATCCATGTTAGAAGATCTTACAACCCTGTTAGGAGTTGATCTTTACAATGCAATAAATATAGTGACCTGGTTAAGGGTCAGAACCTGTTAGGAGTCTTTTATAGATAACCCTGTTAGGGGTGAGGACTCACTATCCAAAAGCTCACTACTAAAATGGTGAAGGCTAGAACCTTCAGTAGAATAGATATACACTATATCTGATAATGAAATGTTTGAGTAGACCTGCTGTCTTGATCAGTTCCAATGTATTGTATGCACTTCCTACTTCTTCACATAGCTCTTTGACTGATGAATGAAATGTCTTTATTGTCCCAACACAAACAACATTCTACTCTGTTCTTGTTCTGTCTCTTTTCTTATCATTCAAACTTGGTGATCTTCAAATGAACTACTATATGTATCTTCTCCAAAAGTTATGAACATGTCAGCTATAGGATTCCCTCCAATGCTTCTCAATTTGGCTAAACTAAGCATGCAACATAATTAGAACTGCTCAACTCAAAATGAATAGACACACCACTTCACATAGTTGGCTCCACTAAAATTACCCAAACGTCATGCTTCAGATGAAACATGATTGGCACCTTTAATTAATTGTCTTTAAGTCATAACTAAACATTAATCTGAACACACATATCCCATAGATAGGTGCAACTGAATAATCAATGAGATTACTGGCGACTTCCTAAAAACAATCTTCTGAAACTGAGTCTGGTAAACAGTGTAACATAATGCAATTGTTACTAAACATCTGATTCTATGTGTATGTCCATGTTATAGTATCCATGTCTAAAACATAAAAACAATTGCGCAAGGCTTCCTCATATCCATACTGAAAAGTGAATATAGTTCACTGCTGTATACTATATGTTTTCATCAATGACAAACATACATTTAACTATTTTCACAGAGGTAAATATCAAACACTTGTGCCAAATTTCTATCATCTTCTACTTGATTCTTTTATTCTATGATTTCACATAATCTGACTGAATGAATTTCTTGTTCTCTTTTCAACTTTCTAACTTCTTCATGTAGATCGAGATTCCTTGCAAGCAAGTCTTCAATGGCTGCATCAGCTTCTTTAGAAATTCTATCTTTGCAAAAATATTCAATTATTTCTTCTACGTATTTCCTATCATTCATTTGTACTCCTAAATATTTTCTTCTTTTCAGGGAAATAGAGAGACTCTCTTTGAGTTTCTTGATCTGATCCATGGCCACTTATAGATCTGTCTTTTTATTTTCAATGGATTTCTCCAGTCTGTATATTTCCATTGCCTCTGATCTTTGCTCAAGACATTAAAATTCTGTAGAGATAACCTTTATATCTGATACGAATTGTTGGAAATATATAACATGCAATGTGACTGAGACATGGGGGTGAATCAGGAACCAATAAAACTTATTGTTCTTTAACCTTAATTAGATTATCTAATCTAATTGTATGCATAGAAAAGAAATAATCATTCATAAAACATGACATAGTATTTAGTTACCCAGAAACCTTCCAAATAGAAAGTAAAACCGGGGTGGGTATGGTACCCACAAGATTTAGTACTGCAGTATAAATTTATCCTATTAGAGCTTACATTGACCACTTCTGATGGCCTGCCTTGTTAGGAGCAATAAGGACTATTAAGTCCACCTTGTTAAAGGATTTAATACAATATAATAAGTATGCAACTATGTTAGGAGATTTACAAAGGACTGTTAGGTCCACCTGGTTAGAGAATTTTTCTGATGCACCTATTATAATGAACCAGTAGATGATCTTCTTAAGCAACTCTGATTTACTAAATAAGATCCTTTGATTTATAACTAATCACTTGACTATGATGGATGAGTCTCTATTGTACTTTTATACTTTTGCAATCTTCTAATCAATATGTCACTTCATATTCACATATACACTTATTCAGATACACATTCTAGATAAATAAAATATCTTACATATATATCTTATCCAAAAAAAATGACTTCATAAGTCGGCTTCCATTAGACATAATGATATCAAACAATATATGCAAAGTTGGCTCAATACTGTCACTTGGGTCTAGAAGTCTAATCGGGTTATAAATTGATACTCAGGCAATATGCTAATCACTCAGGTGATGCTAGTTACTCAGGAAATACTAATCACTTAGGAGATGATGATCACTTGGGTGATGATGATCACTCAGGTGATACTGATCACTCGGGCAATACTGGACGACTACGTGTTTTGATACTAATTGACAACATGTCTTGCCATAAGGTCTACATGATGCACTTAGGATGTAAAAATGCAACACTTGAATGCTTTATTTTTGTATTTTCCTCTTTTCCCATTTATGAATGCAAAATGAATGCAATGAATATGCAACAACATGAATATATCAGTAACATAGATTAAGTAGTCAAACTTGGATTTTGAATGAACCAGGAAATCATTTTGAGCTCACGTACTTATGTTGTTTAAATGAATCATGCAAACTTAAATGCAACTAAATGTAGACTTCTAGGACTATTATTGATCTTTTTACATTTAGAATCTTATCATCATAGGGTGTTTGTGTAATGGAAATCATCAGTTAATACAACTATTACTAATACCAAGAAAGTATCATGAAAGTATGAATACTATTTTCATTGGATGCAATGTCAAAAATAAACCTAAGCATCAAGGCATAGAGGCAAGAATGACTTGTCAGTTATCTCCTTTTTCTTTAAGAATCATCTTCTATTCGTGTGTAATATAAGATATGTAACCCAAAATGACCTTTAATGTTCATATCCTTAGGTACATAATGTGTCATAAACCTTACTTTCGAAGTTGATTAGAAACAAACAAGGAAATGTGTTTAACCTCACTGTAGCTTACACATAAAAAGGATTGAGATATATGCGGCTATCCACTCATGTTGGAAGCTCTTAACATTAACATGCAAATTAGGTAAAATTTATAGGATCATTGAAAAAATCACCACACGTAGAAAATCAAGAAAATGTTATGCCCCCTATCGTTGCGACTCTTTTTCATTTAATAGACGTCATGGAGTAACTTGGATAACATAACAAGAAACAATTGACAATTAGTTAAAGAAAATTCATATCTGTTTACATGCCCCTAGTTTGAAACATAATTAGAATATGAAAAGGGTCATAAGAAAATCAAGATCAGTCTATATGAGGTTATGTGGTGTTTAGGAACACCGTTGATTCATTTTACAATCACAGTAGAGAAATCATCAATTGCGACTTGGATTTTAACAATGTATCTCTGTGTCTTAGTTAGTGAGATAATATCAACAATTGCAATCCAATGGAGTGTTGAGAAACACTGTTTGATTAAAGCATTGAGAAACACTAGTATGATGTTAGCTACAGGTAGGTAGTGTTTAAGAAACACCTTTGTTTATGATAGTGATAGTGATGTTTTGATTAAAGTATTAATAAATAATGTTTCTAGTGGAAAACCTTCCTAGACAAGGACCTAGGATGACCTAGCAATAAAAAAATGCCAACCAAACATGCTAGTAGAGATGCCCCTAGTGCAGTATGACTATCTTTAAGATGCAAATACAAAAAAATTCCAGGCAAGCAAAGTACATTCGTGAGGAATTTAGATGCAACCGATAGAAAATATATGATCATGATGGATTGGTGCAAGAAGTGCATTGATAGATGGAGTGCATAGTACAAGTGATGCCTATTTGCTAGGTTGTTACCACTCAGATTTTATTTTTTTTTGCTACCAAGACGCTTATTTGCTAGGTTTTTGCAAATGCACTTTTTCTATTTTTCAATCTTTTTATACTTTTTTCTTTTTTCTTTTTTCTTTTTTTGTTAGTATCAAGGCACCTATTTTCCAGTTTTTCACCAAGGATACCTTTTTTTAGAACTTTTTCCACTATTTTTTATTTTTCTTTTTTCCACTATTTTTGGCTTTCTTCAGGATCATTTTTTGTTTTTTTTGGTATTTTCTCAAGATCAATTTCGTTGTACAAGCCCTTTGGCTAGATGTCAAGCATAGAACCTCTTTAAGTGTAGAGTATTGATAGGTAAGGAAGGACATATTCTTCATGTGTAGCTAACTAATACGACCCTATCCCAAAAGCTATTGTGATAACAAAAGGCCCCAACTAGCTGGGTTCAAACTTGCCATTTTGTTCTCTGTTTGGTTGATTCTTAGGATTATCTCTTAGAATGAGATCCCCCACTTGAAATTTTCATAGATTTACTTTCTTATTGTACCCTTTTGACATCCTTTTCTGATAGAATTTCAAGTGATCAAATGATTTTTGTCTATGCTCTCATCCAGCAGTTCTAGTGCTTGAAACCTATCTTTGTGGTATTGTTCATCTATGACAAGACCTTGAAGAGATACCCAAAAAGAAGTAATTTCTACTTCAATTAGTAATACTGCTTCTACGCCATAGACTAGAGCTAATGGCATGGCTCTTGTTGGTGTTTTGATACTTGTTCTATATGCCCATAGTGCTAAATTCAATTGCAAATGCCAATCTTTGCCAGACTTACTCAATTATGGGTAGGATTTTTAGAATGTTTTTATTTGAAGCCTCAGCTTGTCCATTACCTTAAGGATAATAGATTGAAGAACAATGTTAAGTGATGTGAAACTATGTACAAATGTCCTCAATATCTTGGTTCTTGAACTATCCCCCATTATCTATTACAATAGATAAGGGTATCTTGTACCTACAAATGATGTAGTTCAAGATGAACATAACAACTTTTTTTCTAGTGGCTTTTATTAGAAACACTACTTTGACCCACTTTGTGAAATACTCAGTGGCTGCAATGATGTATTTGTATCCACTTGAAGAATTGGGATAGATTTGTTCAACAAGATTAAAGGCCCATTTGTTGGAATGACCAATGTGTTAGAAATGGTATGAGCTCCCTGGATGGAGCATGGAAAAGGTTTCCATGTGTTTGACATTTTTGACATGTTTTGGCATGTTGAACTGCATCTTTCTCCATTGTAGGCCAATAGTATCCAACCCTTAGAAGTTTTTTAGCTAATGAAAAACTATTCAAGTGTGATCCATATGCACCTTCATGGACCTCTTTTAATAGATGATCAAAATATTCTTGTTCTAAACACCTAAGAAGAATTTCATCAAGACCTCATCTATATAAGTTAAGTAAGGTTTTATTCATAAGATAAGTAGTTATATTGGTATATCTGGATTGGTATTTGTAATTTAATGCACAAATAACTTGGGATTCATTTGTATCAAATGCGGGAAAGGATAATTCTTCCACCAAGAAGTCATAACAAAATTGATGTTCTTCCAGTTATAACATAGATCCTAGCGTTACCATCGCATCTGTAACTCTATTTTCTATTCTTAGAATTTTTTGAAGTGTGATGAAGAAAAAGTACTTCTTCAAATATTCTACCATCTTCTTGTAGGGCATCAAATTCTCATCTTTTGTTTGAAATTCTCCATTTACTTGATTGATGATGAGTTGAGAGTCACCATACACATGTAACTCTATGATTTTCCATTCAATGGATGGATTGAGACCATTTACTAATGGTTCATATTCTAAGATATTGTTGGTACATGGAAACATCATTTTGTATTTCTTGGGTATCTTGTAACCTTGAGGAGTGATAAACAATACCCTTGCTCCAGATCCTTGTTGTGTAAAAGAACCATCAAAGTACAGTTTTCATGAATATTCTATTAAGTGCATTATTGTCTCATCTGGAAACTCTATAATAAATGGTGTTGCATTGTGTAATGGTGAATTAGCTAGTTGATCAGCTAACACTTGTCCTTTAATAGCCTTTTTGGCTACATATTCTATATCAAATTCAGTAAGTATTAAGACCCATTTTGCTAGCCTTCCTATTAATTTTGTTTTACTCAGGAGGTACTTGAGAGGATCAATATTTGCTATAAGCTTTATTGTATGTGAAAGCATGTAGTGTCTCAACTTATGGGATGCAAAAATAACTGCCAGACAATCCTTTTCAATGATACTATAGTTGATTTCATAAGACACCAATGTCTTGCTAATATAATAAATCACTCTTTCTTTCTTGTTATCATCGTCTTGTGCTAGAAATACTCCAAGCGATGTAACCATAGCTAAAATATAGAGTAACAATGGTTTTCCATGAATAGGAGCCATTAGAATAGGAGGATTAGCTAGATAATCATTTAATTCCTTGAATTTATTTTCACAGTTTTCATCCCATTTGAAAGCTACCCCTTTATGTAACAATTTTGTTAAAGGTTGCGCTCTATCTGCTAGTTGAGACATGAATCTTTTGATTGCAATGAGTCTTCCCTATAGAGTACTCATTTGACTAATGTTATGAGGGGGTGGCATTTCCATTATTTCCTTCACCTTTTCTAGGTGCACCTCAATTCCTTTAGCTGATACAATAAACCCTAAGAGCTTCCCTGATTGGACTCCAAATGCATATTTCTTTAGATTGAGCCTTAGTTGAAATTGTTACATTCTATCCAATATCTTTCTCAAGTCCTCAATGTGAGTTATTCTTATCTTTGACTTAGCTAAGGTATCATCCACATAGTCCAACATGTTCTTATGTGTCATGTCATGGAAGATTATCATCATAGCTCATTGATATGTAGCTCTAGCATTCTTTAGTCCAAATAGAATTATGTTCCAGAAAAATGTTCCCCATGTGCACGTAAATGCTATATTTTATTTGTCTTTAGGAGCAATCTTTATTTTTTTATAGCCTAAAAATCCATCCATGAGTGAATAAATTTCATATCCTACCATGAGGTCTATAATCATATCAATATTTGGCAGTGGGAAGTCATCTTTAGGACAAGCTTTGTTTAGATCCCTAAAGTTAGTGCAAATTTTGATAGAATTATCTACTTTAGAAACTGGGACTAAATTAGAAATCCATCCTACATAAGTGATGACCCTTATGAATCAAGCCTTTAAGAGTTTATCTAGCTCTGATTTTACCAGAAATGCCACATGTGGGTGCATCTTTCGTAATTTTTGCTTGATAGGTTTTATCCCAGGAGCTATAGATAAGTGATGCATTATTAATTTAGGATATGGTCCTGGCATATCAGTATAAGACCATGCAAATTTGATATTTTTCTCTTTAAGGAACTTAGTAAACTATGTCTTTTCTTCTTTAGATAAGGATTGCACTAGATGAAAAAATTGAGGAACTTCTAATGTTACCAAATTAACTGGTTGTGTTTGTTCTATCAGTACTAAAGATCTTTCTTGAAAGTGCTCAGGGAGGATATCAAGAATCTCATATTTTTGCACCTCTGAGAGGTTTTCACCATTAGATACATCTTTAATTTTTACTTTTTTAGAATCTGATACTGCCATAACGTGGTTTTCACCATCAATTATTTTTTTGTTTTACTTTTCAATTTTTGAATAAGAAACTTGATATCCTCTTCTATCAGATTCATACTCCTTGCATTGTGGAAGAGGGATAGGGTTCACAAGCATCCAGATAATATCTCAAAGTGTAGTCATTGGGAAAGTTCATGATAGGAGTAGGTTTTGAGTATGTCCAATCAATAAGTTCAGGGTTTACCAAGGATAATGATTTAGAGAGGTTTAAGGAAATCATCACGTCACTTTCAAGACTATTAACTGATAAGACATGTTCCATTAAGTTAGCTTCTATAGTGTTTAGATCATTAAGATTCAGATCATCATTATTAGTGTCATTGTTAGTGTTATGCGGGCCTAACTCTAGTGACTCATCATTGGAACTTTCTCCTTCTTCTTTTATCATATTGGAACTCATATCTTGTATCCTTTGGAATTCTTTTAGTCCCATTAATATGCCAGTTTCCTCATCAATTATTCTAGGTATCACCCTCTCAATCAATTCAGTGACAACATTTGTATTATGGGTAGTATTAGAACTCTCTCCCCTTTCCATTAAAGGTGCAAATTTATGGAATACATATACTTCAATATCCATGGTAGCATCAGACATGTGATCCCATTCATAATCATGTGAGTCTAAGATATTGTCATCAGATCAATTTATAAATTCAGTAATATTTATCTAATGTACCCTATTGGCCATTTGTGAATCAAAGTGTGGTAGATCTAGGACATCTGAAACTATCACCAATTTCCCCTAGTTAGGATGTACATCTTGTTTTTGTCTTATAGCAGATAACTCCTCAAGAGTGTTTGAGCTACTCATTTCTTCTTCTCTATTTATGTCTTCTTCTTTTTATTGAGGGGTTTCTTCATGGAATTCCTCTTATTTCTGACCTCTCAGAGAATCTTCTTCTTCCTCCTCCTCTACTTCTTGAACATTGGTTTGTGACAACAAAGGAACATGGTGTTCTAGCCATTCTCCAAAAGTAGGTACATACTGTTCTCCTTGGTATTCCAAGTTCTCAGTACCAATATGCAGTTATCTTTCATATGTACAAGGTACAAGTTCAGTTTATTCTTCTTCTTTGTCACTTACTTTATCAAATATTGGACCATCTCTTGAAGTAGGGTGTTCTTATTTGTTATTGAAACCCAACCCTATTTTTTCTTTAGTGTCTATGAATTCCATATGGATAGTCTCAATGAGTCCCTTGCCTTTATCTCCTATCCCTTCCCTTTGTATCCCATTTGTTTAAGAAGGTCAATAACTTTTTCCATATTTTTCCAGGGATAACTCAACATGTTTTACTTCATTTTATCTCTTTTCCTCTTTATAGAGCCAAACCAAGACTGCTTTATCTTCCTTTTCTTCTTTGTGAGAGGTTGTAGCTCTAACCATACCAGTTGGTTCATGAATGTATTTTCCTTTTGATGTAGAAGGTGTAAAAGAGGGGGAGGGTCTCCCATATTATCTTGGAGATACAAGAATGTTAGCCAATGATGGTGTTGTATTCAATTTGTATTCCCCCATGCTAGTTTCTTCAAGTTTTAACGTCTTTTCAAATATTCTCATCACTATGTCTTTAGAGGTTTTAGCTGGGAACTCTTTTGGAAC
This sequence comes from Thuja plicata, assembly GCA_018584345.1. Lineage (NCBI taxonomy): Eukaryota > Viridiplantae > Streptophyta > Pinopsida > Cupressales > Cupressaceae > Thuja > Thuja plicata. The sequence continues at coordinate 55,604 of MU219305.1, forward strand.
TTCCTTATTGTGAGGAACCATACTATTTGCCTTGATATTGTTGCAAGTGTAGCTTGAATCTATAGGAATTGTTACTTCCATGCCATTGTGTGGGAATTTGATACATTGGTGGTAAGTAGATGGAACTTCTTGCATTTTATTTATCCAAGGTCTTCCTAGTAGTATGTTATAGGCCAGTGGTAGATCAATAACTTGACAAATTACATTTCTTTCAATTGGTCCTATTCTTATTGATAAAACAACTAGTCTTTTGGATGATCTTTCCTCTTCATCATAGGTCTTGATGGTTATCTTACTCCTTGAATCAATTGTGTGCTCTGAAAGACCCAATGCTTTGAATAGATTGAGAGTACATATATTCAACCCCATATCTCCTGTTAGAATAGTCCCAAAGGATAACTGAGAGGGGGGGGTGAATCAGTTATCAGCTAATTTAATTCTTTTCTTTTCTTAGATACAATTAAGATAAAGTAAATGCATATTGAGATAGCACAATAGAGAACACAACAATTTTAATTACGGGGAAACCAAATAGGTAAAAACCCCGGTGGGAATTAGCACCCACAAAAAACTCTACTTGAGTATAATTATCCCTGTTAAGAGATCTTGTAAACCTATTAGGAGTTTTTATTTACAATGCAATAAGTATAGAGACTTGGTTAAAGGTTGGACCCTGTTAGGAGTCTTTTACAAGTAACCCTGTTAGGGGTGCGGACTCACTGTCCAAAAGCTCACTGCTAAAATGATGAAGGCTGCAACCTTCAGTAGAACATATATACACTATATCTGATAGATGAAATGTTTGATTAGACCTATTGTCTTGATTAGTTCTAGTGTGTTGTATACTTCTACTTCTTCTTCACATAGATATTTTCTTGATGAATGAAATGTCTCTACTATCCCAAAATTATAGACATTCTGTCCTGCCCTTTTTCTATCTTTATTCTTATCATTCACACTTGGCGTTCATCAAATGAACTACTATAAGTATCTTCTCTAAAGGATGTGATCTTCATCAGCTCTAGGAGTCCCTTTAATACTTCTTTAGTTGGCCATATCATCCACACAACCTGGTTAGAAACACGCAACTCATACTGAATAGACGCGACGCTCCACAAAGTTGGCTCCACCAAATTAACTCCAACTTCACGATTATGATAGAACATGTTTGGAACCTTTAGATAATTATCTTTAACTCATAACTAAACATGAATACAAATACGCATATCCCAAAGATAGGCACAACTCAAGAAATAATGTAATTATGTTAGCTCTTCATAGATAGTCTTCAATCTTTGTAACTGTCATAAATGATTAACATAACTCAATTGAAACTTCATATATAACTCGGCGTGAATGTACATAGCATCTAGAACATGTATACACCATGGAAATGAACATGCATAGCTCCAGAACATCTGTACTGATAATTGCATATAGAACACTATTGTATATTATATGTTGTCATCAATGACAAACATACAATCAATTATTTTCACAGAAGCAAATATCCAACAATATCCCCCTTTGACATTGATGAAAACATATGATATCATCAACTCAATGTGACTTCCTTCTTTTTACAATCTTCTCAATATCCTCATCAAAAGTTCCTCTTTATTGCTGCTTCTCTGTATACTCCCCTAGAGTATATGCTCCCCCTTACTAATACTCCCCCTTTGACATCAATGACAAAGGGTGTTAAACACCATTAAGCATAGCTACTACTCTAGAAGTAGAGTAGTAACCATTCATCAGTCACCAAGGACTAATGTTCTTGCTGCAAGTTCTAATCAGACTAAGGAAAGGGAATTACTCCCAACTTCTCCCTGAGATACTCAAAAGTATCTTTTGATAATGGCTTTGTAAAAATATCTGCTAACTATTCTTTAGTGCTCACATAATCCAACTTTACTTCTCTGTCAGCAAATTTTTCTCTTAAAAAATGTTATTTGATCTCAATGTGTTTTGTCTTTGCATGCATCACAGGGTTCTTTGACATATTGATAGTACTAGTGTTGTCATAGTGAATAACAATAGTATAATCAATCTGAATACCAAAGTCTTTAATCATCTATTTGATCCAAACCATTGTTGAAAAATTCAATGCTGCTGCAACATACTCAGCTTTTATTGTTGACTGAGAGATACAATTCTTCTTTTTACTTGTCCAAGTGACCAATTTGTCTCCAAGAAATACTGCTCCTCCTGATGTACTTTTTCTCTCATCAACACAACCTTCCCAATCTGCATTTGTGTACACATGAAGTTGTATATTCTCTAAGTTAGGATATAATAAACCATAATCAATAGTCCCTTTTAAGTATCTAAATATTATTTTTATTGCCATTAGGTGATTTTTCTTGGGTTCAGCTACAAATCTTCCAACAATGCCAACTACATTAGAAATATCAGGTCTAGATTGAGTAAGATATATGAGTTTTCCGATCACAGATTTGTATAGGGTCTTGTCAACTACTATGGAATCATCATCTTTAGAAAGTGTGCTTCCTTTTATCATGGGGGTGCTTACTGGTTTACAATCTTCCATCTTGAAATTCTTCAATATCTCCTTCACATACTTAGACTAATTTATGAATATGCCTTTGTCTCTTTGTTTTACATTCAATCCAAGAAATTATTTGATAGGTCCAATCACACTCATTTCAAATTCACTTTTCATTTCTTTGGCAAATTCTACACTAAGTTTTTCATTACCTCCAAAGATAATGTCATCAACAAAAATAGCAACGAGTAGTAGTCCTTCATCTGTCTCTCTTATGAATAAATTATAGTCTCGCTACTCCTTTTTTGAATCCTATCTTTGTTAGGTAACCATCAAGTCTCTCATACCACACTCTTGGGGCCTGTTTAATTCCATAAAGTGCTTTCTTTAATCTGCATACCATGTCTAGTTTATCTAAAAGTTTGAATCCTTCAAGCTACTCTATGTAGACTTCTTCCTTCAAGTCACCATTCAGAAAAGCTGACTTGACATCCATTTGGTATACCTTAAAGTTCTTGAATGTTGCATAGGCCAAAAAAAACTTGATAGCTTCAAGTCTACTCACAGGGGAAAATGTATCAGTGTATTCTATTCCTTCTCTCTATGCATATCCTCTATATACTAATCTTTCTTTGTTCCTTACCACTGTGCCTTCTTCATTCATTTTGTTCCTGAATATCCATTTTGTTCCAATCACGTTCTTGTCATGAGGTCTAGGGACCAATTCCCATGTTTCATTCTTGATTATTTGATCTAATTATTCTTGCATGACACTTTTGCAATCTAAATATTTGCATGCATCTTCAACACTTAAGGGTTCAATCTGTGGAAGTAAGCATACCTCTTCATCAGCGGTTGAACCTTTTTCTCTAGATCTTGTCAAGAATTTTTCACTCTGATCTCCAATGATATCTTCCTTAGAGTGGTATTTGGATGTGTATCTTGAATTATTAGGAGTGATACTTTCATCTTTAATATGTGATTCTTCTTCACTTGGTTCAGGATTGTTACATGAAACATCAATACAGTCAAACATTTCTTCAATAACTATGTCCTTATGGATGGGTCTGGGCTCATCTTCAATCATGGGAGCATAGTCATAATATCTTTCTTGAATCATAAACTTCTCATCAATCTTCACATGAGTACTTTCAATGATCTTCTTTAATCTTAGATTAAAACATCTATAGGCTTTGCTTTTAGTAGAGTAACCAAGAAAAATACCTTCGTCGCTTCTAGCATCAAACTTGCCACTGCTATCATCTCTCTTGATGTAGCACTTGATTCCAAAGATTCTAAAGTATTTTATAGTAGGTACATTACCAAACCAAAGTTCATAGGGTGTCTTGTCTACACCTGGCCTTAATTGTATTCTACTGATAGTATAGGCTGCTATATTGACCACATCTCTCCAATAAGTATGAGCAACCTTTCCTTCAATCATGATATTGCGCACTGTGTCAAGTATTATTTTGTTCCTTCTTTCTGTAATCCCATTCTGTTGAGGGGTTCTAGGTACACTTAACTGTCTCTTGATTCCATGTTCTTCATAGTAATCATAAAATTGGTCAGAGGTGAATTCCCCTCCTCTATCAGATCTCAGACATTTAATCTTTAGTCCAGACTCATTTTGAATTTTAGCTTTGAACACTTTGAACTTCTCAAAAGCTTCAGATTTGTCTTTTAAGAAGGCAAGCCACATCATCCTTGAGAAATGATCAACAAACAAAATGAAATACCTTTCTCCGTAGTAAGATCTTGTTTGAGTAGGTCCACATAGGTCTGTATGTATCATATCTAATTTGTTTTCTTCAAAGTCTTGTTTTCTCTTGAATGATTTCCTCACATGCTTCCCCATCACACATTCCCTGCACATGGTGTCAACTAGTCTTGCAATACTTGGAAGATCTCTTACTGCCTTTACATTACTTATCTTGACTATGTTGTCAAAATTGATATGACAAAGTCTCTTGTGTCATAGCCAACTATCATCCACTTTTGCAACAAAACAACTTACTTCTGAATTGAGCTGAAAAACATTACCTTTGGTCTTTGAACCTGATGAAATCATGTCTCCTTCTTTTTTGTTAATGATGCACTAGTTGTTTTTGAATTCCAACTGATATCCTTTATCAAGAAACTATCCAACACTTAGTAAGTTATAATGTAAACCATCAACATAAAGAACATCATCTGTTTTATTCTTTCCATCTAAGGTTATAGAACCTCTACCTATGATAGGTTTGGGATTGTTATCTCCAAATATAACCATGCCACCTTTGTATTTCTCCAACTATACAAATCTGTCTTTGTCAACTGTTGTGTGGTGTGAACATCCGCTGTCAATGATCCAATCAGTTCTGATGTCAGCTTTTGAAACTAATGCTAACTCTTGTTCTTCTTCCTCATCTTCTTTTTCCATCTCTTCAAGAATCTTTTCAGTGTCTTTAATGGCAATGAAACCAATTTTATCTTCTCCTGAATCATCATCAGTTACACCATCTTCAACATGATAAAATTCCTTAGTTACATGGGCTTGTAATATGATTTGAACTTCTTGACTCTTGTAGGACACTTGGATGCAAAGTGACCAACTTTTTTGCATGAAAAACATTTGAATGGTAGATGTCCTTCATATTTCCCTTTACCTTTCCTTTCTTTCTTGGCAATCATAGCAATGATTTCTTCTAGTTTTGTATCCACTTCTTCATTAATACTAGAGATGCTCATGGATTTCTTGTTGTGGACTGAGGCTTTGAAAGTTGTCTCACTTTTGGGTTCATTCTTCAATCTTGATATCTCAAATGTAGATATTTTGCTGATCAAAGTCTCTCTCTTAAATTCTTTTGAAAAATGCGTAGTCTCATCTAAGATATTGATTTTGCTCTCATAGTCTATTGTTAGTGTGGTCATTATTTTGTCCATTATATCTTCCTCTAAAATTTCTCCACCATTGTTCCTAATACCTAAAACTGCTTCATTAATTCTTTGATTGTAGGCTCTGATGTTTTCTTTAGGTAGCATTTATAAGTTGTTGTACCTTTTCTCGCCTGTCTTTCTGCATGCATTGTTTGCTTGGATGTCTCCTTAAAACATATCTTCTAAGTATTTCCAAATAGAGTATGCATTATCTATCTTCTTGATCTCAGAAAATTCACTGTCAGATAGGGCATTGATTAGGGCTTCTTTGGTGATTGCATTATTGGTGAATACCTCCTTTCGTTTGACATTAGAGTCTTCTTCTGCAAGGTCTTTCAAGGTGGGAACTTCAATTTCTTGAGTGGACATCTCATAGATCTCAAATCCAATGCACTGAAGATGTGTTATCATTTTTTTCTTCTAGTCAAGATAGTTTTCTCCATCAAACTTAGGACTCTCTTTCCTAAAGTATACCATCTAATCTACCTTAAGTTGTTAGGCTTTCTCTCCAAGGCACTTGGATCTGATACCAATTGTTAGAATAGTCCCAAAGGATAACTAAGAGTGGGGGGGGGGGTGAATCATTTATCAGCTACTTTAATTATTTTCTTTGCTTAGATACAATTAACATAAAGTAAATACACATTTAGATAACACAATAGAGAATACAACAATTTTGGTTATGGGGAAATGAAATAGGTAAAAACCATGGTAGGAATTAGCACCCACAAAGAACTATACTTGAGTATAATTATCCTTGTTAAGAGATCTTGCAACCCTGTTAGGAGTTGTTCTTTACAATGCAATAAGTATAGAGACCTGGTTAAAGGTCAGACCTTGTTAGGAGTCTTTTACAAGTAACCCTATTAGGGGTGAGGACTCACTGTCCAAAAGCTCACTGCTAAAATGATGAAGGCTGCAACCTTTAGTAGAAAAAATATATACTCTATCTAATAGATGAACTATTTGAGTAGACATGCTATCTTGATCAGATCCAGTGTGTTGCATACTTCAACTTCTTCTTCACATAGATCTTTTCTTGATGAATGAAATGTCTCTACTATCCCAAAACAACAGACATTCTGTCCTACCCTTTTTTTGTCTTTATTCTTATCATTCACACTTGGCATTCATCAAATGAACTACTATAAGTATCTTATCCAAAGGATGTGATCTTTGTCAGCTCTAGGAGTCCCTTCAATACTTCTTTAGTTAGCCATATCATCCACGCAACCTAATTAGAAACACGCAACTCATACTGAATAGACGCGACACTCCACAAAGTTGGCTCCCCCAAATTAACTCCAAATTTATGATTCTAATAGAACATGTTTGGTGCCTTTAGATAATTATCTTTAACTCATAACTAAACATGAATACAAACATGCATATCCCAAAGATAGGTTCAACTCAAGAAATAATGTAATTACGTCGGCTCTTCACAGATAGTCTTCAATCTCTGTAACTGTCATAACTGATTAACATAACTCAACTGAAAATTTATATCTAACTTGGCATGAATGCACATAGAATCTAGAACATGTATACACCATGGAAATGAACATGCATAGCTCCATAACATCTATACTGATAATTGTATATAGAACACTATTGTATATTATATGTTGTCATCAATGACAAACATACAATCAATTACTTACACAGAAGCAAATCTCCAACATCTCCATCTATAAATACATGTTTTATATGATGTTTATAGATCATAACCTCAATGTGAAGGGGTTGATTATGGGAATGAGTCAAAGATTTATCATCCTCTTCTAAAAAAGAGAGATGATGTGGAGCTGATATGTGATTGACCATTGCCTAGAATTTGTCTACATCTATGTCTTTCAGAATATTGGAAGCATATAGGGATTGTTCAACAACTTCCCTATGCAATGAAGAGATCTTCAAAAAATCAAATATAGAGATTTGATTCAAGGTTCTTTGTAATTGGTCCACCAAGTTGTAGTTAGCAGATGGTACAAGAACCATTTGTCTTGATGTTGGTTTAGGAATTGTGACAACAGGTGGTTTATATGATGTTGCTTGTTTGTTTGAGGAAGTATCCCCTTTAATCATGATTTGTGCTTGGCTTTGTGTTACCTCATTTGAATGTGTTGACTTTTCCTTGATACCTTTGATAGTGATCACATTGATTGATTCATTATTTATGTCCAACATATTGATCACATTATCATTATGAGAATAGGTGTAATTGACTTCATTTCCTTTTCCTTTTGAGGCTTCTCCTTTTTTATAGTTGGGAAATGGTTTATTATACATAGTGTGATCTTCATTAGATGTATGTCCTTCCAATTTGATCTTGCCTCCATCAATGAGATCTTGTATAACATGTTTGAGCTTAATACAATCATTGGCCTTGTGTCCTTTGTTTTTATGGAACTCACAATATGCATTATCGTTCCATCACCTTGGTTTTAATTATGGTTCCCATGGTTTTGAATCTGATAAAGTGATGATTTTATTATACAAGAGAGTCTTCAAAACCATCTCAAGAGGTTCTCCCAATGGAGTAAATATCCATTGTGATCTAGAAATTGTTAGGAATAGCAGTCCACAAGCACAAATGAGAGGGGGGGGGGGGCAATCAATTT
>MU219305.1:106312-169083 GCA_018584345.1 Thuja plicata
CCTCCTCTTGAAACTTGTTTTCTTCCACTTGCTTCCTTCAAAACTTCTCATTGCCTGAATTACTTTATTCCGCTCACTTCTTCAACTCTCTTTTTTTTTTTTGATAGGGTCAGTGGGGTACTACATCTTTCCATCCAAATATATAGATCCAACTCCAATGATAATCTTAGGAGTATTTTCACAAATCTTACAACACCACCATCATACTTTTTGAGCTTAACAAACTTATTTTTATCTCCAGTCATACGGTGTGAACAACCACTATCTATGACCCATTCAGATTTATTTTCAACATGAGATACTAAATCTCTTTCTTCATGTATAGGTTTCTCATCCTTGATAGCAATAAATCCAATCTCATCATAATCAATAGAATCATCATCAGAAACACCTTCACTAGCATAATAATAATCCTTATCCTTTGAATACTTAGATTTATAAAACTTAGATTTATGCTTTGGAACCCTTGTAGGACATCTAGATGCAAAATGATCTATCCAATTGCATTAAAAAAAATTTTAGAGGTAGCTTTCCTTCAAAATTACCATTACCTCTCTTTTCTCTTCTAGCGATCAGGGCCACAATTTCATCTAAATTTCTTTCTTCTTCCAGTATATGTTCCCATTCATTAACATATTCATTGAGATCTTCTCTCAAGTCACTACTACTGGTGCTTTCAATTCCTGATAAAGTCTTTTTATTTTTATGCACAGTCGCCTTGAATGTAGACTCAACTTTAGGTAATGAATCTCCCAGCTCAACGGCCTCAAAGGTAGTTAGTTTTCCAATCCACATCTCTCTATTGAAGTTTGGTGTCAAAGGTATGTGCTCTACTATAGCTTGCACTTTGGTTTTGTATATAGGTGTCAGTGATCTAAGAATATTTTCAATCACTTATTCCTCACTATAAGTGTCTCCAAAGTTTCTGATGCCAATAACAACTTTAGTAATTATCTGTGCATATGCTCTAATATTCTCATCATATCTCATTTTCAACATTTCCATCTTTATCTTCTATTTCTACAACTTTGCCTGCTTAGTAAACTTGTCTCCTTCATATAGTGCTTCCAATATTGTCCATATGTCATGTGTAGAATCCAAATATTTAACCTCTGTGAATTCACCTTCAGAAAGTGCGCTAATCAATGCTTCTCTTACGACCATGTTGTGTGAGAATACCTTCTTTTCATCATCAGTAGCCTTGTCTAGTGCATCCTCACCCTTCATCTGTACACTACTCTTTTTTATTAATGAGTAGTCAATTTCCAAGCATCACAAATGTGTTCTCACCTTGTTCTTCCAATGATCAAAGTTTTCAGGATCAAACTTCAGACTATCCTTCCTATAGCAAGCCACCTTCAGGATCACCTCAAGATTTTAAAATTTCTCTCTAAGGACCAGTAGCTCTGATACCAATTTTTAGGAATAATAGTCCATAAAACAATTGAGAGGGGGGGTAAATCAGTTGTGAGACAAATTATTAAACATTAAAGTTTATAAACAAACATTTCATCCAAATGATAATATAGAAAATACATACACAATAAGGCAATGCGTAGTTTTCGAGGAAACCTAGTTAAAGGTAATAACATGTTGGGAATTAGCACCCACAAATAATGTATTGAGAGTATAGTATCCCTATTAAAAGACTTATCCTTGTTAGGAGCTTATTGATGCATTACATTACACAGTCCTTGTTAAAGGACATACCCTATTTGTTAGTAATAAATGAGAGGGGGGGTGAATCAGTGGCCTCAAATTTATCCAATTTAATCCACCAATAAATACTACTCCAATTATTAAGTCCCTACAAGATTCATGCCTTTGAAATACTTGAAATAAATAACTGTCTGTCGGTTTACCTTGTCTGTCCTTATTCTCCTTGATAACTGATAAGCAGTAAACTTTATTTACCAATACTCAGTAAATATGCAGAGTATACCAATCAATCCATAAATTCTTATGTGAAATGTAAAACACTAAAGTAATAAACCACACACATATAAGACAAGGATTTTAACGTGGAAACCCTATTAAGGGAAAAACCACTGGGACCGGTACCCCAAATTTTCACTCTTCTGAAGTGAGCCCTGTTAGGAGCCAACCCTGTTAAAGGTTACAAACACACAGTTAAGTGCGACCTTGTTAGAGGATTTTTATACATAGGTTGTCACTTAGTATCTAGCATCTATGCTACAATCCTTGAATCAGTCTCATGATTATCAATAGGCTTTATGCTAATCTTACTACCATCCTTGAATCAGCCTCCTTCTTAGACTATCAATAGGCTTTAGGTAAGACCGATGCTACTATAATGAGTCAACCTTCTGGTAATTTGTTAGGATATACCTCAATTACAAAAAGACTATTAGGTCCTACTTTGTTAAGAGACTTAATGCTTCAATGGTTAAACTGAAACAAAATGACCTATTTCTAATGCAATTGAATTGTAGATTTTTAGATCTATTTACTTACAATATCTTTCTGATCAATGTATCAATTCAATTCCTTTGTACTTAAATCTTTCTGCTCTATGATGCTATGCTTTTCTATTCGTCGATGTCTGTAGAATTCTTTAGCTCTCCCTTAGCTTGATTGATCAAGACTGCATGAAGTTTATCCTTCATCAGTTTCTCTTCAGCATCTTCTATCAGTTCACTCCCCCATGTATTAGTTCACTCCCCCATGTATCTGATTGCTTATGGAAGTGAATTAAACTTGTCTCTTATATAGACATGATGTTCCTTAATTCTAGGTTCTTGATTCTTGATTCTTAGCGTGAAAAACAATCCAACCAAATTGATTTACGATTTTAACTCCTGATTTATCTCATAGTTATCTTCTTGCCAACTGTACAAATAATTTAATTAACTATGGTCAAATAAAACAAATAAAACAACTAGTTAAGTCTATCCTTTAGCTCTACCAGCTAGATATTTTGTCATTTTATAATCTCTCTGTTCTGTCGGTCAACTCTGCAGTTCATCGCCGGTGACAATTGCCAGTTCTGTTGGTGTCACTTCAGTTAGCTTCAGGATCTCCATCCATCAGGCATCATTGGATCTTTCTCATCAGGCAATACTATTTTTATCTTATCAGGCATCCTTTGATTCTGTTTTGTTGGGCAACACTGTCTTCTACTCATCGGGCATCACTGTGACTTTATCAATGGTGTGCACTCCATCGGTGTAGTCTGTCACTTGGTGAATAATTGACTTTTATGCATTGCTGAAAGCATAACCTTTATTCTATTGACTCTCTGAAGTCTTTGGCATTATGTATATGACCATACAGATGATATCAAGTTGACATCAATGACAATACAAACCATTAATTGATTTAATGTCTTGCATCATCTTCAACTTAACATTATCAAACATTCAATCAATTACATGTCATCACTATTAGGAGTCAATAGTAACACTGGGCTCACTACTCAGGCACACTGTCTAAAGAAGGTTAAAGCCACCCTCAGGTCTTAACAGTCCAAAATACAAGTGTATATAGAAAATATACAATCCAGTGAACTATCTGAAAGCAACTATCTTTCCTTGGTCACTTCCAATGAAGTAACACAATCACAAACTCTGCTCTACATCTAGCAGAAAAACAAGCTTGCAAATTCCACACTTCTCTATCTCTATATTTGCCTCTTATAAACACACCTATTTTAAGGAGAAAAGGTCTCCAATATATACCCTATTACAATAATTGATTAGGTTGGCCAATTAAGCTTTCCCAATATAAAAATAATTATTTAACCCCTTTGTAAGATGACATGGTACCTGTAACAAGTAAACATCCATTAAAATTCATCAAATATAATCCAAGATCCATAATCCATGCTCGCAATCATAATACATGCTACATCTCTAAAGTCAGCCCCAAATAGGTCTCCTCCATAATACACACCACAAATGACATCACCAAAAATCATACAACTAGAGACCCATAAAAAAACATTCCTTAACATGTCTTTTATCATCCCTTAATCTCTCATAGCTCGAATCCATATCGCTTGTAAGTTATACTCAAAACACAGAGACTAACTCTGTCAAACATCACTGTCACCATCCAGTATCCATTCTTCACTAAAACATCTGTAACTAATTTAATATACAACATTAAGTCATGCAACCTTAGAAATAAGATCACCACACATCAATGTACACATCACTATCTTCTCTTGTTCTTAATCAACCATACAGTACACATACACCCCTATCAGTCATAAAGAAATAGTAATTACTAGTTTTTTCTCCTCCATAGAAACATATGTTGACATTAGTAATGAAACATGAATGCCAACATCATCATCAGGAACCAATTCGAACATTGAATCAATGTTGTATCACTTCTATCTAATATCTACCATTTGAAACTTAACCATGCAATAAATGAAATAATAATAATATACACACAAAGAAAATAACTCATAACACCATGATTTTTTGTTGAGGAAACCTTGGCCAAGGGAAAACCCTAGTGGGGATGGTATCCACAAATTATGTAGCTAGAGTTAATGTCACTATTAGGAGACCTATCCTTGTTAGGAGCTTAATATTACATTTAGTACAAATCCATGTTAAAGGATGAACCATGTTAGGGGTGATACAATGGAGCTCACTACTCTATAAGGACATACTATCTAGATTACAAAAGAAGTTATACAATATAAAAAGTGAACTATAGTAGCATCTTCTATGCTGAAGTAGTTCCAGTTGAAGCTCGCAATAATAATCACAAAATATCCACTTATTCTTCCATTTTTCTTTCATACTACACCATCATAATTTTCACAACGTAAAAGGTTCACATATATATACCTGATCAACTTTATTTCTCAGTCATCTTACTAATTATTCATAAAGCGTGTATCCATATTTGACCCATAATAAGATTAAAAAACATGTGACCATTCATCCACCAAGATAGGTGAGGACAAATCATAAATCAAAAATCAGTTCAATAAAATAACTAAAGTTGTGTCCCTGAATATCGCATCCACTCACATGCCCTATTAACACTGTACAATGTACTCGCATGACTTCGCTAACCTATAATTTTCACCTGACATAGACAAACCTTGAGTGACCATAAGAAAATATGTATTACATCCCATATATCATGTACCTAAGCTTGCATTCCATCATGATGAGTATAGTGTGCTCGCCAACCAAAACTGTTTAGCTGTATACCATGAAATGTATGTGTACTTAGGCATTTTTCACCTAGCTGATCATCCAAAATACATCTTCATACTATGAGAACTTTCTAGAGGAGTGTGTTTTCATTAATGAAAACATAAGCATAATCATATATTGCACACTTTCCAACAATCTCCCCCTTTGACATTGATGGAAACACTTACTAAAAAATGACCATGTGTACAATGGAAAACAAGAATTGTACTCCCCCTAAGTACAGCCTCCTTTATTACTGCCTATACATATCTATACATATAATTTTTCACCTTATCACTCCCCCTTTGACATCAATGACATAGGTATCAAGAATAAGTAACTATATAGAGATCAAAATTTTACAACTCTCACCATGAAATCAAACCATGTGTAAGATGTCTTGGAGGTTTGTTTCCAAGGTCTGCAATTCTGACTCCCATGTCTTCTTCAATATCTAGGTTACCTGAATCAATACATGTAATGCATAGGAAGATATCTATACAACATGAAAATTTGTAGGATAAATTCTAGAATAGGACTTCTTGGCCAATTCCAAGTCTTCTAAGTCCTTCTCCAAAATCAATATTTTAGGAGTGATTAGACTCCTCAACTTAGAGAATCTTTTCTGCACTCTTTCTTTCTTTGCCTTAAGTACACTAATTTTGTCCACAATCCTAGACACTTCCTTGTCAAAATATATGATAGATTGTCCAGATAACTCACAATCCTTTGCCCACTTATCTAGCAACTCTTCATCTTTATGTATGATATCCAAAATGTTTTGTTGAGCGTTGTTTTACGTTGTTGAGCGTTGCTAGGAATTTGAGATCTGATTTCCTCTCTTGAAAGAATAACAAAGTTATTCTGAAGATTCTCTTTGGTCATGGTACAACCACTTGGTAAGCCTAGTTGAAGATAAACGTGAATATTCACAAGGAGGCCTTTGCTGGTACTTTCAAGACTTCAAGCCGCAAAATAAACTTTAGTACTTTTTTGTATTTTGAATTTATCAATGCATGTAATTCACTAATGATGAAGAGTCTACACTAATCCCTATAGTGATTAATTACTCTATCTAGGTTGTCAAAAGATCAAAAGATTGGGTTACAATATTTAGCCAAATTTACTAAAATGAGATCCTAACAGACATAAACCATTGCTAAACTTTCCTTGCAAATCGAATGATAGAAATATGGAAACCTACAAAATATGAATCATACCATGTCATGAATCTATACCTAATAAATGCAATCATTTGGAGAAAATTTTACCAAGATGCAGTATTTTCAAAATCTATTAAATCGTGAAGCTACAATTATGCGCACACACACAAGATGGATATTTATCCTTGAATCAATAGAATTATCTTTCCTAATCATTCATCATAGTAAGATCGATGGAAAACACCAAATTCCAATCTAATCAATTACAGATCTAAACACAATTTATATAAAAGGATCTTTGAAATAAATGAACAACAAAACACAAATTCATCAATTTCCAATAGACAAAAAAAAATATTGCACCGCGAATGAAGCACCAATTATATATATTTATTGCATAAAAGATTTGACCATTTTACATTATTCTGATGCAATACATAATGCTCTAATTTACAAAACTTGGAACCCCAAAACTAGGGTTTCAACTACACTAAAATAGCTAAATAAATATGAAACTAAAGCTTATTGAAGCTAAACTACTGCCAAACTAACTACTAACAAGTTTGCATGGATGCTTGATCCATTTACATTCAGTTTACCCCAAAAATCAGTGCCAAAATTTCTCACAAGAAAAGAGAACTAAACTAGAGCTCCACCATTTCTAATTGGAGTCATCACTTTAATATTTTAGTTCTTCCTTAAATTTTTCACCTAGACGAATCCTATTCCACAAGCAATATGATTTGAGACTTCTTCTTCATGCAAAAATATTCTTCATGCTGGAATAGACCAAAAATTTGGACCTTGACCTTTGCTCCAAAAATCAAGAGGATGAAAAAAATTAAGTGTGGATGAACTCTTCTTGGGCCCCCAAAATTTTGGACTTTTAGAGGCTGAAAGGCCAAAATTCTGAGGCTTAAAAAATGGCTAAGTGTCAAAACTTCTTATTGAAAATTTTTACTAAATCCCTAAAATGGATAGTTAGTTTGGGAGGATGTCTAAACAAGCATCCCTAAGCCTCTATACTATTTATTGCACTTCATCACAATCTACCTCTTGCACATTACTGAGGCATTGCTCTTGTTTTTCCCTGAAGGTAGTCAACTGAGAAGCAAATAATTTGATCTCTTCTTCATGCTCATACATTCTTTGCATCTCTTCCTTGAATCTAAAGAGTTTATGGAGATCTGCCTTTGTATTAAACCCTGCCATAATCCCTTTGAACTGCAATATAATTCTCTTTACAAGGGATAAGACTTGTTTCTCACTATCCTAATATAACTCCAAATCTATACCTATGAAGAAATATTCTATTTGCTCCACCCATATCATAACTTCCTCATGTCTCGGATAGATTTTGATCATGCACTTTTCATAAACATTAATTTTTTTTGTTATGCTCTTAGTCCACATCCCAAAATTATTCAATTCTGCCCCCTCATATAATTTTACCAAAATTTGGATGTGCTTCTTCCTTATTAACTTCAGGTCCTTGAACACTTTCTACCATCTGCTCAATTTGAAATCCAATCCTTGTTCATCTTCCATCATATCCACTAATTTGCTAGCCTCCTTTAGAATGGTCTTGAAAGGTCTCAAAATAGCTCTGATGTTTCTTTCTCCTAATTTCTCAAATCTACCTTCCAGTCCATACATGCCTATACAAAAGAATGTGTTATCCCTTCTGGCACTTCTGGGGTAGCCTTCTTCTCCAAGATAGCCTATAATGAGGTTTCTGGAAAACTTGGATCAATGGGACCCACCACTTTAAAAATGAATTTCTTTAATGCCTCATTCTACTCAGTTAGTGATTTTATATTTTCTTCATCCTTGTCCCTAAAGCCTAGAAAATTATTTAGGCGTACAGCCACCAACGATTTTCTTCCTTCTCTTATAGGCTCCCCTAAATCAACTTCATAAAAGTATAATCCTCTAGGGTTATTTCTTCCTAGGTGGCACTAGTTGTAGGGACTACCACTTGTGATTTCAAGCGGCCCTTTCTTGTTGATTAACTGATGTTTATCTGATGGAGATGATTAAGACCAAGTGATACTGAGTTTCATGATTATAGAAACGGTTAGATCAGTTGTTGTTTTGTCATTGATGTAAAAAATTTGATTAATTAATTTTTATTGGTTTACCATATCTTAAGAGGAGAAGTTAAATGGATGATAGATACAGATTATACAATGATGAAGTAATGATGTTTAAGTTGTTTTCTACTATATATTTGATGTTATCAAATTGGTACATTTGATTGATCAAGTCGAGAACTACAATGAATTAAAGTATGAATGAAAGAGACACTTTATCGAGCTAGATTGAGTTAGTTGGTAGAATGTTATTTGATTCGGTTATAGTTACCAAGCACCAAGCAGTGATGAAGTCAGTAATCAAGTTGCAAAGAAAGTTTTACTGAATACAATATACATATTTTTAAATGATGATTTAATGTGAAGAGATGATGAGCTAGATGAGGAAATATATTAAATGAATTTTGTTATAAGATCTACAAGTGGGAAAATTCAATATGAAGATCTAAGGTGAAGATCAAGCAGTTAAATAGGAAAGTGAAAGGTCTAAGAAAATTTATAAGTTCCAAGGTAAAAGTGACATAGTTTACCAAGTTGAGAAATTTAAAGAACATGATCGAATGAGTGAGTGCAAAGGAAGGAAAATCAAATTAAGGAGATTACAAGGAAAAAATATTTCTATATAAGGAATGAGAATTACATGGAGTGTAAGACTACTGGAAAATTGATAAAATAAGGAAAGAATATGAAGAGAAACATTTAACAAGAAGAACAGAGAAAGACAGATCAAAGAATCTACAGACTGAGAAAGAGATCAATGGAGTATGTGATGCCAATATTCGTTTGAGCATAAAGGATCTGATTTAGACATAAAAATTTGCTAATTTTTACAAGATCAAAGTTTACTATTGCTTATTAATATTTTTAATAGAGAAATCTCTTAACTGAGTGGATTTAACTTTCCTAATTGTAAAACCTAGACTTAGGTGACATTCCAAAATAGTTTTTGAAGACCTCTAACAAGGCTAATTTCTAATAGGGTGAAGATCTTAACAGATCTGAGGAAAATCCGCTAACAGGGTCACATTTATAAAATGTGTTTTTAATCTTTAACATGATAAGTTCTTAACCAAGCGTAATTTAGAAGGGTACAATTTTTATTGTGGGTTACAATTACCACAGAGTTTTTTTCCCAAATTAGGTTTCCTCCTTAAATCTGATGTCAATGAGTTATATCATTTGTGAATGATTTAATCTGATGTTGCTAAGTTTGAATGATTGATTTTTTCTTATGTTATTTGGTGAATTTGTTATTTACTATATTCAGTACTTACCGAGTGAATCAATGAGTTAAGTTTTAAGAGTTTAAGTTTGATTTGTTTGATTCACCCCCCTCTCAGTGGGACCAACAATTTGTATCAGAGCTTTGCTACTATGATGCAATAAGTTGAAAGGACTTGAGTAAGATCTAAAGATATATAAGAGGGAAGCACCAAATATGAATATGGATCATTTCTCTACATGGAAAAGTAAAATGAAGTTGCATGTGTCTGGAGTAGGAGAATATGCACTTTACTATCTTGAGAATGAATATATAGCACTTACTACTGCACCTTTGACTATCACTAAGAAAATACAAAACCCTAAACATACCCAATTCATGATTGAGATTGGATTTACACTTACCGACCAAGTATATGATGAGATTCATGGTTGCACTACTGCAAAAAAAATGTGGGATAATATTCTTTTGACCTATGGTGGAGATCAACATGTTTAGGAGGCTAAATAAGAAAGTTTGAGAGGAAAATTGACTCTATGAGGATGAAGGAAGGAGAGAACATATTAAAATATAGTACAAGACTTAAGGAGACTATTAATTCTATCAAAGGAGCTGGTGGTACCATAACATAGGATAATTTTACAAGAAAAATGTTGAGAACTCTTCTATCAAGTTATGTTATTCATATATCTTCTATACAAGAGCTAAGATCTATACCCCAAATGAATGTTTCACTGGATGCCACTATTGGTAAGTTAACTGCATTTGAACTTAATGATTTTGACAATAGTGTACCTACTATTTCTAAGGTTGAATCTATATTTAAGTCTACTTTAAAGATTGGAAAGGCTAGAGAAGCTGCTGCTAGAGATGGTTATTTGAGTAGTGCTAGTGAGAAATTCTATAGTTGCATTGAAGGAATTGATGAGCTATTTACTGAATGTGAGGAGAATGAAAGAGAATTTGAAGCTTTGTTTCCTAGAAGGCTACAAAGAGGAAAAGGAAAATACCCAGGTAAGTTACGCTTAAATTTTTTTAATTGTGATAAAATTGGTCACTTTGCATCTAACTATCCAAAGAATGATAAGGAGGAAAAGAAAGATAACCTGACAAGAGAGGAAACAAATTCAAGAGATACAGAGACTACAACAAAAAAGGTAAGATATCTTGTTATATTGCTAATGAAGAACAAAGTGATGATGATTCTATTGAGAGAAATGAGGAAAAATAAGTTGTGTATGTTTCTATAAAAGATTATTTTGATGAAGAAGCACCTAAAGCCCTAATATCACAAGTAAGTAAGAATGAAACATGGATTATAGATAGTGGTTGTTCACATCACATGACTCTTGACATACTTAAGGTATGAAAGAAGAGATCACAGATCCGATTACTATTTTTTGTGATAACACAAGTGCTATTAACATATCAAATAACTCGATTATGCATTCAAAGACCAAGAACATTTCTATCAAGTATCACTATTTGAGATTACATGTTCAAGTAAAGAATGTGAAATTGGAATATGTGAATTGAAAGGAACAATTGGCTGATATCTTTACAAATCCACTACCTAAGGATGCTTTTGAGTATCTAAGAGGTAAATTAGGGGTTATTCCCCTATCCAATGTTCACTAAGGAGCATGAGGCATGCTGCATCAATTCTATATTTCATTAGAATATCTATTTCTAAATTGATATTAGTATGACACACTTTAGGTGATTCCTAAAGTTGCAAAAATATTTTTGTATGTGATGTTTTATGAGTACATGTTAGGTATAATCCACTACTAAAAAAAGTTTTAAGGAGTATGAATTTTTGGCATTTTTGTCAAAGAGGGTAATAAATTGATGACATTTATCTACAGAGAGATATTGAGGGAGAAGAATGAATTGCTAATATTTACTCATGAAGGAGATTCAGAATGTATGTTACAAAATAAGTTTTTTATCCAAGACGGAGAAAGAGATAAGAAATATCAAAGTGGAAACATATATATCAACTCAGAGGGAGTACAATTATGTATTTGAGAGCTTCCATCATCAATTTTTATAACACTGTTATAGTAGTTTCCATTAATTACAAATAGGGAGATTGTTGATTAACTGATGTTTATATGATGGAGATGATGAAGACCGAGTGATACCAAGTTTTATGATTATATAAATGGTTAGATTAGTTGTTGTTTTGTCATTGATGTCAAGCTATTGATTAATTGATTTTTATTATGTTACCATATCTTAATAGGAGAAGTTAAATGGGTGACAGATATAGATCAAACAATGATGTTTTAGTTGTTTTCTACTATATATTTGATGTTATCAAATCGGTACATTTGATTGATCAAGTCAGGAGCTGCAATGCATTAAGTTATGAATGAAAGAGACACTTTACTCAGCTAGAATGAGTTAGTCAATAGAATTTTATGTGTGTTAGTTATAGTTGCCAAGCACCGAGAGAAAGTTAGACACTGAGTGTGATTAAGTTAGTTACCAAGTTGCAAAGAAATTTTTACCAAGTACAATATACAGATATTAAATGATGTTTTAGTGTGAAGCAATGATGAGTTGGATGAGGAAATGAATTAAATGAAGTTTGTTACAAGATTTACGAGTGGGAAAATTCAATATGAATATCTAAGGTGAAGATCAAAAGGTTAAATAGGAAAGTGAAAGTTCCAAGAAAAGTTAAAAGTTCCAAGGAAAGTTATAAGTTCTAAGGTAAAAGTGACATGGTTTACCGAGTTGAGAAACTTGAAGAAGATGATCAAAAAACTAAGAGAAAAGGAAGGAAAATCAAATTAAGGAAATTAAGAGGAAAAAGTATATCTATCAAAGGAATGAGAATTACATGGAGTGTAAGACTACTAGAGAATTGAGTCAAGAAGGAAAGAAGCTAAAGAACAACATTTACCAGGCAGGACAGAGAAAGAAAAATAAAAGAATCTACAAACTGAGAAAGAGATCAATGGAGTATGTGATGCCAGTATTTGTTTGAGCATAAAGGATCTAATTCAAGCATAGTGAGTTGCTAATTTTTATAGATCAAAGTTTAATGTTGCTTATTATATTTGTAATAGACAAATCTCTTAACCAAGTGGATTTAACCATCCTAATTGTAAAACCTAGACTTAGGTGACATTCCAAAAGAGTGTTTGAAGACCTCTAACAAGGGCACTCCTAATAGGGTGAAGATCTTAATAGATTAGAGGTAAATCCCCTTACAGGGTCACTTTAGCAAATGTGTTTGTAATCTTTAATAAGATAAGTTCTTAACTGAGCGTACTTCAGAAGGGTACAATTTTTATTGTGGGTTAAAATTACCACAAAAGTTTTTTTCCAAATTGGGTTTCCTCATTAAATCTGGTGTCAATTAGTTATATCCTATGTGAATGAGTTAATTTGATGTTCCTAATTTTGAATGATTGATTTCTTCTAATATTATTTTGTGAATTGGTTATTTACTGTATTCAGTACTTATCGATTGAATCAGTAAGTTTAGTTTTAAGAGTTCAAGTTTGATTTTTATGATTCACCCCCCCTCTCAGTGGGACCAACATTTCTATCATGAGTTACATAGGACATTTTACTTGTGGTCACACTTGAGTCTTCTTGGTGGAAGGCTTGACCTAGGAAGGACATGTCGATGTCCTCTTCTTCTTCTGTATAAATCCTCTTCCTAGATTGTATCTATTTAGTAAACCATGTTGGTGTAGTAAAGGTAGTAATGGGCTTGTAAGGAGAAATGTGAAAAACTGAAGCTATCCCTCCTGTACTTTGGACTTTCATCTCCTCTTGGGATTCCCTTGATTTTCCTAATGTCTCTTGAGTTTTTGAGTTCTCTCCTTATTGTGCCTCTTCTTGTGTTATTTCATCCTTCTCTCCCAAAGTGACATCTTGTACCTCTTCTTATGTTTTTTCTAGTGGAGGAGTACTCTCTTCCACTTTGGGTCTTGTTTCATCTTGGGGTTTGTCCACATATTTTGAAATACTTGTCATTATTTCATCCTGATGCCTTGTTACCAACTTTTTTTTCTCTGGAAGGATGGTGTTTTCCTTGTGAACAAAGGTATTTGGGAAGTTGGACCCAAAGAGGATATGGGAAAAAAAGGTGGAGGAGTAGGAGGAGGAAATGAAGGTAGAGGAGTGGTTTCCTGATTTGTAAATAAAAGTGGAGGATTGGGAGTAGGAAATGAAGGTAGAGGAGTAGGAGAAGGAAATGAAGGTGGAATAGTGGGATCCTAAGTATGATTTGAATTTGAGCCTTTATCTACATCCTTCTCTCATTATGTATCCTTAAGTGAGTCTTCCTAGGCTTCTTGTGAAGTTGGGACATGATTCCCCAATTGGGATAGGGTAATAAATAGAAACCTTTCCAAGAGAGAAATGCAAAGTGCAATATGATCTAGCTAAGATGCAATCCTAACTACATGATGACAGTGAGATTTATACTGTGTTAATGTTGGAGGGCACACCCTAGTTTGATTTTGCAAAAGGAGTTATGCACCATGTGCTAGAATACACAAGTGACATGGTTCATTTGTGTGGACTAGACTCTCACACAAATAGGTTGCTAGGAACAAGAATGCAAGATATCAGGTATGATGAGACCTATGAAATGTTGCTCAAGAGGAGACGTAATACACCCAGATATTTTTAGGGATTTGGGATGCACAAATCCTACCCCCAGTGAGGCATACATAGTCATAACTAAACATCAAACATAAATGCACTAATAATCTATGAAAAGTAGATCATACCACAAATGACACTTATTCCAACAGGTACTCACCATAATGAACCAAGATATGAAAGATCAAGGTTGTCATGAGGGCACATTGAAACACAAGATAAAATCAACAAAAAGGCATCCTAACCAAGCATTCATTCAGTCTAGAAGTTCTTTCCACGAACAAATTTGATGTGATAATTGATAGAAAAGCCGACACCAAAAGGATGCATCCTGATGGGAAAAAGATTGATTGATTGAAATAGGAATTCGCTGGCAATGGCTTGTGAATAGAATGAAACTCAGGAAAGTATGTGCTAAAACCTAACCTTTTGGGAGCATACTCAGACATGCAAACATTAGAGATATATAATCAATAAACTACATTAAACATGTCTAAGAAGAATACTATGAAAACAACAAGAGATCTAATCACAACCTCTGATGAGCCAAACAAGTGCACCCAAGCCTTGTTGATTTTCTCTTAGAGAATTGTGGGTGTGCTCTCCCAACACAATATCATAATCCCACTAAATTTTGATGGATGGAAACTAGAATTCAAGCTAATGGATAGTGAAGAGCTCAAGAACAAGTATGAAGAACTTGTCTCAAGCCATTCACCAAATGATTAGAATGAAGATGCAAACTAAACTAAAATGCTATGCAAGATCAAAATGAAGCTAAGAACTAGATTCATTCACCATTATGCCTAGGATGTAATTTATAGATTATCTAAGAACACAAGCATGAAAAACACTCTAAAATTCTAACACTAAACTAGCATGATAACAATGCATAGAAAAGAGATGATTTGCTCTTGACAATGGCCTCTATTTATAGATTTTTTGGAGGAGAGAGAGGGCTTGGATGAGGTGGAGCTCATATTTCATCCACATAGGTGCCACATGAAGGACACATAAGCCATGCAAGAGGCCAACTTTGCTCACACATGTGTGAGAAACTTTTGATGTGATTGGTCAAGGTGTACTTAAAGTACACATATGAAAGATCTTGTAAGAGGTGTAAGAGGTTTAGTCCAATGAAACACTTTTAGAAATTATAAGAAAGTGTCATCAAGGTTGTTAGAAACCTTGTTGGCACCAAATTAGCATGATTTTGAAAAGTCAAATTTAGAAATTTTCTCACACATGTGTGAGCAAATAATTAGGACTAATATGTGTAGTAATCAAGAAATTGGCCTAATTAACCTTAGTTAATTAGTGAATAGGTCTATTTGGTGAGAGTGATGTGAGGTAGGGTAGGATCTAGGTTCAAATTAGCTTTATCTAAAATAAAATTTAGATTAATTATGGTTTAGTAGAATTTAAGTCATGTAGAGGAATAAATAAATTAAAAATTTATTAAAAAGGGATTAATGAGGGGTAATGTATATAAATAAAATTTAATACATTAAAGGGGATATTATTTAAATTAAATTTAAACACTAAGGAAAGTGAATCATATTTAATTAAATAAATAGAAGAATATTAAAAATATAATTAATTAATTATAATGCTATGGGAATATTAATTAAATTAATATAAGGACAATTTTGGACGTCTACAACATTAAGCCCCCACTTTAGCGGGAGTATGGAAATTGAACATACTTGTGGTAAAGTTTAGAAGAAAGACCCCGATGGATCGCAACAAGGTAGAACATCACTTAGTCAAGGACATGAGCCCCTAGACAAAGGATTATAACTCAAAATACATGCACAAATATATGAAAGTAAAGAGAAATTAATCATAGAAAACATACATGACTACATAAGAAAAACAACAGCAACACTATAGATAACATAGCTTCATGATCTAATCCTACTAGCATGAAAGCGAAAGAGAGAAAAGAGATAGTGATTACCTCGCCTAGTAAGATGCCCACCTTACCATGAATCACCAAGGAGGGAGAGCCCAACAGGTTCACCCATAAACTATGCTTTGCAATTGTAATGCATCTTTTAATGGCTTTTGAAATATCCATAGATCCACATTCTTGTATCACTATGGAAATATGCGTGTCTTTTCAAGATTTAGCAACTCATGTGCATTACCTTCCAAGGATTTAGCATATTGTGAAATGTGTATCTCTTCACGATTTAGCAACTTATGTGCGTTACCTTCTGAGAATTTAGAAAAAATAAAAATAAAAATAAAAATGTGTGTCTCTTCAGGATTTAGCAACTTATGTGCGTTACCTTCCGAGAATTTAGAATGTTGTAAAATGTAAAATATAGTATAAGGGAGACCCTATATATGCCCCCCTCCTTATCATGACTACCCACTAGGTAGGATAAGGAAGATAAAGAGGATGCCTACTTCACAAGGTAAGGGGATATCCAGTTTAACAACAATATATCCTTAGCAAAGAGTATTGACCCTTACCTCTAAGAGCATAGATAATCGTGAAATGGATATGTCACATATGGAAAAAGGATCCTCAAAGAGGAAGAGATATTATCATCAAGACCCCCACCATAGAGGAGTGCTTAGGATAAAATATCATCTTCTAAAGAAAAGAGGGACCAAGATTCAATCATCAAGCCCCCTGCGATCAAGAGGAAGAGGAATCTCAGAATGAAGGAATCAAACTCTAACCCAAAGCAAAGGAAAGAGTTTATAAAGAACATAATTTTAAAAATTAAGAAGAGGTGATGACCTAGGACAATCACCTCTCATATAAGAAGGTATCCATAGCTCAAAACATAAATCTTTATAAGGAAACAATATTGTATGATAAACAAATGCCACTAAGCTAAGGAAAGTAGATCCTTAGATAGAGAAGGAGGATAATACCTTTCCCCCCAGGGATGAAAGCAAGGGATATATCAAATTATATCAAGAGATGTTGTAAAAAGAGATATATTTGCAAAACAAATGTCCTAGAAAAGATATCATGAATGATTATGAGAGAAGGAAGTATGTACCATAATAGAAAATTATAAGGATAAAATATAGAAAGAATAACCAACTAAACTCAAAACAAAACACATGCTAAGAGCATAATGGATCCTAGAAGATTGGAAGGAAATACCTCTTGCCCCCCAGTTAAGAAACAAGAGGAGAAAAATGATCTAATTTATAGAAGAAAAAGGGGAATGCCCTATATCAAAATTAGGAAGAAATTGTAATATTGCACGGGAATGAGATATAATTCTTCAAGCAACTCTTTCTCTAACATATAGTTTGAAATGAACACAATCAAAATGTAAATGTGTATTACTATAATGAAAAGGACATTTGTATTTAGAGAGAGCATTTTTTGGCATAGGTTTAAAGATTTCTTTCTTAGAATTCATTAAATAGACATATACTTTCTTAGACACATCTTGAGGAGTATCAGGGTGATATAAGGAAGGTGTTGGAAGAATAACATGAAGAGGAGGATGATAGTTAAGATAAGCCACCTTGAATTGAGAAGGAGGGAAACCTATACCATTCATATCTTGTTTAGGGGATGAATGAATCAGGTTTTTAATTCCATGTTAATTAACACCAAGCCCTAAACCCTTATAGCCTTGTTTATCTACCATAGTATATCTGGTAGTGTACATATCTTGCAAAGCTTCTACATGAGGTGATTGATTATGGTGCTCATGAGAAAATTTTGTGTATGGTGGAATGATAGGTTTAGAAGAGGTTTCCTTATTTTTCCCTTTAATATCATCATGGATCAGATAGGAAGGGGAAGGTAAAGGGAATAATTATTGAACATCGACATCATGAAACTTAGCTTGAGCCCCATCATAAGTGTTGGAAGAAATAGGGATAGAAGATGGAGAAATAGAAATAGGAATATTTGGAATTGGATTAGGATTGATAGGATGAGGATTAGGAGGATTAGTAAATGAGGTATCATCTACCAAATTTTCACATAATCCAAAAGAGCAATAAGTCCACTACACAAATCCTTGATGAAAGTTTTGAAAGTAGGAAGACTAGTATTAGTTAATCTAAAAATAGCATAAGGAAGTGAAACATGAAGACTAAAAAACATGATGAAATAGATGATACTTTCATAAACATCATAAGTACTATAAAGAGATTCTAATAGAGTAATAATAAGGAAAATAACCATACACAAAAGCATCTTAAATATTCTCATAGTGAATGAAATGCAAGAAATGTTTTTATATTTTTATGAGTATGTAGATTTTTTTGTATTTTAAAATGCAAGAGCATAAAAGAAAACTAATTTAGTATGTATGCAAAATCTAGTCTCTAAGGAAAGGAGGAAAATAATCTAACACCAAAAAGAAAGAGTTGTCTATCGCGGGTTCACCAAAATGTAATATATAAAATGTTACATTTAAAAATGTAGGGGGTAAATAAGATGCTCCCCTTTTATCCTTAGATGCACAAATGAAGGATCCAAATTGATTAACCCCAAAGGAAGGATCAATGCATAAATGAATCAATCATTTGGAAATGAGAGCAAAGAGGAAGATCTTAAATTCCTATTTATAGGAAAGAATGTGTGATAGATCTAGAAAGATTAAGAAATTTAATTGAAATGGATAGGAGAAAAGTACTAACCTTGAAATGTTACAGATCTGAAGAATGTTGTTTTCGGGGGTCTGCACTGAGTTTCTGGAAAATATGAGACCAGATCTAGAATAGAAATGTAGAGATGAACAAAATGCATAAATCTTTTTCTGTTCTGACATAGTTCCAATTTTGACCCTTAACTCAATGTCACCATTGACCCAGAATTTACGATTCTAACCTAGGGCAGAATCGACCTCAAAAGTCTTTGACATAAAATCTATTTTTGGATCCCAAAATTTTTCTGAAAAGGGTATCTAAATCTATACTCCGATCCACTATTCTAAACCTGTACTTGCAAGAAAAATGGATTTATTTTTGGCAGGAGGGGTTTACCTTAGTCAAACCCCGATTTAGGAATTAACCTTGAAATAAATAATTGAAATAAAGAATGCTAGCAAGTAGTAGAAGTAGATCTAATAATGAAGCTATGATATTCAATAGATATGCAATTGTATTTTGAATGTAAACAAGTATGTAAATATGAAATCTTGGACTCAATATTAGAAACCATAAACCTCCATGAGTGTATACTTGGAATCCACCTTGAAGAGAGAATGAATGAGTCTTGAGGATGCACAAAGGATCTTGAAGGAAGACCACACCACCATGATGGATATATCTAGGTCTTGAAAGATGAATCTTGAATGCTTGAACCAAATCCCTTCAAAGGCTTGAATGCTTGAATCCTTGATCTTCAATAGATAACTTGAATGCTTTAGAGGAAGACTTGAAAACCTTTACTAAACTTTGAAAGCTTGAGGACATGTAAAATTCTTGCTTGGTTGATAGTTGTTTGCTTGTGATTATGCTTGATATAACTTAGTGCTTAAAGAAAATGAGAGGAGAAAACTTCCTTATATATGAATCTAGGGAACAATCTTCTAGAGAGCCCTACATAGGAGAATTAAATTCCAATTAGATATATACCCCTAGAAGAAGACCTATATTAAATATAATTTAAGAGTCATCACTTCGAAACCCAAAACAGCCGACCCAAAAGTAGGAAATGAACTTTTAATGACCTCTGACACTCGACAAAATTTCAAACTTGAAAGGGGGACCTAGGTCAAATTCAAGGTTGTCCTTGACCTAGGTCAAGGTTGAGGATGAACTTGACCTAGGTCAAGGTCAAGGTCGACATTGACCCTGGGATTCAGAAACCTATAAAATGTGCTAGATGGGATAGATGGTGCTCGGAGAGGCCCAATCAGGGTCCTAAAAATACATAAAAGTAGGTGATGAAATTAATTTTCCATTAGTATGCAAACAACACTTTCGGTAAGCATACATCAAAAGAAATGAAATAGAGGAAACCAAAAATGTAGAAACTAGAGATCACCAAAAATGACTAAGTACAAAGAAAATTGACGACACAATTTTGTGTGTAAACCAAAAATGCAAAGTCAGAGGGATAAAGAGGAACCCAAAAGAGGAACCTGACGTACAAGATGCAGTGAAAACTAAGAGACAATCAAAGAGAAAACTGAGAGAATAGTTTAAGAAAGGAACCCAAAAGATAGTCAACTGACTTCAAAGCATAACTGACCGTCAGAAACTGAAAGTCAGTTGCAGCCCGCAAAAAGTGGATCTGACTTCCACATCAGATAAAATAGTCATGTTCTATTTATAGTCTTGATTTGATTTTAAAAAAAAATCTTTAGGGAAAAGAAACATGAATATAATTTCTTTAATCAGTCTAATTGATTTAAACCACATAGACTAGGAGATCAAGGTAAAGTTGTAAACCTGTGATCTTAGAGTTAACATTGTTTGACATGAAACTTGATTAGGTCAATTTATCTTATAAATAGACTATGTAGTCATTCTTTATTATGCATGATGAGAGGGATGTGAAAGGATATAAGAGGATGAATGAAGCATACAAGAATACCTATGGATCAGATTGAAAGTTTCATGACTAGAACTACAAAAGGTGAATTTGGTTAGCAAGAACCAAGAATAGAGACTACCGAGCATCAGAGGTATTATTAAATCACATTAGGTGATATACTTATTTATGTAATCTTAAATGGATCTATAATTAGAAATAGGAGATTGCATACACCAGGTCAAATTGTAATTTTCTATCATTCTAACAAGTGAAGCAAAGTGTAAAAATCCTTCCAAGGAAGGTGGATTTAACAATCCAACTATAAATCTCTTAATCGAGTGAAAACTCAACAGTGTTGCTAAAGCTCTTAACCGAGTAGAATTTAACAGGTCTCCATAGATACTCTTAATTGGGTAGATCATTAGAAGTGATCAAATTGTAAGCCTTAACTAACCCCTTCCAATCTGTAGATAGTGAAGAATTTGTGGCTACCATCCCCACTGCATTTTTTACTTCCTAACATGAGTTTTCTGTGATATCATATCTTGTCTTATGTGTCAATTACTTTCATGAATGTTTCTATGAATGTTCACATGTTTGATTAAGTTTATGAATTAATATATCGTACATCAAGATAGTATAGAACAAATGGTTGGATAAACATTTGATAACTTAAAGGATAAAGGTTAAAAGAGACAAAAGTTTTATAGGTACTGATTCACCCCTACCCTCTCAGTACACACTTCCCATTAATTCCAACAATTGGTGTCAGAGCTAAGTCTCTTCTTTAGAAAATATTAAAGGCTTAAGATAAAAGATCATACAATGGAGAAGTACAAACTTGATAAAAATATTTAGAATAAAAAGATAGAAATTCAGATCTTCTACGAGAAATATAAAGAAGCTAGAATCAATATGAGACAACTGTTAGATGAAAGAGAGATTATGGCATCTCACTGTAATGAAATAGATTATCATGAGGAAGAGATACCAAATTTCTTTGAGTCTTTAGGATCAACTACAAGAAAAGCATCAAACACATCAGAAGAAAGCATCACAAGCCTAACTGAAATCAATCAACATCTGGCTGGATAAGTAAAATATCTGCAAATCAGTCAAGAGACATAGATGGTAAGAATGATTGATGTCATGAATAGTGCAAGACAAGCTAATCAAGAAAGAACACTAGCTATTGGTGATAGAAGAAAGATTAAAGAAAATCTATAAGAGAAAGAGTCTAAAATACAAATACTTACAGAGCATTAGCATGAGATCACAAATTAGATTATTCTTATGAGTCAAGAGGAAAACAAAGTGAATGTTGAACTCATTGAAAGAATAGAAGATATTGGTGAGCTAAGTGATGAGAATGGAAATTTGAAACATGAAATAAGAATTCAGAAACAACATAATGAAATTATAAAGAAAGCTGAAGAAAGAAATAAAAGAATGGGTGATTTTCTTGAAGGACAATGAAGAGTTAACAACAACATTGGTTTAGGCTTTACCGAGAATGGAGAATCACCCAATCAAGCTGATCCAAAGAATGTTTGTGAAAATCCAAGACCAAGAAAGCTGACATGCAATCAATATGGAAAGAAAGGCCACACATCAAATGTATGTAGAGGAAAAATGAAAGGTATTCCTAAATTTACATCTTCATTCATAGGATTTTATTTTAAATGTAACAAGAAAGGACATAAAGCTTATGAATTTAAGTCTGAGATGAAACAATCAAAGAAGGAAACCTACATGGACAAATACTGTCCTACTTGGAAAATACTCTTGAATGATAGAAAAACAAAAGGCAAGCATTGAATCCTGAAGGTCAAGAAACTCCTTATCAACTGAAAATATTCGGTAACCAGTTGGTATGGGATTACAACACTTGGAAAAATTGTACATCATGTGGAAGATTTGGTCACATTGCTGCAAACTATATGAGATAGTGGACTAGAAATTCTAGAGGCTAGACTAACCCCAGAATGGCATGGTAACACTGTCATAAAATTGGTTATCTCAAGAAATATTGTAGAGACCGAATGATAGAGACCAACACATATCCCAATGGAAACACCATTGAAGACATCTAGAGAATGAGAGACAAAATGTGGAGAAGAGCTTCAAACAATGATGAAGTTGAACCGAGCAATGCAAATGGTGACACCCCATCCAATGGATCTGGTGACATCACCACCCCCACCTAAGAAGAACAAGTAAGTATGGAACTACATTACACTATGTATTATTTTACATTAGTTCCATAATATGTTGATGAAATGCCAAATTAGCATAAGTAAATATGCATCATTGTATTACTTGTTAAAATCTGTGATAACTATGATATCAGGTAATACATACCAAAATCCTTTGGTTTACACTCAAAGCTGAAACTACCTATACTTACTGAGAAGAGTCGGTTAACATGAGAAAGAAAATTTGCTAGTGTAAAGTTAGACTAGTCGGTAATCAAGAAAAGTGAACAAGTTGTTTGCAACATTGAAACCCATCGGTAAAAGAAAAGAGTTGAACAACTACCCCAAAATTTCATGTTGTCACCAAATACAAGTTAATGTTCAAACCAATGAACTCCATCTTCGAACACCAAGGAGTTGTTGAGCATTAATCACTCGATTTTTAGGGCAAACACCTATAAAAAGGGTGCCATAAGGGCTTCATTGTTCACCATGATTAGAGAAGAGCGATGAGAGAAAACATTAAGCAAACAAAAAAATCATCACAGAGTGACTTCAACTCGACCAGAGAACTCCAACAGATTAGTGATCATCACATGTGTAAATAGTAAGTTACTAAGCCAACCGATAACTTTGTTTACACATTTTTCAGAAAGCCCTAAATTTCTTTGAAACAATGGCGATGACCTCAAGAACCACCAAATAGAAGAATATCAAAAAGGATGAGGTTAAAATCGTCAAGAATTATGTGTGTGAAGAACCACATTACAAGATTCACCCTGAGGTTGCTTCACAACCCGATGATGCTAGAGAATTCTCATGAATACCAGCTAGGGTTTTTCTTGTTGAAGACGTGTGAGCTTACATCCACTACAAGATTGCAGAAATTGGTGATTTGGAGGTAGAACAAGCTTACAAGAATTTGTGAAATGAAGATGGATCCTTAAAAGATGAACATATAAACATAGAGGAGAAAGGGATCACTAATTCCCTATTGTTCTTGAAGGCATTCAAAATTGAGTGCATTTGGTTAGTACTAAGATGAATACAAAATCACAAACTATGGCTGGATGAGCCTAAGATGATAACCTAAGATGTTATCCATGCAGTCACCGGTTACCCTGTAACTGAGAAGGTAAAAGAATTGAAACATCCACCCAAGGCTAAGATTGAGAAAAACACTAGAGAAAAGTGTGATGGTAGAGGGCTGAAGGTATCAACTATAACTGATGATGAACATAAATTTGGAGCATGAGTTATAGGTTACAAATTCTTGCAAGCAAGCAGGACGAACAACATAGCATCTGGTGTAGTTGATACAACTTACAAGATTGTGAAGCAAGGCACTCAGTTGGATCTATCAACACTTTTTCTGAGACAGCTAGAAGAAAATTTGAAGACTATAAGAAATCCCAAAAAAAATACATGTAAGTTTGGATCACTTATCATATGCATTTTATTCTAATTTCAAGAAACATTTTCATCAGTAGGAGATGTCAAATGGGATTCCACAAAACCAATCACCATGCAAATTAGTGAATACATAACATCAATGGGAGACAACTTTGAAATAGTCATGGATGAGAACTTCACAGGATTCAAGGACCGAATGCAGAAAAGGGTAAGAATCACTGAAAAACTTATTGAAAAGTTCAAAGATTATATATGTTTCATGATTGACACTGACCACACATACATCAAACCTGTTGTACAGAGGACAACATGGTTAAAACCTCCAAAAAATGAGGTAAATATTGATCAAGCATCTAAGACAATCGATGCATTGATAAATGAACCATTAGATAAGAAACAACCTAAGTTTGGAACTTATGAGGAGGCAAAATCAAGAATCAAATCTGGCCTGGTTGTAAAGAAAATTGTCAGGAAAAAGAACAAAATGGTCAAGAACCTCAAGAAAATACCATCGGCAATAGAGGAAGAAAATGAACAGGAAGAAGAAGTTGACAAGGAGGAAGAAACTAAGGGCCAGTCACCCATTGGTGAAGCTATAGAAAAGAATGACTCCAAAGCCACATAGTCAGATTCACCACCTCCCCCACTAGCAATGAAGTCAAGAACCACATCTACTTCAAGAAAAAGAATCCAAACAACAAAGGACTCAAATCCTTCACCCTTGAAGAAAGGAAAAGTTAAAACCTAGAAGAGGAAACCGACCACACAGAAAAGAGGGTCATCAAAGAGAAGAAGGTTTTTTCAAACAAGGGAAGACATTGAGGACACCAAGCAAGATGAAGGTGTAGAAGAAGAAAATATTAAGGTTCTAGAAAGCATTGATGAGGTATGCAAATCTATTGCAAGTTCATGATCTATTACAGATTATAAGATCAGAAGATGGTTAAAACTTGATCCAGAAGATCAAAACAAAGTTGAAGATTCCATCATTGCAAAGATGTATAAATTCAAGTATGTATCGATTCAATTCGAAGGTAATAATGTACCAAGGGAACTCTTGGAAAGATTATATGCTAGATGGACGTTTTCCTTAAAGAATTAAAAGGAGATAAGAGAAAGAGTACTTGTTTCTCTTATGCCTCTAGAATCCAAGAGGGTAGAAATTGATGAGATGATGGAGAACCATAAAAAGGAGTTCTCACCCAAGTTGAGAGCCTGCAAATTTATTGAAGGGAGGCTTATAGAGATTGAACAAGAAATTCACAAGAAATGAGTAAAATACTCAATAGACCTATTGAGGAAGCTATCCCTAATAAAGACCTACAAAATAAAAATGACAATAAGGAAACTCAAGAACACATCAGAATCAAAGATGCAGAAGATGACACATTAGTTGAGTTAGATAAAGAAGAAATGAACACAACCAGCAACAAGAATGTGGAAGTTGTAGATGAAACATGGCCTAGAACCACTAAGGAAAACATTGTGGATAACACAATCATTGACATAAATGATGATCTAGCAGAAGAGGTAAAGAAAGATGAAGATTTCAATGTTACCAAGGACACAACTGATGAGTAGGACACAACATTTGATACTGCACAGGTGAACATACCAGGAAACATGCCAATATTGATACAAGCCATCAATATTTTGCAAGAAACAAACAATTCACCTCAAAAATATTCAAGCATTCTCGAGGATGCAGGGGATGAAGGAAAGAAAGACAACACCGATGATTAGAAGGACATCAAAGACACTCACATTGTAATCAAAACTAACAAGGTTACAAGAGGAGATACTAATCAAATAGATGGAGACTCAACTTAGAAGGATTCATAGAAAAAGATAGATGAAGTGCATAAGGACACCGATGAAGGAGATAAACCCAAATATGGCACTCCTGAGTATACCAAAACATTTTCTACTGACAATGTAAAGATTGATGTGGAGACGTCTATAGAAAATAGACAAGTTGAAACCGAAACAAAACAACAAAAAGAAGCAACACCACAAATAACTTCATCTATTACCACAGACAAAGCCAAGAAGATGGCTATGTTTTTTTCACTCAAGTGAAACTCTGAAGAAGAAGAAGAAATCCAAAAAGGGTAAGTTGGAAGTCACATTAGATGAAATCATAGAAATTCCCAAATGTGACCCAACCACACTTGACTATGAAGCATTGAAGGAATATGATGAAATATGCTAGAGGAAGGCATTATAGGAGAAGTTGAGGAAGAAACACTGAGACTCCATGGTACTGGAAAAAACTAGGGACATCTTGCACCAGATTGTACCTGACATTGATGTTGATCATAATAAACCCATACTTGATCAACTAGCCACTCTCACAGAAGTAATTACAACACATAACATTGATGTGGAGAAGGCAATAGAAGAGAGAGCATAGAAAAAATACCATCAAAAATTTGTTGAGAAAATAATTCAAGAAGTATTAGTTAATAAGGAAAAGCTTTTAGAATTCATAAGTGAATTAGATCCAATTATTGCTAAAGCTATTTCATTAATTCAACATTGAGCACAATTGAAAAATTCACTAAAGATCATAGCGATAAGATAGAAAAGTTAGATTCTTATCTAACTACAAGTGATAAGGGATTAACCACCAAGGAAAATGAATTGAAGTTGCATTATGAAAAGATAATTGAAGTAAAAAGGTTAAGGCAAGAACTGTGGGAAAAAAAAACACAATTCAGGGAAGAGGTCACCAAGCTCCAGGCTCAACTTCTACTGAATCTCACACTGCTTCAACAACATATAAGTTTAGAAAGGCAACTGATAGCAGCCCCTGAGATGTCTATAGTAGAAAACATCTATGAAATGCACTCAAGGATTACACTCAAGCACATGGCTCTAGAGAAAATAAAGGAATAGTGGGAGAAGATGATGGAAGAGATGAAGTCTTAGCACTCTCACATTTTTGATAAGCTATAAGGTATACACCTTTGCCCTTACTATCAAAAAAGGGGGAAATATATGATATGTATATGATATGTATAGATAGGAAACTATACAGTATACAAAAAAGGGGAAAATAATGATATACAGGCATATACATAGGGGGAGTCATAAAATGACTAAGGATTATATATGTTGTACATACTTAACATTTTGTTAGTATTTTGCACATATTAATTTTTGATACTAATGTCAAAGGGGGAGATTGATGACAATAATTTTCCATTAGTATGCAAACAACACTTTCGGTAAGCATACACCAAAAGACAGGACAAAGAGCAAACTGAAAATGCAGATACTAGAGATCACCAAAAATGGCTAAGTATAAAGAAAACTAATGACACAATTTTGTGTGTAAACTGAAAATGAAAACTCAGAGGGATAAAGAGGAACCCAATAGAGGAACCTGACATACATGATGTAGTTCAACCTGAGAGACAGTCAAAGAGAAAAATGAGAGAATAGTTCAAGCAAGGAACTTGAAAGACAGTCAACTGACTTCAGAGCATAACCGACTGTCAGAAACCAAAAGTTAGTTGCAGCCTGCAAAAAGTGGATCTGACTTCCACGTTGTTAGTAAAAAGATTTGTCTTCTCAAAAATACCTTCAAAAATGACTCTTAAATACCCAAAATGAGAAGAAAAATACAACCAATAGTTGGGAAGGATATCAAGAGGTTGATAGCTTTCCTTTGAATTGTGAGGTACAACTCCCTCATATAAAGATTTAGAATGAATTAGACAGCGGGTTATGTCTTTTACTAGAAGACAAAGGATTTCTAACATTCGTCCATAGACATGAAATGAATGTAATTATAGATGTGAGTAATTAATAGGAAAATTAACAAATAACCACAAGATTATTTACTAATCCTCCTCTGTGAAAGAGAAATAAAAAAAAGAATGCTTTAATTTGCAACATATGAGTCCATAAACTGATAGATTTATTCACCTAACATTACACAAAAAAGTGTTAGAAAATAGAAAAGTAATGATCACAAGATCAACTATAATCCAAGAAACCAGACACTCAGACCTCAACATTAGAGTAGTGTCAAGTATTCATTATCTCAAACATAAAAAAAATAACCACATGATTGTCTTGTCTCTATGCTATCAGGCTACTCTGAAAATGTAGTAAAAAAATATTCATTTTCCCCTCTCATCTATGTTATAGATAATATCAATGTATTCTCCCTCTTTAGCAGCCACTAGACCTCGCCCATGAAAAAGAAGAAGCCCCACTTTCCCTTTCTTTTCCATACTTAACTCCATTCTTCCCAACAACTTAATTTTTAGCTATGCTTATCAGTTTTAATAACTGATTCTTGAATGACTTTTTATTTCTGATATTAAACTCTCAAAAACCCTTTTTAACTGCCAATCTCCCTTGAGAGTCTTTGTATATATGTCTCCAAACTATTCCCTAATGAATTATTAGGATCACATCATAAGAATAAGATATTTCATGATGTTTAGGAAAGTATTTTCATACCAGGTGACTTCTAGATGTCATTCTTCTCACATTCCTATGCTACAATAGGTATATTTCTTGATGAAGTCACTTGAAGATTGACACATCACCACTTGATTTTATCCTCCAATGACATTAGATTTCTAGTTTTTCTTTCTTAGCCTTCTGACTTGCTTGATAACTCAACCTTTTCATGTCTATATGGGACATTCCACTTATGGTACCATACACATTTTCATTGTTCTAAAATATTCAAATTCTTACTTTTGATCTGGTATAAAGGGTCGGGTTTATGCCCTTAAACAGAGAATGAGAAATCAGAGAATGGGCTTTGGCTTCCAGTCTTATGATGATGGTTGACTTGGCTCACCATCTGTGTAGAAAATTGTGACCATGCTAAGAGACAAATGGAAGATGTGTGATCACTGTGGGGGTCTTCATTGATTGACTATGTAGGCAGGGAAGCACACATGGCACCATCAGGTTACTACACATGAACAAACACTTTGCATGAGAACAAACTCTCAATCGGTTCTTTGAAAGACCATTTTACCTAGCTAATGTATTTTTCTTTGCATCTAAATAAAATTTCCAACCATGAGTGATATGAATGATTAAATTAAGATGAGTATCCCATCTAATATTTTAGTGCATATTCCATGCTGGCTTGACCACGAATTCACTATTCTTTATAACTTTAGAGATATGTTGTGTTTCTTACAATAGAGGCCCACAACTTTCCCAAAAAGTTGGCTAAATTTGCACATTGAATCCATAGTCACTCTCATTGGCAATTTATAGCACTTCTATGCAGCCTATCAATCATACAAAGCGACTCCATAATGCATCGTAGTGCCCTCTAAATATGGCTTGAGCTCACGCGGCAAGGAAATTATGTGATCTTCCTTCTCTATTGTCGACATGGACTATTTTGAAACTCCATACATTGTGAAATTACATCAAAAAGATCATGATCATTCTCTAAGTTTGGCTGTGGAATCTCTCTATCAGGTTCCTTTGAATCAAGTTTCAGGTGTAATCTCAAACCATTCAATATTCCTCTAGAACTTTAGATAAATGATGTCCATTTCAAATCTAGAGTATGATGTCCTTAAAGTTCTTGGGCTTTCTATACACCATTATCCCCGAATTGGAAAGTAGTGGCACTTCCAATGTCATTAACCTTTTGAAAATCAATTTAAAATTGCTAGACATAACCATGATGCTCTGATGACTTGATTCAAAGAAGCTTGTGGGAGGGAGTGGTTCCAACTGAGTATCGATATCTTTAATGGTGGAATTTTGTGGGTTCAAAATTCTATCAAAAAATTTTCCTACTATCTTGTAATGTACACCTTTATGTCATGTGATTCACATTCTGCTCAAAACCTATGACATTGAACATTGCATCACTTCTTGATTGAGAGAGTTGTGGAATCATTCTTGTGAATTGAAGTTTGGAGTGTTTCAGGACCATGGAGATTAAGAGAAACCCGCTACATTCAAAATGAAAATCTTTGGTAAAGGCTCTGTATAGCTTTATAGACAAGGTTGAGAATTAAAAATTTTCATTTACCATCTTCAAATCAAGGCACAAAATACATGGTCTAAATTGTGCCCTGTCCATAAGTAGCACCCGATATCACATGCATGGATTCGGTGAGTACTAAATTTTTCTTCAAATAACCTGCAACTTCTTCCTCAATGTCAACTTGAACTATTGACACATTGTATTTGAGTTGAGCCATGTGGAGGAGGAGATTTAAAGGCATAATGATTTGATTTGAAAATTTTCTTCGCCCCTTTTCATTGTGAGGAATCATGTCAGTGCTTCAATTTGTTCCATCATATGACTTTACTAATATATTTAATATTAGTTGTTGTCAGCAGTAACTCATGGAATAAGGAATGGTGGTTGCTTGTCGCACTGAATTTGATAAAATTTTCCAAGATGGTATCCTCTCGATGAATTGCATAATGCCACACTATGTCTTTTTAAATGGGAATGAAACCTATGTTTGCAGAGATGACTTCTTACTTCAGAAAGAGTTTATGAGAAAGAATAAATTCATAGCTTCATTCAGAATTTTGGTGAAGTGTCCTTTAGTTGTGCTCTTATTTCTTGAATCTTCAACTTTGAACTATTTGAATTCTTAGAACTGAACCATCAATTTTCTTGCAACTTGAAATTATACCTCTGATCTGCACTTCAAATTTTAAGCTTGGATCATGAGCCTTGGGACCATCAAACCTGCATTTTGAACTCTGAATCTTGAATTAGCATTTTGTACCTTTGAATTGACTTGGCTGAAACTTTGAACCCGATTCTCAATAGGTGAGACTGCATTTTGAACCATTGGAATTGACCTTGAAACTGTTTCTTTTGAACATGCAACTTGAACTCATACCCTCCGACTTTGAACTTTGAGCTAAAGTTCAAAATTCAAAGTTCAATATCTCACTCGCTTTTGGTATTTCATCTTCATGAAACATGAACCTCTTACAACATGATTAGCACAAACTAATACAATATATATCAGGACAACTTAGGGGATCTCACTATGGTACCTGATTTCAAAGTTTAAAACTTGGGTGCTATATGCAAGCCAACAACTAGCTCTGACTGGGGATGTGCACTCTAAAGTGCATGAAGAATCTAGAAATCTCTGGTTAAAGGCCAGTGTCTTGTATCAGTGGGCAATAGAGTCAAGGAAAAAATGGAGAACAAGGAGATGCTTAAAAGAAAGGGTAGAGAGGGAACAAGAAAACTACCAAAACAAAACACCTAAACTAAACAAACCAGAAACAAGACAAAACACCTAAACTAACTAGCACAACAAAAAATTTATTTACAAAAAGACAGGGCTAGTAGCCCATACCTCCAAAGAATTCTTTCTTCTCATGTGAAACCATTGACCGGTTGTGAGAAATATTTTCTAGTGTGGAAGACAGGTTGATACATTAGATGTGTCATTCGAAATAAACATTTAGTGGCTTCAGGAAAAAGAGCTCCAACTATAATATGGTACAAAAAATTTAAAAGTATATTAGATCCAAAAAGCCAATTCACATCATAAATTTCAGGTTGCACTATCTTGGCATCATTTTGAGTAAGGTGAATTATATTGTGAACACCCATGTCTTTCACCTTGGAAAAATAGACCAAACTTATGAAGAGGGAAACATTGGGGAAGTGTCCTGTTAGAACACTCAAGTCAAAGCCTAGAGTTAGGCTCGCTGAAAGTTCACCTTCTGTAAGTCCATCAGAAGCTTTATTTTTAAAATAGAATGCCTCCAATATTTAGGGCTGAGACCATTCTTCTTGATTTGGTGTGAAATCAATCAAGAAGGCCTCATATTCTATCTCCTCATCAAATGCACAAACTCTAAATTCTAACTCATCAATCAGAATATCATGGTCAACTTTGGACCCAACAAAGAAGATACTTGGATCTTTGTGCTAAGAAACAAAAGGTATTAAAATTAATTCAATCTTTACCTAAACCATACTCTTATGGTTTTCATTGTTCACTTCTGTGTTAGCTTCCTCGGTCAACCATGAATGATTTGTTGAGGGAACTTCTAGCTAGAAGATATGCTTTGGATTAACTTCTACTTCCTTGCTTTGTTGGTGTTTGATCATGCTGCCAGAGCTTTCAAGACAACCTTCTTCTTTCTCTTTTGTGTCATATAGAAGATCATAGGGTACAAAGAGAGGATTAGCTTTAATTTTAAAATCTTCAATGTATTTAGTAGGTAAGTACAAGGCATTCACATTTCTCCAAGAAATCTCATCACGAATCTCTACTGCTATAATGTCAACTATATTTTTTCCTTGAGATATAGAAGGAAAATCAGATCCCAAAAATACCTTTTCATGTCACTAGCTGAACTATCCTCATGGTATATAGCTAAGGGTAATGATTTTTGGACATTACTTTCAAGAATCATAGGATCAAACTTAACAGGAAAAACCTCCTCTTTTTGGGTGTGATTAAAATCTTCATCAAATGAAAATAAAGATCGACAATCTGAAGTACTCACCTCTTTACCTACCAGAAACTTTTCTTGAACATGTGGCTCTTCTTGTTTAGCTTGTTTCTGATTTCCCTTTTGTTGCTGGTTGAAAATCCAAGGCACTGATGATTTTTCCATTGGTGATGAAAAATATTGATCTTCAGAGACCAAGAGATTGGAGAGCATGGGTTCTTTAATCTCAGATTTTTCTTTAGACATCTTTGTAGCAGCAGGAATTCCTTGATCATAATTCTTGAGATTATTATATCTTTGATACACACATTCTAGCAGTATGGTGGATCGATGATCCTCAGAAGGACTCATCTTTTTCTCTTTAGCATCACAAATTCTCCCTTTTAAGGAATTCCATAAGTACTGGAGCATCAGATCTTTCTCAGAATTTATCTCATCAGCAGTAGGTTTCTTTTGAGGTTGTTCCCTCAAGTTGATCTCTTGTTCACTCATAACTGAGTAGTTGCAAGAGATATAACTAGAGGAAATCACTAGAGCTTCTTCCTCCACAACCTCTAGTTCTTTGTTGAGCTGTTGCACTTTTCTCTTGCATGCCTCCAAATCTTTGAGTTTGTGAAATTTGTGACACAAAATCATCCACAGCAAGGCAGAGGTGCGGTCATCTTCAAGGATTATCTTCAACTTCACAACCTTTGAAATACTTTGTTTATAGTGTTCCCAGAAATCATTTAAAACCTTATCATTCATTTGAAGAATCTCCGGGATAGCGGGGCCTAGTATTTTTCCCATTATTACAACTATTTTGAATTTGCATTAAGAATCAACAGAGTCACCACTTTATCAGAGTCACCAATCTCCTACACATGGAGATACATATATAAAACTAAGGAAACAATTCTTCAGCACTGATCTTCATTTCTAGTTCCCCTGCAGAGTTGCCAAAACTCTGTTAGTAAATAGATTTGTCTTCTCAAAAATAGCTTCACAAAAAACTCTTAAATACCCAAAATGAGAAGAT
The DNA here is from genome assembly GCA_018584345.1 of Thuja plicata. NCBI lineage: Eukaryota > Viridiplantae > Streptophyta > Pinopsida > Cupressales > Cupressaceae > Thuja > Thuja plicata. Next base: position 140,152 of record MU219305.1, read on the forward strand.
GAATAGAACCAACAGGTGGAAAGGATATCATGAGGTTGATATCTTTCCTCTGAATTGTGAGTTACAACTCCCTCATATAAAGATTTACAATGAATTAGACAAGGGGTTATGTCTTTTACCAAAAGACACAAAGGCTTTCTAACATTCATCCATAGACATGAAATGAATGTAATTATAGATGTGAGTAATTAATAGGAAAATTAACAAATAACCACAAGATTATTTACTAATCCTCCTCTGTGATAGATAAATCAAAAAAAGAATGCTTTAATTTTCAACATATGAGTACATAAACTGATAGATTTATTCACCTAACATAACACAAAAAAGTGTTTGAAAATAGAAAATTAATGACCACAAGATCGACTACAATCCAAGAAACCAGACACTCAAAACACAAGATCAGAGTAGTGTAAAGTATTCATTATCTCAAACATAAACAAAATAACCAAATGATTGTCTTGTCTTTATGATATCAGGCTACTTAGAAAATGCAGTAAAAACATATTCATTTTCCCCTCTCATCTCTGTTATAGATAATATCAATGTATTCTCCCTCTTTAGCGGCCACCAGACCTCCCCTGTAGAAAAGAAGAACCCCTACTTTCCCTTTCTTTTACATACTTAACTCCATTCTTCCCGACAACTTACTTTTTAGTTATGATTATCATTTTTAATAATTGATTCTTGAATGACTTTTTATTTCTGACACTAACCTCTCAGAAACCCTTTTTTAACCCCCGATCTCCCTTGAGAGTCTTTTTATATATGTCTCCAAACTATTCCCTAATGAATTATTAGGATCACATCATAAGAATAAGATATTTCATGATGTTTAGGAAAGTATTTTCATGCCAGGTGACTACCAGATGTCATTCTTCTCTCATCCTCTTCTATGATAGGTATATTTCTTGATGAAGTCACTTGAAGATTGACACATCACCACTTGACTTTATCCTCAAATGACATTAGATTTCTAGTTTTTCTTTCTTATCCTTCTGACTTTCTTGATAAATTGACCTTTTCATGTGTATATGGGACATTCCACTTATGGTGCCATACACATTTTCACTAGTATAAAACATTTTAATTCTTGCTTTCGATTCGGTATAAAGGGTCGGGTTTATAATCTTAAAAAAGAATGAGCAATCAGAGAATAGGCTTTGGATTTCAGTCTTATGATGATGGTCAACTTGGCTCACCTTCTATGTAGAAAAGTGTGACCATGCTAAGAGACAAATGGAAGATGTGTGATCACTGTGGGGGTCTTCAATGATTGACTACGTAGGCAAGGAAGCACACGTGGCACCATCGGGTTACTACACATGAACAAACAGTTTGCATGAGAAAAAACTCACAATCGGTTCTTTGAAAGACCATTCTACCTAGCCAATATATGTTTCTCTGCATCTAAATAAAATTTCCAATCATGAGTGAAATGAATGATTGAATGAAGATGAGCATCCCATCCAACAACTTAGTGCATATTCCATGCTTTCTTGACCACAAATTCACTGTTCTTTATAACTTAAGAGACATGTTGTGTTTCTTACAATAAAGGCCCACAACTTTCCCACAAATTCAGCTAAATTTGCACATTGACTCCATAGTCACCCTCATCATAAATTTATAGCACTTCTATGCAGCCTGTCAATCATACAAAGTGACCCCATAATGCATCGTAGTGCCATCTAAATATGGCTTGAGCTCACGTGGAAAGGAAATTATGCGATCTTCCTTATTTATTGTCAGCATGAACTATTTTGAAACTCCATACATTGTGACATTACGTCAAAAAGATCACAATCATTCTCTTAGTTTGGATGTGGAATCTCTCTATCAGGTTCCTTTGAACTAAGTTTCAGGTGTAATCTCAAACCATTCAATATTCCTCCTAAAATTTAGACAAATGATATCCATTGCAAATCTGGAGTATGATGTCCTTAAAGTTCTTCACCTATCTATACACCATGATCCTCGAATTGGAAAGAAGCAACTCTTCTAGTGTTATTAACCTTCTGAAAACCAATTTAAAATCACTAGAAGTAACCATGATGCTCTGATGACTTGATTCGAAGAAGCTTGTGGGAGGGAGTGGTTCCAACTGAGTATCAATATCTTTAATGGTGGCATTTTGTGGGTTTGACATTTTGTCAAACAATTTGCCTACTATCTTGCAATGTACACCTATATGTCATGCAATTCACATTCTGCTCAAAACTTATGACATTGAACATTGCATCCCTGCTCGATTGAGAGAGTTACAGAATCATTCTTGTGAATTAAAGTTTGGAGTGTTTAGGGACCATGGAGATTAAGAGCAACCCACTACATTCAAAATGAAAATCTTTGATAAAGGCTCTGTGTAGCTTTATAGACAAGGTTGGGAATTAAAAAGTTTCATTTACCATGTTCAAATTGAGGTACAAAATACATGGTTTGAACTGTCCCCTGGCCATAAGTAGCACCCGATATCACATGCATGGATTCGGTGAGTCCCATATTTTTCTTCCAAACAACCTGCAACTTCTACCTGAATGTCAACATGAACTATTGACACATTGCCTTTGAGTTGAGCCATGTGGAGGAGGAGATTTAAAGGAATAATGATATGATTTGAAAAGTGTCTTCGCCCCTTTGCATTGTTAGGAATCATACCAGTGCTTCAATTTGTTCTATCATATGACTTTACTAATATATTTAATATTAGTTTTTGTGAGTAGTAACTCATGGAATAAGGCACCGTGGTTTCTTATAGCACTAAAATTGATAAAATTTTCCAAGATGGTATCCTCTCGATGAATTGCATAATGCCACACTATTTCTTTTGAAATGTGAATGAAACCTATGTTTGCAGAGATGACTTCTTACTTCAGAAAGAATTTATGAGAAAGACTAAATTCATAGCTTCATTCAAATTTTTGGTGAAGTGTCATTCATTTGTGTGATTTATTGAATCTTCAACTTTGAATTTTTTGAACTCTTAGAACCGAACTATCAATTTTCTTGCAACTTGAACTTATACCTCTGATCTGCACTTCAAATTCTAAACTTGGATCATGAACCCTGGGACCGTCAAACCTGCATTTTGAACTCTAAATATTGAATTAGCATTTTTTACCCTTGAACTAACTGGACTAAAACTTTGAACCCAATTCTGAACAGGCGAGACTGCATTTTGAACCACTAGAATCGACCCTGAAACTATGTCTTTTGAACATGCAACTTGAACTCGTACCCTCTGACTTTGAACTTTGAGATAAATTTCAAAATTCAAAGTTCAATATCTCACTCACTTTTGATACTTCCTCTTCATGAAACATGAACCTCATACAACATGATTAGCACAAACTTATACAATAGATATTAGGACAACTTAGGGGATCTCACTATGGGACCTGATTTCAAAGTTTAACACTTGGGTACTATATGCAAGCCAACACATGTAAGATAAAATAGTCAAGTTCTATTTATAGAGTCTTGATTTGTTTTTAAAACCATTTCTTTAGGGAAAAGAAACATGAATGTAAGTGATTTAATCAGTCTAGCTGATTTAAAACACATAGACTAGGAGATCAAGGTAAAGTTGTAAACCTGTGATCTTAGAGTTGACATTGTTTTACGTGAAACTTGATTAGGTCAATTTGTCTTATAAATAGAATATGTAATCATTCTTTATTATGCATGATGAGAGGGATGTGAAAGGATATGAGAGGATGAAAAGCACACCTATGGAGCAGATTGAAAGTTTCATGAACCAGAACAACAAAAGGTGAATTTGGTTAGCAAGAACCAAGAACAGAGACTACCGAGCATCAGAGGTATTATTAAATCACATTAGGTGATATAATTATTCATGTAATGTTAAATGGGTCTTTAATAAAAAATAGGATATTGCATACACGAGGTCAAATTTTAATTTTCTATCATTCTAACAAGTGAAGCAAAGTGTAAAAATCCTTTCAAGGAAGGTGGATTTAATAGTCCAACTATAAATCTCTTAACCGAGTGCAAACTCAACAGTGTTTCTAAAGCTCTTAACCAAGTAGAATTTAATAGGTCTCCATAGATACTCTTAACCAGGTAGATCATCAGAAGTGATCAAATTTTAAGCCTTAACTAGCTCCTTCCAATCTGCAGATAGTGAAGAATTCATGGGTGCCATCCCCTCCGCAGTTTTTACTTCCTAACAAGAGTTTTCTACGATATCATATCTTGTATTATGTGTCAATTAATTTCATGAATGTTTGTATGAATGTTCACATGTTTGATTAAGTTTATGAATTGATATATCTTCTATTAAGATAGTATAGAACAAATGGTTGGATAAACATTTGATAAATTAAAGGATAAAGGTTAAAACACACAAAAGTTTTAGAGGTACTGATTCACCCCTTCCCTCTCAGTACACACTTCCCAGTAATTGCAACAGTAGGAGAAGGTGAAAAATAAGGGGACAATATGATGATGGTCAAAAAAACCCCCTAAGGAGGGATAAACATTCTTAGCATGGAAGTTCTTCAATTTTAAGATGATACAAAGGCCAACTGAGCTTACATCTCTTACAACAAAACTTATGTTACAAAGTGTTCTTCAATAATGAACACAACAAGAATCTTCAATGCTTAGATAGTTCCAGTCATAGTTCTTCAATTATCTCTACCAATCTCTACTTTTCCATTCACATCACATATCCATCTCTGTCTACCATATCTTCTCTTTACAAAAAGTCTTCATATATATATATATATATATATATATATATATATATATATATATATATATATATATCATTTATCTTTACCAAGTCGGCTCTCTTAACCAAGTATTACATAGTCGAATCTCAATACAAAATAAAATTAATAAAGAAAATATTAAATACATATTCGATGCTATTACATAATAAAAATATAGGCTATCCACAACCATAATCCTACTTATATTTTAATGAGTCTAAGTCATACTCCCCAAATCATTGCTACATTTCAACTGCTCCGTATCTTTGTTCTGTTGTTATCGTCTGTCTTCAATTCTTTGTAACTCTCTATAATCATCACCAAAATTAAATTGATCTTTGATGTTGTTCATACATACCCCATACTATCTTCCTCTAATATTGTTTGAGATAACTCATTGATCTTGATCTTCGATACCCAAAATACCTCTGTATTTCTACTTCTGTACTTAGTAGATTCTAGAATTGAATTACCAAAACTTAACTTCAAATCACTCGATCAACATACCAATTTTTTTTCCATAAATGACAACCAAAAAGTGATGTAACACATACAAAATTGATCACTTTCCAACATAATATTCTCATAAGAATTAGCAGTGGCCATCTCAATGATAATTACCTAGTCAGAAGGGCATCTAGGAAGATTCTTTGGGGGAAAGGGTGCACCCGACCACTCTGATATAGGTGAAGGTTCTAAACTAGATGTAGAAGGACCCTATTTCCCTTACCTTAGTGACTTTCTCTTCTGATAGTCTCTTTGCATAATCAACCTCAATTGAGAGGATGACTTCTAATATGAATGCGCTATTAGGAATCCTATAGTCTTGGCTGATTTCATCCTTCTTAGCTTTCCTTTCCAATTAGGGATATACTGTGAAGGGCCATGCATTTGGTTTCCCAAAGGCTCCCTAGTTTACCAACCCCAAGTACTCTGCCCTAGCTGCTAACAAATATACCATGTATGATGTCATTTAGAATTTGGGATTGTGCTTAACAAGAAACTAATTGTCCATCTATCACTTATGATGGTGGCCCAATCAAACCTGGCCCTTTTCCCCTTGATCTTCTTCATTAGTAAGATCATCCAATTTTCAAGTTGGATGGACTAGGGAAGCCCATATAATCTATTGAGCATGGTAATGACTACTTGGATATCATCCTTCAAGTATCCTCTCCTCATGTCTATCTTCTCAAGCTTTCTCTTTGGGAGGGATTGGATTAGGTATTCTTGGTTCAGTATGTCATATGCTTCTAGGGTGTTGTTCTTTAACCTATCCAAGCCTTTTTGATTAAGAAGTTATAATATCAGTCTATGCCCTTCAGAAGGTGGAAGACATCCTTGATGTTATCTAGCTATAGGTCCAAGGAAATATCTTTGGCTCTATTTTTCACTACCCTCTCATCTAGTACATAGTGGTGTGCTAGGGTCATGATTAGGTCTAAGGATAAAACTAAAACTAGGTGTGAAGCCACATTCACCAGGCTTTATAGTACCAGGGTAGTACAGTTAGATGAACTCCAATTGGGTTTGACATATTTGACTAGGAACTCATTCCAATTGACATTTTAGATGTCGGTGTTGGTAACCTCACTATGGTGGCTTCCAAATTTTGAAGGTGTGTAGTACCCTTTGAATAGGTACTTGATTGGAAATCCAACAATACTTTCTAGCACTCCTAGAAGAAAACATGCAAACATTAATATTTTATTGAAAAACAACTATTAAAGGAAATCACACAAAAGAAACTAAAACCCTAAAGATCAGTAGTAGTGGCTTAGATTTATTTAGAATCATTTTTATCACATTTTCAGCCACTCAAACTTGCAGACACCGAAGACAAGATAAGACTGTGAAAGGTTGAAACTATGAAATAGAGGCTTAATTGGGGTTTGGGTGATGTCTTTCAGCAATTAAGAATGCAAAGGTGTGAAAGGTTCTTGGAGTGAAAAAGTGCAAAAGGATGGAAAATGGATGAGGTGAAAAAGGTGGAGGTATAGACTTGCGAAGGTGTAGGGTATTTTGGAGTGCGAAGATGCAAAAATATGAAAGTGTGAAGGTTGATCCTACCTTTGGTGTCTCGACCTTCGGCGATGGGGTAGTCTGAAAAATGCTGACATTGGAAAACACCAAAGCACCAAGGGTCGTTATGTACTTAGCCAATTCTCTCTTCTTCTAATCTGGTTCTATGAGATGAATTTTGGCCTTTGGAGGCTGAAAGTCTCACGATTGACATTACACAAAAAACCAAAAAACACACAAAAAAAAAACATGATGAGGATAGACTCGATGACCTAAGGATAAAAACCTAAGTGGCCTAACACAAAAGGAAGCTTAAAAACAAGCAAGGAAGGCAAGGAAAAAGACAAAGAATGAAAAAAATGAAATAGCAAAGAAAAAACCCTAAATCTAATAGAAAGTTCAAGAGAAAAACCTACTTGGAGGGAGAGTAGGTGGAAGACCAGGCACGTCATGATAAGGAGAAACATAGTCTAGGATGAGGAACACAATGAACAAGAAGCACACGCCAAAGATGGGAATGTAGGAGCTTAAGGAGGTGGAGGAAAAAAATGAGAAGTGAAGAAAAATAAGTGGAATTTCTTTATATATCTATGCACTTAATGAGGTGAATTAATGTAGACTTCAATGTTTTGGAGGCCTAAACACTAAAGTTGTGACACTCATATCTTTTGGTGTTTCTGCGGCTGAACCACCAAAATATTGTTATGCGCTTGGCTGGTGCAGGGGAACCTCTTGAAGACAATGAAGGGTCATCTGGAAGACCTAAAGAACAACATGACCTATAAGGTCATTGAATTGATGTAATATGGCCTTAGAGCCATTTTATTGTAATGGATGCAGTAGGACTTTGTAAAAGATACAAAACATGTAATATTACATAGTATGCAAAAATAATGTAAAATGTCGATATTTGACATAATAGGCCTAGAGGATTAAGCATAGGTCTATAGACGAGTTTAATGGTTTTTATATTCTATTGGGGTCCTAAAAGGAAAAAATACAAAGCTAAGAGTCATTATTAGTTTATTTGAATAAGTTTTAAAATTTGAAAATTTGAATATAAACGGTCAAGTGTAAAAAAGTGGGAAAACTTAAAAAATGAGATTGTTTGCGTTATTAGGAGATCCAACTAATTTGATTTGGGTTGGGAGGTTATTATAAGTCTATATAAAATTTTTAAAAGGTAGATAATAGGAGAGAAAGAGTGTGTACAGTCTGAGATTCAATGTGTACAGACTGTTATAGTTTTTAAGCAATAAAGTTTAGATTTCTTGCAATTCTTGTTATTTTTTTATGAGAATTTGATTTATAATCATTTGTATGGTGTATTCAAGGTGTTTTAATTTTTTTTGAATCAATTTAAAAAGTTTTCATAGTTTTGGTCTTTTATTTCTATTGACTTTCCTCAATAAAGAACTAATTTGCATTGTTTAAGGATTTAAAATCATAGATCCATCCCATTTATGTATTTACTATCACTTGGGGATGGATCCTAACATTATAAAAATGTTAGTTCAGGATAGAGGAAGAGTTTGGAGGTTCAGATGAAAGGAGTGGAGTTGATGAGGTTGAAGGGATAGTGAATTTAGTGCATGGGTGTAGCAACCAAAGATATATCCAAAGGAGGGAAGTATTTTATTATAGGAGCCATTAATATATGTCTTAAGGATGAAGAAAAAACCTTTTTTTGGTTGAATAAGTTTTGGGAAGGTGGAGATTGAGCGAGCCCTAGATTTTAGGGGTTTAGGAGTCAAATTTGGGGCTTTCACATTTAGAGGAGTCATAGGAACAATTTTATTGTAATTTACTTGGTTTGGGGGAAAATAAGAACTATTTTGAAAGATTCAGGCCTTGGGATTAAGTTTTTCTTATTGTTCCTTTGTTAATTGATGGTTTTAGCCGTCTTAGGAAACTGTCTAAGTCAACATTTTAGAATGTTTGTTCCAAAGGTCTTGGGGTTAGAATTCAAGTATGTGATGTAAATTTGAAAAGTGTACTTGAATATAATATTTTTTTCAAATTCTTTTGGGAAATGGTTTTAGAAAATTGAGAAAAATAGTCGCTGTTGTACTACTAGGAATTGGGAAATGTATGCCAAGGAAGAGAAATTGGTCTTTGGGTGAGCAACCAGTGGGAAGTATGACCATAGGTGTGGAAGATGAGATGTTTGGATTATGTTAAGAACCTTTGAAGGTTTGGGAACACCCATTAGAGGTGTTAAGGGTGTTGGGTTGATTGGTTAGAGGATAATCATGAAGCATGATTGAATAAATGGATATTACTTGTGGGAGTGTAACTAAAGATGTGGAGCCTAGGGTAGTATAAGATGTTGTACTTGACCTATGATAGGTCTATAGAGTGGGTTGGGGTCTAAATTTGGTTCTTGGAAGAAGGAATGATAGGGTATTGTTGCAAAGAAAAGGAGAAGATTGTCATTCTCCTGAGAAGATAGAAAATCCACCACTAGCCTCTGCATCAATTGGCATCAGAGCAAGGAAATAGGTCCTTGTAGGTTAGATAATGAAGATTTGAAGGTAAATAAGTTCATTACATCATGGATGAAGATTGGGGTATGATAAATAAGCATGGGTACTCACTGTTCAAGACGCAATGAAAGTGCAATGACAAGGTTTGCAAAGTTGTTATTTCTAGTAGTTCTTTTGCTAATCTACTTTTAGTTCAAATGGTTAACAAATTTGATTTACAGATGATAGAACATGGTACACTATATAGATCCCAAGGATTTAAGGTTGGAGATTCAGTTGATGTGAAGGAACAAGCCTATTTTCCCTTCACTATTGGCTCATACAGGGATGTCATACTCTGTGACATTGTACCTTTGAAGGATTGTCATATGATCCTTGGTAGGACATGGAAGATAGAGAAGCATACCCTACATGATGTAGTAGAGAAAAAATATACCTTCATGGAGGACAGAAGAGAGATGGTTTTGAAACCATTAGAGGAAGAGAGAGAAACATGGAAAGTGACTTGGAATGCTAGTGTATTTGAGAAGATTGGGTTCCTTAGACAAAATGAATATGAAGTCTCAGCGGATGAGAAGAAGAGTGCTTGGGAGAAAGACACTTATGATGGAGCATATGCAAAAGAGGGTCAGCATGAGATCCTATTTGAGGAGAGCATGGTGATTTGTCTAATGGAAGGACAAGAGGAGCAGTCTGATATGAAGACAAAGAGTGAGCAAAAAATGATGGTGAATGAACCTCAATTAATAAGGGTTCATGGAGAGATGAAGGTGATGATAGAAGTGATTAATGTTAAATAAAGAAGAGATGAGAGTCATGAAGATGACAAGGGAATTTAGATTGGGATAGTCTTATGTCCTTTGGAGGGTGCAAGGGAGATAAAAATCCTTATTGAGATGGAAGAAAGGGCTGAGGGATAAGCCTTAAGGGAAGAAGAAAAAGAGTATGAGTGGAAAAGAGAATGACATAACAAAGAGGATTTAGTGAAGGTCTCAAGGATTAAAGGGACACTGAGAGGTGAAGAGTTGAGGCTCATGAATTCAAAATTGGAGAAGGAAGCTACAAGTTGGAATGTGAGGGTGACAAAGATAATTGCATGGCCCATCAAGAGGCTAATTGTAGAGAGGAAGATGCTGAAATAAGAACCTAATGAAGAGGTTAAAGAAGAAGAAGAAGATGGTGGTTGTGAAGAAACCATACAAGAGGTTGAAGATATCATGGATATAAGTCTACAAGGACTTGAAAAAGAGAGATATTTGTGGAAAGAGTTTGAAGTCATAGATGTTGAATGGAAAGGTAAAGTTGGAGAAATGGAAGGAGCTCTAAGTATAGGGCACATGGATGATGAAGATGTGATAGTAGTATCAGAGGTAGACACTAAGATTGAGAAGGAAACATTGAATGGTCATGAAGAGACCATGGAGATAGAATTTTCTCCAAGTATGGAGATATCATATGACAAGGGTGAATTGGATGAAAAAGTGGATGAAGTAATGAACCAAATCAAATTTTTTGTGTTGGAGGAAGAAATGTTTTTTTTCTTTTTTCTTTTTACTAATCCTTTTATTGTAGGACTGTAGTGGTTCTATATGGATGATTATTCTAAGAAGCACCATGAAGACATGGAGATGCGTGATGGAAGATTGAGTACTTGGAATGAGTACCTATGGATGAAGGAAAGGTGCAAGAAGCCACCAAGGAGAAGAAAAAGGTTTTTGCAGAGTACAAGCAAGGAGTGCCAAAGAATTGGAAGAAAAGGAAGAGGACAATGGGATCCAAAGGGATTTGGATTCTTTTCAACCCCAAGAGTATGGTGCAAGGGCACCTCCTGAAAACAATGAAGGGTCTCATCGAAGAACTAAAGAAGAGAATGACTTATAAATTCCTTTAATTGATGTAATATGACCTTACATACATATTATTGTAATGGATGCAATAGGATGTTGTAAAAGATACAAAACATGTGATATTGCATAGTATGCAAAAATAATGTAAAATGTCAATATTTGACATAATAGGCCTAGAGGATTAAGGATAGGTATATAGATGGGTTTAATGGTTTTTATATTCTATTGGGGTCTTAAAAGGACAAAATCCAAATTTAGGATTCATTAGGAGTTTATTTGAATAAGTTTTAAAATTTTAATATTTGAATATAAACGGTTAAGTGTAAAAAGGTGGGAAAACTCCAAAAATGAGATTAGTTTATGTTATTAGGAGATCCAACTGATTTGATTTGGTTTTGGAGGTTATTATAAGTATATACAAACTTTTTAAAGGCATATAATAGGAGAGGAGGAGTGTGTACGGTTTGAGATTCAATGTGTATGGACTGTTACAATTTTTAAGCAATAAAGTTTAGATTTCTTGCAATTCTTCTTATTTGTTTGATAAGAATTTGATTTATAATAATTTTTATAGTGTATTCAGGGTGTTTTAATTTTTTTTGAAACAATTTACAAAGGTTTCATAGTTTTGGTCTTTCATTTGTATTGATCGTCCTCAATAGAGCATTAATTTGCATTGTTTAAGGATGTGAAATCATAGATCCATCCCCTTTATGTATTTATTGTCACTTGGGGATGGATCCTAACATTGTAATATAGAATTATAAAAATGTTAGTACAGGAAAGAGGAATATATTTCTGGTTGGCATGAAAGGAGTGGAGTTGATGGGGTTGAAGGGATAGTGAATTTGGTGCATGGGTGTAGAATCCAGAGATTTGTCCAAAGGAGGGTAGTATTTTATGATAGAATCTAGTAGGGAATAACTTAAGAATGAAGAAACAACCTTTTTTTGGTTGAATAAGTGTTGGGAAGGTGGACATTGAGAAAGCCCTATATTTTAGGGGTTTTGGAGACCACTTTGGGGATTTCACATTTAGAGGAGTTGTAGGACTAAATTGGTTGTGATTTCCTTGGTTAGGGGGAAAATAAGAACTATGATGGAAGATTCAGGACTTGGGATTAAGTTTTTCTTATAGTTTTTTTTTTAATTGATGGTTTTAGGCCTCTTAGGAAACTGTCTAAGTCAGCATTTTGGAAGGTTTGGTCTTGTTAAGGCTACACTTTTTTTTTTCATCCCAACTGATAAGTTATGTGTTTCAAAGATTTAAGCCAGGTTTTGTGTTTTTTGAAACCCTAGAAGTTGTGTTTTCAAGCTTTGTGTTGTCGATCTAAAATGTAAGGTTCTAGGGCTTGTTCTATTTTTTAGTTACTTTATTTTTTCACTTAAAGTCTTATGAACCCATGTGTTTATTTTATCATTTGGCGGGGCCATACTTTTGTTTATCCTATAGACCTAATGCTTTAATTATTTATACTAAGTCTAGATGCCCCGCGAGCCTCTAGAATTTTACATCATGTGTCATGCAACTCCAATTTGATCCAATGGATAGCGCGTTGTGTCAGCCGAAAGATGATCAAGATCTACCTATCAAGGCATTGTTCCTAAAGGCCATGTGTCTTTGGTGGGTCTAACATATGTTTAAAGGTTATTATAAAGTGCTTGCAGATTCTATTTGATCCGATGGATAGTGCATTGCCTTAATCTCAAGATGTGTTTGATCTACCATTCAAGGCATTGCACCTATGTGACATCTATCCCAGTGGGTTCATATGAAGTTAGAGAAGTCAATGTAAAAGTTAATCACATTAGACTTGATCGTGCAGTTGGCACAAACCCTCAGTAAAAATATGATCACAATCTATTTGTTAGTAATAACTAAGAGGGGGGGGTGAATTAGTGGCCTCAAAATATTCCAGTAATCAACCCTTGAAACTTAGTACCAAAAAATTATACCTCTAGTTATCTTGAGTCCTATAAGATGAATGCCTCCAAATACTTTTATCAAATTACTACTAATCAGAATGCTTTGTAAAACCTTCTACTGCGTGTTTACTGAAAAGCAGTATGTTAATTTACCGACAAACAATAAATTATCTAGAGTATACCAATCAATCCAATTAAGTTATGTGTAATGCAAAACACTAAAGTAATGACTCATAGACACATTGACACATGGATTTTTAATGTGGAAACCCTGTTAAGGGAAAAACCACTTGGGAGTGGTAACCCAAAATTTTAACTCTTCTAAAGTGAGCTCAATGAAGAGCCAACACTGTTAAAGGTTACAAACACACTGTTAGGTGTGACCTTGTTAGAGGATTTGAAAGTTTAGTTTGTCAATTGATATCTGGCATCTCTATGCTACTATCCTTGATCAAACACTCACTTGGCCTGTCAATAGGTATCTGGAATCTCATGCTATCTTCATGATCAAAAATTTTGATACTCCATTAGATGTATCTCAATATAGAAAGGATCTTTAAATCTCGATCGGTTAAGAGAATTTCTGAATCAATGGTTAAACTAAAACAGTATGATTAGTTCACATATACAACTTATCCTTGCAGATTTTCAGATCTATTGTAATCTCATAAAATAATCTGATCAATATATCTTTGTTATACCTTTGCTCCACTTCGATTCTGCTTGGTGTCCACCAAAAACTTTAGCTCTTTCCTTAGCTTGATTGATCAACACTGAATGAAGTTTCTCTTCATCAGTTTCTCTTTAGCATTCTCTTTCTCATTCTCTCCCACACCAATTCATAATGAATTGATTTGTCTCTTTATAGACATGATATCAACGTTGTTAGGTTCTTTATTTTCTTGATCTTGGCATGATCCACAATTCTTGCCAATCAGATTTAAAGCAAAACTCATGTTTTATCTCGCTGAGATCTTCTTGCCAACTGGGCAAATCAGCTTTAAATAAATTACTTATCTTTGGCTTATCTTGTCGATGAAAAAAATAATAACTACCAGTTAAGTCTATATTTAGCTCTGCCAGCTATATATGTTTTCATTTGTGAACTCCACTTATTTTTCATTTTTGACTCTCTAATAGCTTTCATCAACACTCCAGTTCTCGTTGGGCTTCTCTGTCAGTTTACACTATGTTTCTGGCCATCGAGTTTTCTTGTGATTCTTCTTGTCGGTAATGCTCGTCAGTGTTATTGTTTGGGTATCACTGTGAATTTACTATTGGTGATCTATATCCATCAAATTCCTATGACTATCGGTGTTTGAAGTCACATAGTGAATACTTGTCTTTTATGCATGACAGAAAGCATAATCTTTTTCTCTCTGATTCTCTTAAGTCTTTGACACTTTGTATATAAATGATTAGATTATATCAAGTTGACATCAATGACAATACAATCCATTAACTGATTTAATGTCTTGCATTATCCTTCTTTATTTTTGTGATCAACTTAACATCTTCAAATATTCATTTAGTTACATGTCATCAATCTCTCCCTTTGGCATTGATGGCAACATACTACATAAACATACTATACTATCACTAATACAATATGAAATATACAGTTTCATCAAGATTTTCTAATGTAACTATTACAAATGTCTGGCTCTTGGTAAGCTCAAAAATATCTTAGATTTGTTTCTTGTAGAGTGGTTGTCTTCAATCTTCAATCCCTTCAATGGATAGATGTATCTTTTGATATCTCTATTCTGATATGTGTTCTGCCTTGACTTTTCCTCTTCTTGATAATCTCTTTTTCTCTTTGACAACATTCTTTCTCTTTTTTTGAACTCTCTCCCTTTGTTACTTCTCTCCCTTAGATGTATATTCCATATGTAATCAAATTTCTCTCCCTTAGAATATTGATTATTTTTGTTCCTTCTAATTCTTAGGAACTTCTCTTTATGGATAATGATATAGTCTCTCCCTTTATCATATCTCTCCATTATGATCATCTCTCCTTTTATGGAATCATCTCTCCTTTTATGGAATCATCTCTCCTTTTTCCTTTATGATAATTAGAAGATCATCTCTCCCTGTATGATAAAGAAAATCTCTCCCTGATGATAATGAGAAAATATCTCCCTTTGACAATAATGCCAAAAATACTTCTTGATTTATCATCTATATCATGTTCCATCGCTTTTCATAATATATTCCTTGAATTTCCCTATCCATCAGCAATACAATGTCTCTGGTTTTCGGTGTATATTTGTACCTTGATGTGTATAGATGTATCTATTGCTGTCCATCTTAGTGTTTGCATCAACATGACTAATCTTCAGATTTTGGTATAGGCTGATGCAACCTTCTAGTCAGATTACTGACTGACAGACAAGGGTTGGACCCCTAGTCTCTATCTCAGGTACTCAAAAGTATCCCTCGGTAATGGCTTGGTGAATATATCAACTAACTATTCCTTTGAATGAACATATTCTAGTGTCACTTATTTTTATTGCACCTGTTCTCTCAGATAGTGATAATTGATAGAAATATGCTTAGTTTTAGCATGCATGACTGGATTCTTAGAAATGTTTATTACACTGACCTATTATCACAATAGATAATTATTGGTTCAAAAATATTCATATTCATACCTTCTAGAAATTGTTTGATCCATGAAATATTAGAGCGATTTGCAATAGCAGCCACATACTCTACTTCTACAGTTGACTGAGAGATGCATCATTGCTTCTTGCTTATCCATGTGACAAGTCTGTCACCCCTAAAGAATGCTCCTCCAATTGTGCTCTTTCGGTCATCAATGTTTCTGGCCCAATCAGCATTTGTATAGACTTTTAGCTCAAATTTTCCTTCTCTTTTTTACCATAAGCCATAGTCTTTGGTGCTCTTCATATATCTTAGAATTCTTTTGATGGAAGTCATATGTGATTCTTTGGGATTAGCAGAGAATCTTGTAACAATCCCCACTTCATGTGCTATATCTGGTCTAGTGTGAACAACATACATTAGTTTTCCAATCATAGATCTATATAAGGTTTGGTTTACCTCATTTGTCCTGTCTTCTTTTGTCAGCTTGCATCCAATAGCCATAGGTGTTCCAACTGGTTTGGAATCTTCCATCTTGAATATCTTCAACACTTCCTTGATGTACTTGGACTGAGTGATATAAATGCCTTCATTTTGTTGAAGAATCTGTAGACCAAGAAATAATTTGATCTCCCTAAACATAGACATTTCAAATTCCTTGCTCATTTCATTAGCAAAGGATTTGCATAACAATTCATTTCCCCCAAAAATGATATCGTCAACAAAAATTTCAGCAATCATAATATTACCTTTGGTATCTTCTTTTAAGTATAGATTGCTATTTTCACTTGTTCTAACAAATTTTATGCTAATGAGATATGAGTTAGGTCTTCCATACTAGACTCTTGGTGCTTGTTTCAATCCATACAAGGCTTTATGTAGTATACATACCATGTTTCTCTTATCTAAATTAACAAACCCTTATGGTTGTTCAATGTACACCTCTTCTTCAAGTATTCCATTTAGGAATGCAGATTTGACATCCATTTGGTATACCTTGAATCCTTTATATGTAGCATAAGAAAGTAAGATTCTAACTCCTTCCAGTCTAGCAACGGGTGCAAAGGTTTCACCATAATCAATCCCTTCTTCTTGTGCATATCCCTTGCATATTAATCTTGCTTTTTTTCTAGTGACTTCCCCATTCTCATTCAGCTTGTTTATGAATATCCATTTGGTACCGATGACATTCTTGTCATCTGGTCTGGGTACTAGTGTCCATGTATTGTTCTTCTCAATTTTTTCTATCTCTTCATTCATATAACTTACCCATTCTTCATTCTCAAGTGCATTGTAAATAGATTTAGGCTCAAAATCACAAAGTAAACATCTTGTGTTTAGTGACTTACTTCTTGTTCTTGTTCCAGCCTTCTTGTCTCCTATGATTTGATCTTGTGGATGATTTCTTCTAACATACTTGGAAAGTTTAGATTCAGTTCCATGTTCATCATTCTAATTATCTTCTTCACCTTCATTTTCATCTCCATTGTTCAGAACATCATCTTGAGTATTATCCCGATCATCGGTATTTGCAGCTTGCTGCTCAGGTGCAATGTTCTGATGCTCGGGAGAGACACACTATTGCTTGGCTAAAGTGTCAGGTTCTGTATAAACAAACCTTTTTTAGTCCTTTGGTTCCTTTTTTCTTTCCTTATCCTTATTTTTTGCAAATTCATCTATTTTCACATTTTCACTTTCAATGATTTTGTTAGATGACTTGTTAAGACATTTATAAGCCTTTATTTTGGTTGATTACTCTAGAAAGATACTTTGTTCACTTTTGTAATCAATTTTTCCATTCCTATCATCGTTCAATATATAACATTGATTACCAAATATTCTGAAGTAACTTACATTGGGTGTATGACCATACCAAAGCTCATAGGGTGTCTTCTTTGTGTCCTTCTTCAATTGTACTTTGTTTAATGTGTAGACAGCAGTACTGACAGCTTCCCTCCAGAAAGTTTGAGTGATTCTTTTCTCAATCATCAATGTTCTTTCACAGTCAACAATTGATCTATTTCTCCTCTCATAAATTCCATTTTTCTATGGTGTCCTTGGTGCAGAAACCTATCTTTTAATTCCATGCTCGTTGCAGTAGTCAGTGAATTCATCTAAAGTAAATTCCCCTCCTCTATCTAACCTCAAGCATTTCAATTTCTTTTCACTTTATTTTTCTACCATTTCTTTGTACCATTTAAACATCTTAAAATTTTATGATTTATCTTTCAAAAACATGACTATCATCATTCTAGAAAAATCATCAACAAAGAGAATAAAATACCTATCTCCATAGTATCTCTTTGTCCTCATCGGTCCACATAGATCTATATGGACTAATTCTAGAATTGCAGTAGATGTATGAGTTTTTCTCTTGAAACTAGACTTTTTCATCTTACCTTTTTGACAATTCTTTCACATGATATGCTCGGGCTTAGTCATCGTCGGTAAGCCTCTCACATTCCTTTTGTTGCTTATCTTTATCATGTTTTCAAAGTTCACATGACACAATATTTTGTGCCATGACCATATGTCTTCATTTCTATCCATCAAACAAGTGGTCTTAGTTTCATCAAGATAGAAAAGGTTACCTTTTGTCTTCTCATTGGTACTAATTAACCTTCTTGATTCATTGAAGATCTTTTCCTTCTTATTTTCAAATGCTACTCCGTGACCCAAATTGTTCAACTGAGAAACACTTAACAAATTGTAATTCAGTCCTTTAATCCAATAAGAATTTTTACATTTAATCAGGTTATTCAACATTATGGCTTCTTTACCTTCAATTGGACAAGGTGTATCATTACTCATTCTTACTTGTAGACACCTAAATTTGACCAGGTGTATCTTAAGCATTCAAAATTGTAAATCTCAGCCAATTACCTCAAACCTCATCTCAATGCATTAAAATGGATCAAATCAAATGGACATTTATCAAGCAAAGTGGACAAAAATCAAATTAAATCAAAGGATTAAATAATCATGAAATCAAATAATTAAATTCAAGCCTAAAAGGATTAATCAAAACTATGCAATTGATTTTAATCAATTAATTATATATTTTAAATCAAAAAGATCAAATCCAACCCATTCACCCTTACATGGCTAAATTAATTAAATGATTGAGTTATTTAATTCCTAATTTCTTTGAGGACAACTAACCAATTTTCCCTCCATTTGAAAGCACCTAAAAGGTTTTGACTCAACCAAAAATTGATCATGATCAACTCATTCTACCCCCTACCCTTGGGAAATTGCTATAAATACAAGCCATTTTATTTGTGTTTGGGATCCAAGAATTTCAAGAGAAAATAATCCTTATTATAGGCATTTGGAGAGCATTTGAGAGCTTTTGATAATATTTCAGCATTTGCATAGAATTTAGAATATCATGTTTAGAAGCATTTGTTGGTTTATAGCATATCTTGGAGCATTTTGAGCTAGATTAGAGCATTGTTTATCATTTACTTCTCATTCTAAGATTGTCCTTGGGAGATATTAAGACTGAGAGCTCTCTTAAAAATGCTTAGATAGAGAACCATGAGATGTCATGGGTTTTAAACTTCAATTCTTAGATTAAATAGCATTTTCTTTCCATAGAGTTGTTGTTTCTAATCCTAATTTCATGAAGGTGTAATCATAAACACACAAATGGTGCCCACCGTGGGGATTTAAACCTCATTTCTAACGTGTTATCTTGATATTTTGTGTGTTTTGCATTATTCTTTGTGTTATTTTACAGGAAAAAAGGAGAAGAGCCACCTACGAAGTATTCAGAGCCGCATGTAAACAGTAAAGCGCTGCCTACGGAGTTTCTTTCGTCTTCATCTTTCTTTCTTCAACCGCCTATGAGATAAAGTGTGCCACCTGGGAGATAAAATGTGTTTCCTATTAGATAAAGTGTGCCGCCTGTGAACTTTCAAGAGCCGCATTCTAGCAACACTTGACCACATTTTATACTTTCTGTGCTGCCTGTCATTTTTATTTGGCCGACTGTGGATTTTTCTGAGCCACCTATTAGGATTTAAAAGCTGCTTTGAAAGTTTTTATTTACGCGTACTAACATTTAAATGCTACTTATTAGCTGTTAAATGTCGCGTAGGTCTTTCTACTTTAAATCAAGTTTTTAATGGTTTACTCATTGTTTTGACTCTCTATGTTTTTCTTTTCTGCAGATGAAAAATCACTTGAAAGTGCAGAAACCAGAGAAATGAATCACAAGGCTTAGCAAAGAGGTGAGAATTAAGGCTAAAAATGATAAAAAAATACATGCAACTAATCTCTTAGAGAGTTTATTTGAAGAAGAACACCTATATGATCATTACATTAAAGTGTTTTTTTCTTACAAAGAAAAGTTTCTCACTCTTTGATTCATTTTCATTCTTAAGTTCTTTAAGCTTTGATTTGAGAAATCCGATTAAAAGAGATTTTAGGAGGGAAATTGTCATTTTATTTTGCAATTTTTCTTCACTTTGTCTCTATTTCTGTTGACTAACTTGTTGGAGGAGCCGGAGTGGGAACGATCGCCACTAGGTAAGTTGAAATAAGCCAAATCAATAAAAAATGTGCCTAGCCTTTGCTAGCTTTGAAAATAAGGTATTTATCTTTACAAGCTTGCATTGATTAAATTGTGGCATTTCATTTAAATCTAGTAATTAGGAAAATCCTTCTAAATTGTCTAAATTGAACAAGCATTAGGCATATGCTCTTCACTTTTCGAAGTGAATCAGAAATCCAAACGTGCAAAGTCAATTTACTGCAAAGAAAAGGATAAGGAATTGAACCACACATCTCCATTTTAAGAACCACCTTGTCAAGGGGTTGAAAAAAAAAAAAATTTGCTTGAGGTGTTTCGAACAAAGGAAGACAATAGGGATATTCTCTTCACTCTTTGAGTGAATTAGATTCCCAAATTTGTTGGAATAAGTTCAATTCTTTCTTTCCATATAAATGTTAGCTAAGATAGAGCTTTAAAGGGCCTGCCTCCTGAGATTTTCCTTATGAGGACGGTGAGAGGGAATGACCCAAAGTGTGAGATATTTTCTTTTACCGTGATTTCGTCCAACCCACTATAAATAAATGCACTTTACCTTAATTGGAAAGTGACTAAACCTTGTGCAAGCCATCCTCACTTCCTCTAGTAGTCCTTCAGGATTGTGCAAAATCATACTTTCATGTGTGTGGGAAGCCCGCAAGGGGGTAAAGGATCTTGGTAAGATTTAGAATGGAAAGGATTGGAAACCTTGATAAAATAGTAGACCTACCTTTGTAGAACCATTGTTACAAGCCAAATTTGTTTGACTCTAAGGTAGATTGTTTGGAAGAAATTCTCGTGCAAACCTGTAAAAACATCTGAGAACATACACTTTTAGTGTGGTTTTAGGGATATGGTACAACTTTGATGTGTGTGTTGAGCTTGTACTCTATTTTCATGCAAGATTCTTTTTTGACAAATCTGATCAAAGCCTTTAAATTTTTAAATCTAGAAAATAACAAAAAATTGATAAATTCAACTTTGATCAGTAAAGCGCTGCGTACCTGATGACATTAAGTTTTTCCATTAGTATAGTTAGTGAAAAACATTCATAGAGACCATCAGTATAGCTACCTAACAAATAAAGTATGTAGCTAACTGACACATAGAAGAGAGGATACCCGACAAGGTAAAAAGTGCTAAGTATGGAATTGCCTGACGAACACTGACAAGTGTTGTACCGACAAAGTAAACAGGACATCACCGATGGGTCAATAACATTACACAAAGATCATCACCGATGATACAATTTTGAGAACAAAACTAATAGAGCAGAAAAAGCATACTCGATGAACAGTTCAAGAAAGGAACACCGACAGAGAAGAAAACTGACAGACTCATAGAGTAGCCTGACCATCAGAACTGACAGTCAGTTAGAGAACCTGCAAATAGTGGATCTGACTTTTACACGTCAGATAAAGCATTGTAATTCTATTTATAGAGTTTTATTTTTTTTAAATCATTACTTGAGGGTCAAGAAAGCATAATGTAAATGTTTTAACGCATCCTAATGGTTCTAAAACATATCTAACTAAAGATCAAAGTCAAGTTGTAAACCTTGGATCTAGAGTTAACTTGCGAAGCGTGAATCAAGAATAGAGCTAAAATCTAGTATAAATATATGTTCAACCAATTGTGAATTATGGATTCATTGTTGTTGATAGCCACAAAGAGAATTTGAGGAGCAGAAGGCAAAATTTATGCAAAGTTCATAAAAAGATTATATCTAGTTATCAAGAACACACAGAGGCTACCGACGTGCAGAGAAAGGTATTATTCAATCATGAAAAGATGATTAATCATACATAGGAAGATTTATTGGATATGTTATCAGCAATTAGAGATTGCATACATCATTAGATCAAAGACTTATGTAGTTGCATTTTAAAAAGTGCATCACATCTAAAATCCTTTTGTAGAAGGTGGACTTAACAGTTCTTTACAAATCTCTTAACAGAGTGCACACTTAACAGTGTTGCTAAATCTTCAAACAAAGTAGATCTTAACAGGTCTCCACTGTAATACTCCTAACATGGTAGGTCATTAGAAGTGATCAATTGTAAGCCTTTACCAGCCCCTTCTTATCTGCAGATAGTGAAGTCTTGTGGGTAACAATTCCCACCGCATTTTTTTATTCCTAACAGGAGTTTTTTGCGTTACCATATCTTGTGTTATGTGTTATCTATTTTCATGAATGTTTCTTGTATGGTTACATATTAAACAACTTATGTTATGATTGAAGATTCATAAAGAAAGATGAATAGTTAGATAAGATAATTTACAAATTGATGACTAAGGGTTAATAGACTAACCAAGAAAATTTTTAGAGGTATTGATTCACCCCTCCCCTCTTAGTACTACATTCACGATATAATTCCAATAGTACCAACACTTCAGAGCCATGTACAAAAAAAATTGGGCCACTTACAAATCTTAAAGCACCACTTGAAAACATTCAACAGTCGCGTAAGCTACTGGAAAGTGTCATGTGTCAATAGTCTAAAACCACCTATCAACAGGCAAATGCCGCTTGGTAATTGCAGAGTGTCGCGTACAAGATTTCCAGTGACCACGTATTAGCAATAAAAGGCCGCCTACACATAGGAAAGGGCCACCCAAAAACAAAAAAGGGCAAATAGTGGGTATCTCCTGAGGGTTTGAAAACAAGAAAATTCTATTTTTGGATACCCTTTTGAATGTTCTACCTCAGTGTATACTCAACTAGATCAGAATCTGCCATTATTGGGCATTTTGAAAAATTATCCATAGATTGATCACTTAAGTGAGTTAAAAACCTAGGATCTTCATTCGATTTATGTTAATGCCAATTTTTACTCGATCTCATTACATTAAGACTACCCTACAACCAGACGAATCTTATCTAAGGCAAGAGTGTCCTTTTCTGGGTGATCCTTTTAGTTCTTCAAGGCCCTTACAAGAACATATCAAGGAAACATAACCAAGAAAGTCTTTCCCATTTGGCCATATAGATCCCTATCAAATCAACCATGTAAACAAGGACATGAAGAACAATGGAGGGGGAAATATTGATCCTAACAACAAAGGATCCAACAACAATACCAATGGAGGAGCAAACATTGGCCCTAACAATCAAGGGTTGAACAATAATAACAATGGGGGCAACATTGACCCTAAAGATGAGGAATTAACTGATGAAAAGGTTAATGAAGCTATGGAAAGTCCTTTCTTCATGAAACTTATGGAAAGAGTGTTGGAAAAAGACAAGGAAAAGTACTTCTTAGACCTGGCACAAACGGGTCTCAAACTTCCACACGATTATGATGTCACCAAAATCAAACAAGAAGAAGCTGAGGCTAATCCCATTGAAATCATGAATAAGAAATTCCAACTTTTCCAAATGCAATTGGACATGATAAAACAAAGTGGGGCTCCTATACCCTTTTCTATCGAAGCTTTGTGTCCATTTTCTTTTGATAAGTCTTTACTCATGATTCCATTTCTAACAAATGCTATTTATCCTAAATATGACAAATATGAAGGAACATCTAATCCTCAAGATTGCTTAAGGGAATTTTGTGCCTTAAGTCTAGATTTCATGTATGACAAAACTTACCTTATGAGGTTATTCCCTAGAAGTTTGGGAGGTATGGAAATGGAGTTGTTTTCAAAGTTACCCTCCGACATTTGAACCTTTGAGGGATTGGCCTCTAAGTTTGTAACTCACTATTCCTATAAAATCAAACATGTGGTTATAATGCTTAATCTATGTAACACCAAACAAAGAGGAGAGGGATTCCTACTTTTCCTACAATGATGGAGAGCGGTATTTTCTAGATACCCTCGAAGTGTACTCGAAAAGGAGAAGAGGGATATTTTTGTAAACAACTTGAATCATGAAATGAACTACTGATTAAGGCTACAATGTCCTAGGTCATTTCAAGACCTAATTGAGAATGGGGTGACAACATAAGAGGTATTGATAAAAATTGGAGAAATCAAACTTTACAAAGATAACAAGAATACCAACAACAACAATAACTCCAACACTAATCAAAATTGAAATTCCCCCAACAACAACCGATTTTGGACAAAGAATAACAACAATAAAGGAGTGGTTAATGATGGAGTGGTGGAGGCTACCCCTTTCAATCTCACTCAAAACTCAGTTCAAGCCAATAATGTGAATCAGGAACCCAAAGTGCCCTTTAACAACAATAAAACTAATAACAACTTTGGGAATAATCAAGGGGCTCACAAGCCTAAACCTTTCTTTGCACCTACACCCAAAAGGACATTCACTAATTTGGGTGAACTATTGGAGAATGCATTAAGGACACTTATTGTAAATAAACTTATTGACTTACCAATAGCTCAATCGTATGAACCTCAAATCAAGCCAAATTGGTGGAGTGAGAATAGCCGTTGTGAGTATCATTAAAATAGGGGACATAAGACCAATGATTGCATGCGGCTCATACATGTGGTGCAAGATCTCATAGATAATGGTGTGATAAAAGTGGAAGGCCCTCAAACTAATGAAGATCACACAGCCTTTAAAACTCCTTTCTATAAACATGAAAAAGGAGAATCTTCTGACTCAAATAATGGAGGAAACAGTGCGAATAATGCAAGAGGCAATCATAATGTTAACTTTGCTCATACTTATGACAATACTATCAATGTTTTTGTGATCAAAGATCAACCTATTCAGGAGTCTGCTAATGCCATCACAAGGGGGCAAGACTCAAAGGTTACCCTACAAGGGGGTACTCCTTTTACTATTGGCCCTAAAATACCAACTATTTTGGCTAAACAAACACCACCCACAACAAAGCCTTATAGTTTTGTAGATCAATTACAAAATATTCTAGCACAAATATCCATTTTGGAGTTGTTAAAATTATCTCCTAATCATAAGCAGATCCTAGAAAAAGCCTTGGATGAGACCACTATTCCTATAAACTTGGAGGAAGACAAATTTTAGAACATGGTAGGGCATCTCATAGCCCCTCATTGTCTTTCCTTTTCAGAGCAAGATGACATGTCTATCACACATCCTCAAAACTTACCCTTTCATATAGAGGTATTAATCCAAAGACATAGGGTTAAGAGATTTCTCATAGATGGTGGAGCTGGTCTTAATATTTGCACTTTAAACCTTGTCAAATCATTAGGCTTAACCGAGTCTTTCATTGATCCTAAAAAGCAAATCACTATTAAGGCTTATGATGAGGAGGAAAGATCTTAAAAGGGTATGATCATTCTACCAATTCAAGTGGGACCTATCAAAAAGGATACCATATGTCAGATTCTTGATATGAAATTGACCTACAACATCTTACTAGGAAGGCCATGGATCTACATGAAATGCAAGCGGTACCTTCTACATATCACCAATGCATAAAATTTCCATACATGGGGGAGGAGATCACGATTGGAGGAGATTCAAACCCTTTCCAATATTGCAACACTTTAAAGCCAAGTCATGAATTGTATATTCCTCATAATAGGGAAAGAGTCATCCCTGATATTACCATGGAAGAAGCCAAGGAAGAAAGTCCAAAACCAACATCAAATGTCACATAAACTTCTAACCCTATTCAAATTAACTCAACTACATCGACTAAGGGAAAAGAAAAGATGAGTTATGAGGGTTCAAATTCAAATGATAATTCAGTTTAGAATTCAAAATTGAGAATGGAAACTTAAAAACCCACTAAGGAGGAAAGGGAACAAGATACAAAAGATCATTATGTAAAGATGAGTGATCTAATGAATCAATTTGAGAAACAATGCAAAATTAACTCAAAAGGGGTAGGGAAATATTCTATTTCCCTATTTGATTTACCTACATCTCCAAGGACACATGGGAATCCATCCAAATTTCATCAACCTCATAAATACAATGCCCATTTTGTAAGAAAATGTGACAAACAAGAATTGAACAAAGAAGATAATGAGGTATTACAATGGCTTTATAAAGAGGATGATAATTCAGCTAATTCCAATGAAAGGGTGCAACATATCAACATCCAAACTGATCAATATGGAAAAGGATTTTATATCATGAACAAAATGGGGTATAAGGGAAGAGGACCCTTAGGAGTTAGACATAAAGGGTTGTTAGAACCTATTGAACCAGTTTGGAGAGAAAAAGAAGAGAAAGCCAGCATAGGTTTTCAACATAAAGGAGAAAGTTCAAGTCCCATGCATGATTTTCGTGCACATATCCATATGGTAGGTTCTGAAAGTGAAGATGATTTTAGGGATTATGAGTGGGATTCCTTGTTCAAAGAATCTTTTCATGACATAGAGGTTGATACCATTCACACTTATGCAACTCCTAAAGTTGAGAATCAAGAACATGTGACTCAAAGTTTGAATTCAACTCAAACATCAAGTGAACCTCAACAAGTCAATATCGAACACGCACCTCTTTTCACTCAATGGGTAGGTGAACCTTGGGTACCTTCATGGGTGGGAGATTATAACCTAGTGTTTAATCCACATGCTTTCTTTCCTATAGAAATCTTAGAGGATTCTAATGAAGAGGATTTTGATCCTTCTTCCATGGACCATCTTGAAGAGGCACATGTCATAGACCTTGATGATACAATGTATGAACCATCAAATGAAGTCATGTCCTTAAATACTTCAAATAAAATCCCATCCAAGGAATCCTTATCCTTAATGCACCCCACACTTATTGATTGGGATCTTTCCGAGCCAAATGACTTACTCTACTTCCCAAATGACAATGCAATGGCCTTATACCTCAATGCGGTTGAACCCAATTCTTCCACAAATGAATTTACTCCAGACATGATGATAGGTGTAGGTTTTCAACCCCTTAATCCAAAAAATGAAGAGAAAATATACAAAAAAAGGAGAAGGTCTAGTGGTGAAAACCACCATGTGGCAGTACTAGACCCAAAAAAAGCAAAAAATAAAGGATGTTTCTGAAGGTGAAAATCCAACTGTGGCACCTAAGGGAGAGAGGTTGGACACCTTACCAACTCATGAAGATGAAAGATCACCTATACTTATTGAACCCGTAGAAAAGGTTAACATAACAACAGAAGAGGATCCTAAATTTATTCACTTGGTAGCATCTTTGAGTTCCTTGGAGAGAAAAGAATTCATTAAATTCTTTCAAGCGAAACAAATCAACTTTGCATGGTAATATGCTAATATGCCTGGATTAGATCCAAGTTTCATAATGCATCATTTAAATGTGAAACCCAGAGTTAATCCCGTCAAGAAAAAGTTGAGAAAAATGCATCCACATGTAGCCCTTTTAGTCAAAGTTGAATTGGAGAAATTACTCAACGAGGGAATTATAAGAGTAATTGCATATGCCAAATGGATCTCCAACATTGTACCATTTACCAAACATGATTAAACCATAAGATTTTGCATAGATTTAAACCTTGCTTGTCCAAAAGATGACTTTCCATTTCCTAGCATTGATGCTATGGTGGATCTCATTGCTGGTCATTCTATGTTTTCACTTATGGATGGATTTAGTGGGTATAATCAAATTTGCATTGCACCTGAGGATCAAGAGAAGAAAACATTTATATGCCCATGGGGTACTTTTTGTTGGAATGTAATGCCCTTCGGTCTCAAAAATGTCAGAGCCACTTATCAAAGAGCAATGACTACCATTTTCCATGACATGATGCACACCTTTATGGAATATTATGTGGATGAAATTATAGCTAAGTCACATAAAAGAAAAGATCATTTATCCATACTTGAAAATATTTTTACAAGGCTAGAACAATTCAAAGTTAGCCTCAACCCAAATAAATGTGCTTTTGGGGTAGAATCTAGAAAACTCCTAAGGTACATTGTTACAGCAAAAGGCATTGAAGTAGATCCTGAAAAAGTAAAAGCAATAATGGACATGGACATTCCAAATAATATTAGTCAAATGAGGTCACTTCAAGGAAGGCTTCAATCTATAAGGAGATTCATTTCTCAATTGGCGGAAAAATGTCATTCTTTCACTAGATTACTACATAAAGACACCATCTTCACATGGGATGAGGAGTGATAAAGAATTTACATTGTTGAAAAAATACTTAATGAATCCACCTATCTTGATGTCACCAATTCAAGGAAAACCTTTGTTACTCTATATTTCAGAAATGGAAAAATCTTAAGGAGTCTTATTGGCACAAGAAGATGATGAAGGTGTGAGACCTACATTAGACTGATATAGCTTACTATTTTGTTTTCATAATTTCAGTAGTTTATGCTTTGACTATCAGTGAGACTTTTTGTACTTTTAAGGATCGGTGGAATCCTATGTTATATATTCAACACCTGATTTTGTAATCAGGGTACTTTTGAGATGTTTATGTTTTGATTCAGTTTTAGATTATGCTGATGTCTTATATGGATCTAAATGTATGAATGTAATATGATGAAAATGGTTTAGGAAACCGATGCTAGGATATTTCAGTTCTAATGCAAATGTGGTTTATATGCTTACATATATTATTGACGTTATGTTATGTTTCATATCATGTTGTTTTTGATCTACTGATGTGTGCATTGAGTGTGCAGGAAGAGTTGACCATGGATCTAAATTGGGGACCCAGTACTGGAACCTATGTATATACCTATGCTTACCAAGCTCCTGTCTATATAAAGAGACATGGACCTCGTTGTTATGTGTTTATTTCATAAATGTGGTTTGCATGTATGTTATTAAATTAGTAAATGTTCATGTTATCAAGTCATGTCTAATGTTTTAATTTAATGTGCCAAATTTGGCAAGTGTTG